>CM058041.1:59366359-59966359 GCA_030169165.1 Centaurea solstitialis
CCGACTCGTTTGAGAGACCAAGTCTTGCTAAATTTTTCTTAAGTGTTGAGACATTTTCCGAATCGGAAAACCTACGTGTTTTTATCTCAAAATTTTCTAAGTGTAGGAGTTTCCCGATTCGGAAAATCACCTTTTCCGAATCGGAAAACTTGTCTTTTTAATCTTGTGCTATCTTTCCTAAGTGTTGAGTTTTCCGAATCGGAAAACACTCTTTTCCGAATCGGAAAACTCCCCTCGTATAGTTTGCTCGTTTTTCGACTCGGAAAATACGAAATACTCATCATTGGGTTTTCGAGGTTTTCCGACTCGCGCTTAGTCGAGGGTATAGTCTTTTCACGTTGCATTGTTTCTAACACTTAATGTCTTGCAGAAATGGCTGATCAACAACCAATTGCTCCTACCTCACCTGTCACCAATGCTGCTGACCTCGCTCTCATCAACCCGACTGAAATCCGCGAGATTCACCAGAACAATCAGTTCGTCGACCTGGCAAACTTCACAGTCCAAGACGATGTAGTCCTCGGGATACTCCGAGCTCATCCCCTTGCATACGCGATGCAAGCCACTGCTGACATCCCGATGATCTATCTACAGCAGTTCTGGAACACTTCACGTGTCGAGAACCGGGACGGGTGCCAACTATCATCTGCCGGGTGGACCACACTGACCTGGTCTTCACTATGGAGGATCTTCGCAGAATCCTTCGTCTGCCAGCTGCAACTCCGGAGGCCCGTTTGACCCTCTCGTGTCTGGACCTGAGCTCTTCAGCGAAGTGCTCGCTCTCGGGGTCCACTACACCGAAAACAACAGGCCGAAAGGAATCTCTCAGATCACTCAGGGAATGCTGCCCCCGATCTGGTACTCTTTCTTCAACATCCTCAACCGCACGCTCTCTTCCAAGACTCACGGCGTGGACAAGGCATCCACCCAGTTCTGGCACGTCATCCATGCGGTCGCCTACGGGAGGCGGATCGACTTTGCTCAACAACTTTGGGCAGACATAACCACTGACGTCAGAGTTGGGCCAGCGCGTACGAAACACACATCCATCCCTTGGATGCGCTTCTTCAGTCTGATTATCCGAGATCACATGAATCAGAACCGTGCTGTCCGACACAGATCAAGCCATCTCCGCTTCGAAAGCCAGCAGATCGGCCGAGCCAACAAGAAGAATCTGAGGCCTGGTCAGGTAGAAATGCACATTCCTGCAAACGTGCTCAACTTGGCAGACCGTAGGTCCATGAGTGTTAGGATGTACCGCATCTCCATAGGCTTAGAAGACACGTCTACGGACTCCTCAGAGCCGAGGAGCCCTGCCCAAGACGTGCAACCCGTCCTACCTAGAAGCCGTGCCTCTGGTACGGCGGGCCAGAGCTCCAGTGGGGGAGCTTCTGGCTCGGGAGTGATGAGCGTTGACGTTAGGGGAGGAGAGGGTAGAATAGTTGGTACGTCTGCCACTCCGCACACTTCTCGAGCCGGTGCATATCAGATGATGATCCAGAACCGAGCCACTCGTGCCCGCACTCCTACTGTTGTGGAGGAAACTTCTGATGCCGTCCTCACACGCGAGTACACGAGCCATTTCCGGGTGAAGCAGTACATGGGCGTCCTTCAGCAGTCCCCGATCCATTCGTCATCGGAAGAGCGCAGATCGCCGACACCGCCGCAACAACCTATTGGGGAGGACGTGGAAGCTTCCCCACAAGAACAAGCACACGCTCCTCCACCACCTCACTCAGCGGCCGTCGCTTCTCAGAGAAGAGAACCCTCCGGCGAACCATCTGGCAATGACTCCGACGGTCACGAGTCCTCCGAGCACACTCCTTCGGACCGTCGTGAGCCCGATGATGAGGCAACTGATTCAGAACAAGTGGACTATGGATCCGACTCAGAATTCCAGCTTTCAGAACCACCGAAGGGCGGGAAGGCCCAAGTGATAGATTTGGATGAAGCCACCTCTTCCTTCAACGACGACCGAATCTCCGGTGATCCAGTACTTGCCGAGGATCTAGCGTCAGACGATCGGACCGTCGGTCGTGAGGAAGAAGGTGAGGCCGAGGTTGCTACCGGCTGGGGAAGATATGACAGCGAAGAAGAAGAGAGAGAGAGGGGAGAAAAGGAGAGAGAGCAGAGAAAAAGAGACCGAAGACGTTGAGGTCCAGTTAGGCGAGCCTTGGGCTCAATTAGAGGAGGCGGACGCAGAAGTAGAGCCGCACAGGTTAGAATCGGCAGTTCCTCATTCCTTGAGTCCATCCACCACAGAGGCAACCCACACTGAGACTGGGCACCCTACGGTGTCTGGTCAAGACGCTAGCCGCCAACTAGCGCACTTGCACGCCCCAACCGACCACTCGACCATCTCTCAACAGATGGTCGTTTCATCTTCACACGAGGAATTAGCTCAACTTCCACCAACCACTCACTTGGAGTCTGTTGGTGTTGAAATGAGAGAGGAACCGCCCCGCCTCTCGACGTTTAGGGTCATTCATTTGGATAGGACACTTTTGGATGCATCATCTGCCCGCCCAAGTGGTGAGGCCGGAACGGGGAGAGTTGGCGCAACGAGTGACGCCCTTCGAGGATCCACCGGAAGCCCTGACACCGTCAACATCATACCAGCGGTGACATCGGGCCGAGAGAGCACCTCGGTAGGACTCTTCTCGTCAACTGGAGCCCAAGTGGCACCAGGTTTAGCACTTCCGGGACCGGGTCCGACAGACTCGAGCAAAGTCTATAAAGATGCTCACGCAACATCGGGGCTTCTGAGCCTGACGGATTCTGGTGGAATCCCTAAAATCACCACAGTAACAACGGGACTTGTGAGTCCGACGGATTCGGACGACATCCTAAAAGTCGTCCAAAGCAGGTTACTCGCGGTGGAGGAAGCCAACTGGGCTCGCGATGCACGGGTCGAGGCACTTGAGAAAGCCTTGGCCGAGACGGAGAGGAAACGACTGGCCGATCTTGAGGCGTCTCGCAAGCTTCAAGAAGACCGGGATGCGGAGCTCTACGAGCTCAAACGGAAGATCAAGGGCAAACACTCCGAGGCTGCCCCGTCTACTAAAGCTCCCATTCCCAGGCCATCAGAAGACGTCCTCAGGCTTGCCCCTCCGACTTTGGGCGACCTTCCTCCGATCCCAGGCTACGTCACTGAGGTGGAACACTTGATGCTGATCACTTCCTACACCACTCAGAACGACCGCCTGTCTGCCCAGGTCAGAGATCAAGAGGCCCAGATCGAGCTACTCCAGCAAAGGATTCGAGAACTGGAGACCGTGTGTCGGTCCCAGGCTCAGCCTTCGAAGAGGAGGCATGATGACGCTGATGACTCCGCACCAGGTCCTCATGAGGGAGAGGTGCAAGCTGCAAAAAGGCTTCGCACCGACCTCCAACCTGGTTCCGGCTTCGGTTCAACACCTCCAGGTTCCTCAGCCGCCCCCTCGAGTGCTCCTACAGACTCCGATGCCGCCGAGGCTCCCTATGTCGACTCTGAGACGGAGGACATTCCGGACATGGGGAGTTGGCGATATGAGCGGATCCCGGAAGGGGAGTCAGTACAGTTTCCCCAGATGACGGACACGGCTCAGATTGATGCCGTTCTCCCAGAAGCAGCACCGACGGATCCTTCAGAGTTCCAAATTCCGGAAGCAGCCCGGAAGATCTTGCGGTCGCTCGCTCAGAGTCTCAGGATATATCAGAAGGGAGACAACATTGTCCGGGATTCTGACTACTCCAACCTCTCCGCGGCATTTGTGTTCCCCACACCAGACGCTCCACGAACTATTCACACTACTGATCCAGAGACCGCCGCTCCAACCGTCATCCAGCTCAACTGGAACCATTCAATCATCTTCCGTCCATTCCTTGAGGAATCGTTCACCCGCATCTACCAACAAGAGAAGCTGCATGCCTGGTCCCGAAAGGTCTACTTCGGGATCTCTCACATCAAGACCAAGAGACGAAGGACAGCCTACGTGCATCAGCGGATGTCCAACTGGGCCACTCATGGACGCCAGAGGATCCGACGTCGCTTTACCAAGGTAACTGCTATGCGCCCCTACAGACATGGCCATCAGTTATTCCTTGAGTACGATGTCCGCATGTACGGCACCGGTGTCCCTCGAGGTGAATTGCAGAACTGGACCTTCACGGAAGCTGATTTAGATCGGGTACATCTGGAAGACCTTCTCACGATCATCAAGTACCTCCAAGGCCCGATTCTCCGACCAGAGCACTACAGAGACGGCACAGAGATATTGAAGAAGTATGTCCGTCACGCAATCTCTCTCGCTCGTGTGACGGACTACCAGCTTGCAATTGAAAGCCGCCAGCCAAAAGTCAACCTGCTCAGGCCAAACCTGCTCATGCCTGGTATAGATGCCTACATTCCGTATATGCCAACCAGGATACCTGAGCATGGGGTTCTTTATATGACTCGGAAGAAGAAGGAGCGCAGGTTCATGAGGTTTGGAGAGCTCTCCAAGTTCTGCGACGGGACCCTTCTTTATGTCTACAATGGCATGCAGAGTAGACTACTGGCGGATCAGGTACCGAGCCGGAGAATCATTTACGGAAAAGGAAAGCTGCTGGAGGCGATGAGATTGATCGAGAGGAAGCTCAAGGAACGGTTGATGTACAGACGGGCAGAGGCTGCAATGCAGATGAGAGCGCGGATAATCGGCGAGTGGGAGGAATACCTGCAGATGTCCAAGTGGGAGCCTGCTCTGGAGCTTCCACCACCATTCTGACTTCTTCACAAAGGGGGAGATTGTAGGACCTCTTTGTTGTGAAGAGTCAGAATTCACTATCTTTACATGCTTTCTATAGTTAGTTTGATTTACCTTGCAAACAATTTACAGTTTTATTGCCCTTGTTTAGAGGTGTGTAACCTCGGGGGCCTTTATCGTACTTTTGTGCAACTTTCTCTTACCTATAAAAGGTAAGAGATGTTAGGGTTTTTCATGGATTGAATCATATTACCTTTTTGGGCAAATTTCCTCCATTGTTAAGCTTATTCAAGCTTTTAAGCTTTTTATTGAATTCAATCACACATTTAGGATTTCCATCCATTTCTTCTTCTACTTCATTGTTTTTGGGACAACAATTGGTATCAGAGCCAACCTTGTTGATTCCTTGGCTTTTGTCTTTGATTTTTGATAAGGTTTTAAAAGGTTTTTAAGTTTTGGGTTTTTCAAAACTTTTGGGTTTTCAATCCAAAAGGTGGTTTTAAAAGGGTAAAATTAAGTGTTAAGTGATTCCCCAATGATTTCTAAGCTTTTTCCTACAATTTGGGGGTCTAAACACTGATTTTTAAGAGGTTTTAAGCGTTTTTAAGAAATTTTTCGGAGTTTTCTGTGCAGGTTTTCCGCATCGGAAAACAAGAGCTGAAATTTCAGCTCAAATTTTCCGAGTCGGAAATTGCTTCTTCTCCGAATCGGAGAACTCTCCTTTTCCGAATCGGAAAACACTGTTTTCCGAATCGGAGAACGAGTCTCTGACTTGGGGTCTTGCTCCTGAAAAGTCTCTTTTCCAAATTTCCCTTTTCCGCACCCAAACTTTTCCGAATCGGAAAAGGCTGTTTTCCGCATCCAGCTATTTTGAGCCAAATCCGAATCGGAAAACATCTGTTTCCAAGTCGGATTTCGCCTCTTTGAGCCGAAACTCTTGCAGTTTTATTTCTCAAATCCGACACTAAGCTTGCTTTCAAAACCCTTTACTTTTTCCAAGCTTTTTGTGTCCCGAGGCGCTCAAAATTCCCGTTTTTCAAAAACCTTTCTTCTGTTTTAAGCCAAGCGAATCGTACGAGGAGGTCTCAGTTTTTAAATGTCGAAGGAAATCCTTGGGATAGGTTCCGAAACTCGCCCTCCCATCCTGGTGATGGGCGAGTAAAAACAATGGAGACGCAGGATGATTCACTTCCTCGACCTACTTGATGAAAACCTGATGAAGTCCATTCGAGAAGGACCTATCCGACCGACCGTCACCGTTGCCGTTGTACCTAAAACCGATACTTGTCCTGAACTTCCGGCGTACGTGGTCGAGAAGCCTGTTGAGATGTTCAATCCCGAACAAAGAGCCCGACATCTCATTGACAAGCGTGCACTGACCCTCCTGATTATGGCTCTCCCAAACGATATGTACGCAAGAGTGGACAGTCTGACCAACGCACGAGACGTTTGGTTGGAAATTGAACAACAAATGCAGGGAGGCGACTCTGCTGTGGAGAGTCAGAAGGAAAGTGCCCTCAATGCTTACGAAGGCTTCAAAGCTAGGGAGAACGAATCCCTCATTGACTCTTATCAAAGATTGAACGCTTTCGTCAACGACTTGAGACGGCTCGGGGTTGAGAAGTCAAAGTATGAAGTGAACGTGAAATTCTTGAAGAATCTCAACCAAGAATGGCAAAACATGGCCATCAACATCCAGCTCAGCAGGAATCTGGGAACATTGGGTCTACATGACCTATTCAGTATGATGGTTCAACACGAAGATTTCATCACCGGCGGACGCTCCAAGAAAGCAGTTGATCCTCTGGCATTGTCGGCCGTGCCCTTTGGAGGACCAAACACTGCTCCCGTCCAACCAATGCCATACAACAGCGTCTCTCCCCAGTACTATCCTGAAGAATACAGTCAAGAGTTCAACCCGAACTATGGCTCAAGCGTACAACATCGCGACGAACCGGTGATCATTTCCATCTCCGATGATGAACTCTTCCATGTGAATGAGTCCCTTGCCCTCATCTCACATAGCGTACAACGATTGAACGCAAATCGTGGATACAACCGTGGACGAGGATCCGGTTTTCCCAGTGGAGGAAGAATGGGGCAAGGTAGAGGAGGTCATTATCAATCTGAAAGGGGTCAGTACGGAAATCAAGGGAGAGGAAGCTATCAGCAAGGGGGTATGCCAGCTTACGATCAAGGAGGTTATAGGAACTACCAGGGAAGGCTCAGAGAAGATCAAGGCAGATACAGAGATCAGCCGAGAAGAGACAACACTTATCTTGACTATCAAGGAGGTCAAGGTAGTCAAGGAGATTGGAGAGGACAAGTCTCAGACATCAACTACCGGAACAGCTTGAGGCAATACACTCCGGAATCTGGGTATATTGATCGTCATGGATATGAGATTGGTTATGAAGGAAGATATGAGAGTGGAAGGCTAGATCAAGGGCCAGGATACGGGTCTGAGCAGAATAGGAGTGGTCAAAGGCAAGAAGAGAGAGTGAATCATGGGAAAGGCATCTACCATGGAGGCGATTCCAGGGGAAACAGTTCCAAGAATGTTCAAAGGGAAGATCAACCGATTCACAATGATCAAGGAATTCAACGGGCAAATCCTCCTCAGGGTCCCATAACCCAGAACCCCACTCCTCAACAAACCGCAAGTCCCACTACCACTTGTTACAAGTGTGGAAAGTTGGGACACTACGCTCGAGATTGCTCCGTAAAGTACAAGGATGCTGCGTACTTTGAGCGGAAGGCCTCACTGATGAGGAAGAAAGAAAAAGGGGTGGCTTTGATGGTAGATGAAGAGAACTGGGTATGTGAAGAGGAGAGTTCAGATGAGGAAGATCACTTGGTGCAAGGTCCCTGCTTGATGGCTGACTTTGAGGGATCGAAAGCCGTTGGACCAAGCACTTATCAGGACATAGATCGGAAGCCATGGATTTGGATGCTTGTCAACATCAGATCCTGAATCTGAAGGTCATTGTGTCGGAGAAAGATTCCTTGGTTCGCAATCTGGAGAAAGCTTTGCTTGAGACAAATGCCGAAAGAATTAGGCTTTCTTCAAGATGTGAGACCGCAACCTCAGCTTTCATTGTATGAAATGGTCCGGTTCCGGGAAGAAAAGACTTGGGTTTGGTTTCGGTTCGAGCTCCAGTCCGGCTCCGGCGACGTTCGGTTCCGGCGACATCCGGTTCCGGCAACGTCTCCGGTCCGGATCCGGGAAGATCTCTTTTTGCTTTCTAAAAACCAACTTTTGGAAGGACACATGAAAGATCCGGTTCCGGCGACATCTCCGGTCCGGTTCCGTCGAGGTCCGGTTCCGGCGACATCCGGTCGCCGGATTTTTCTCCGGTCAGGACATGAATTCTTGAAGATTATGGAAGGACCCAAGACAAAGTAAAAATAAAAAATAACAATAAAAATAAAAGTAAAGTAAAAGAAGAGTGGTAAAAGTAAAGGGTAAAAACAATGACTTTGGGTAAAAACTCATCAGCTCACAAACACCATTCCACACTCAAAAATTATTTTTAAAGATCAAAAAGTGCTTTTTTCATGTGTTCTTCAATATGAACATATGAAACCTCCAAGAACACCAACAATGGTGAACCTCATCTCAAAACTCAAAACCTCACCAAATCACATAAAATATATGAAATGAAAGCTCCAGATTTGATTTACACAATTAAGGAACACACTTAGCACAAAATTCAACCCAAATCACTCAAAATTCAAAGATTTTGAGGTTGGGGTTTTTAATAAACCCTTGAATTATTTATTTATTTATTTATTTATTATTTTTTTTATGAAACTATAAAATAAAAGGAAAGTATATACATATAAAAGGTAATAGAAAACTTACCTGGGGTGCTTACCTGTTCCCCTTCTGATCAGGCGGAGGCAGACAACGTTCCCCCTCGGAACAGGCATGGGGAGGGAACGTTCCCCCTTGACTGATGCACACTTAAGGAAAAATTAAGTAATACTCACAAGACCAAAAGAAATAGATACAAAAGAGATTAAACTAAACAACACCTAATCTATCAAGAGCTTAGTCCAAGACAACGATGACACAGTGGTCAACCATTGGTCTGAACACTGGGTCATGGTTCTGAAGGACTGAGTATTTGATAGATGATCACTCATGAGGATCAAACATGCCAAGCTTGGAGATTAGGAAATTAAACCGTTTCTCATCCAAAGGCTTGGTGAACAGATCTGCAAGTTGATACTCGGTATTGACAAAGTAAAGTTCAATCGTACCTCGCTCCACATGATCCTTGATGAAGTGATACCTTATATCAATATGCTTAGTACGAGTGTGTTGGACCGGATTACATGTGATTGCTATGGCGCTTTTGGAGTCGCAGTAGATGGGTATGTGATTGAAATTGTATCCATAGTCTCTGAGCTGGGTCCGCATCCACAATACTTGGGAGCAGCAGCTGGCAGCAGCGACATACTCCGCCTCAGCCGTAGATGTAGAAACACAATGTTGTTTCTTCGAGCCCCAGCTGACTAGTTTATCACCCAGGAACTGGACATGGCCTGAAGTACTTTTCCGGTCCAGTTGACAACCTCCATGGTCCGCATCCGAAAACACGACGAGCTCAAATCCTGACTCCTTTGGGTACCACAACCCACGGTTGGGTGTGCCTTTCAGGTACCGAAGGATGCGTTAGACTACCATCATGTGTGATTCCTTTGGGTTTGCCTGAAAACGAGCACAAAAACAAGTAGCAAACATAATATCTGGCCTACTAGCAGTCAGATATAACAAAGAACCAATGATGGCTCTATAAGTCTTTTGATCTACAGGCTTCCCTTTTGGGTCAGCACCGATCAAAGTGCCCGAGGCCATAGGAGTTTTAGCAACCGAAGAAGTGGCCATGTGAAAACGTTTTAAGAGATCACCGATGTATTTCGATTGATTAATCAAAATGCCATCAGGTTTTTGTATAACTTGAAGTCCCAAAAAGAAGGACAACTCCCGGAGCATACTCATCTCAAACCTGGTGGTCATGAGATCACTAAACCAAGTGCACATATCTGAGTTAGTAGAACCAAATATGATATCATCGACATAAATTTGAACTAACAAGATATCATTTCCTTCGGTCTTGATGAAAAGAGTAGGATCGATTTTACCTTTGTAGAAACCATTGTCTAGTAGTGCATTGGAGAGATGATCATACCAGGCACGGGGAGCTTGCTTCAACCCGTAAAGAGCCTTGTCTAGGATGTAGACATGATTAGGCTTGGTACGATCAACAAAGCCTTCAGGTTGAGTGACATAAACTTCTTCTTTCAGTTCGCCGTTGAGAAAGGCGGTTTTCACGTCCATCTGGTAGACAGTGAAGTTCTTATGAGCGGCGTAGGCTAAGAAGATCCGAATGGCTTCAATTCTGGCCACCGGTGCGAATGTCTCATCATAATCAATTCCCGCTTGTTGCTTGAATCCCTTGGCTACTAGACGAGCTTTGTTCCTGGTTACAATCCCATCTTCATCCTTCTTGTTCTTGAAGATCCACTTCAGATCGATGATTGTCTTGTTCTTTGGTCTAGGTACAAGTCTCCAGACACCCAGGCGTTCAAACTGGTTCAGCTCCTCTTGCATGGCGGTCACCCAATCAGAGATATCGAGGGCTTCCGTCACGTTCGAGGGTTCGTGTCTTGATAAGAAAGCTGCAAAAAGACACTCACTTTGAGTTGCAGACCTTGTCTTGACTGGCGCGGATTTGCTGCCAATCACTTGTTGGAGTGGATGAGCTCGCGTCCACTTGGTTGTATGGGGTAAGGTTGGAGGGGTAAAGGTTCTATTCTCAGATCGATATAGAACTCGGGTTCACGTCTGGTCGTTGCTAGAGTGGTAACAGTAGGTGGCATTTGAGATTGTACCACACTGGGACCAGGAGCTGCTGGTGTGTCTGAAGAGGCAAGTGAAGGGCCAGCAGCTTGTGGAGCAGGTTGAGCGCTTGTACTGGGACCTGCCACTTGTGGAGCAGGGTGAGTAGTGGTACTGGGACCTGCCACTTATGGAGCAGGTGGAGTAGTGGTACTGGGACCTGCCACTTGTGGAGCAGGTGGAGTGGTGCTTGTACTAGGACCTGCCACTTGTGGAGCAGGTGGAGTAGTTGTACTGGGACCTGCCACTTGTGGAGCAGGTGGAGTAGTTGTACTAGGACCTGCCACTTGTGGAGCAGGTGAAAGAATGCCTTGATGTTGACTTGTAGTAGGCATTGTGGAGGAAGCACCACTCTGGGGACTTGGAATATTCACCACCGGGGCCTGCTGGAAAGTGTGAGAAGGTTCCCCCTCAACAGGTGCAGGAGATACTCTGGAACTTGGTGATGCTGAAGCAGACGACGATGAAGAAGTGCCTTGGAGGTTGGAAGATGAAATGTCAGTGGTAGAGACCATAACATGAGGTGCTGGTTGTACAACTGCAAGAACAGGAAGAGTAATATTAGCAGGTGCTGGCAGTTCTTTATAAAAGAATTCAAACAATTCATCCAAATCACAAGTATTAGAGTTAGAAGAAGATGGTTTGTTCGCTGAAGAAGAAGTCATGGGATTGCCATGAAGTTGATCAGAAGCCAGAACACCAGAGATTCCTGGTGCAACTGGAGCTGGTGTAGAGTCTTCTTCAATGCCTTCTTCAAAATCCACATTTGTGCTCTCAACCACACATCTTGTTTTCTTGTTGTACACACGGTAGGACGGAGAGTCCTTGGCATACCCAATGAAAACACCTTCATCACCTTTTGGACTGAACTTGTCGAGATTGTCTTTATCATTCTTCACGTAGCATTCACAACCAAACACTCTGAAGAATTTGATGCTGGGAGGTCGATTGTACACCAATTCATACGGAGTCTTCTTGAACCTTTTTGTAATAAGGGATCGGTTTTGGGTGAAACAGGCAGACGCAACGGCTTCAGCCCAGAAGTGTAGCGGAAGCTTGGAGAATGTCAACATGGTGCGTGCAGCTTCCACTAGGGTACGGTTCTTTCTCTCAACAACACCATTTTGTTGAGGTGTTCTGGCAGCCGAAAAGGTGTGAGTGATGCCGACAGAATCAAGAAATGAGTCAAGCTTGCGATTCTTGAATTCAGTGCCGTTGTCGGTGCGAATCACTTGAACAGGAAGTTGTAGTCTGACCTGCACATTTCTGATGAAAGAAATGATGATGTCTGAAGCACCATCCTTACTTCTGAGAAAGTTCACCCATGTATACCTTGAAAAGTCATCCACAATTACCAGTACATACTTCCTCCCGTTGATGCTTTGTACACGCATTGGTCTGCACAAGTCCATATGGAGGAGCTGAAGTGGTTTGGAGGTGTTGTGTTCCACTTTTAGCTTGTGCGAAGATTTCTTGATCTTCCCCATCTCACATGCTGAGCACAATTGTTCCTTGGTGAACCTCAAGGAGGGGAGACCAGTCACCAATCCTGTCTTAGCTAGTTGATTAATTGTAGCATAATTCAGGTGGGATAGTCTCCAGTGCCACAACACGTTCTGATTGAAGATTGCTTTAGAGAGAAGACATACTTCTGTGAATGGTCGTTGTTTTCGGAAATTGACGGTGTAGAGATTCGACCTGCGAGTACCCTCAATGAGTTCCTGTCCATCATATATCCTGACACAACATCTTGTTTCCCGAAAGTTAACCTCAAGTTTCTTGTCACAGAACTTTCCAATGCTGAGCAGGTTGTGACTCAAGCCTTCCACGTAGGCTACTTTATTGATGGTGATTTTATGATGAAGGATATCACCATATCCCATTATTGGTGCTGAAAGCTTATTCCCAAACCGAACGTTCCCGCCATATTTTTGTTTGAAGTTAGAGAGAAGTTCCTTCCTTCCGGTCATGTGCTTGGAACACCCTGAGTCCATGTACCACACATGACCGTCCTGCAAAATCACGGAGAAACATTTTTAGGTACCCATTTGGAAATGGGTCCTTTCTGATTAGGATTAGCAAGTTTGGATACATGTTTCTGTTTACCCTTAGGTGGAGATTTTTGTTTGGGTTTTGGATTAGGTCTCTTGTTATGCGTATGATGATAACCATGATTGTAGAATCCATGATAGTTAGGAACAAAGTAATCATTCACGAAAGCATTTGCACAGTACCCAAATCTAAATTGATTTTGACAACGAAAATTGCTATGACATCCATAAACAATATGTTCACATTCATAATATTGAAATGGAGTTCGTGGTACATGCCTATTAGTTCTATGATATACAAAATTGGAAAAATTGTTTTTCATGAAACTAGGCTTATGTGCAAATGGCTTCGGACGACTGCCTTCTTTTGATCCACTCTCCTTGTTCTTACGCCTACCATTTCTCATATTTTGATCTGTCACATTTGGAGAATGATGATTAGTACCTTTGACATTTGAAGAGTGAGTATGTGAGGTGTTTTTCTTCCGAGTGAAGTTGTGTGAGTGTTCCTTTGGTTTGGTAGCATTCTTTCGTTTTCGAAAACGTCTGTTTTTCTTAGGAACATTCACATTGGTACGAGATGAACTCGCAACTTCAGACTCAGGGGTGACCAATTTGTCCTTCCCTTTGTCTTTTCGGGATAGTTTAGGAGGAGCCTTGTTTCCTGGTTTAGATTGGCCTGATGATCTACCATTCTCACCAACCCTATTGGTACTATCATCCGATACAATTTCAGAAATTTGTACCGTTGATTTAGGTGCCATATACGCTAAGTCTTCCATGTATGAAATGGTGGTGCAGATTGGAGTCCTTAGTACCATGGATTTAGAGTTTGTAGAAGAGGTACTTGAAGGTCTAAAATCTAACGCATTCACATTCCATCTATGGTGATGATGACGTGAGTTATCACGAGTTCCAAAGGTGGATTGACTTGCTGTTGGTGTGCTTTTGGATTTGAGGGCTTTCTCCAATTCATTGATTTTACTCAAGAATAGGTCCTTTTCCCTAAGGCTCATGCGCCTCTCATCCTCTAGCTCAGCCTCCAGTTTAGCAATTCTTTTTTCATAAAAGGTTTGGTTATCTTTGTAAACTTTTTCAAGGATTGGAACTCCCTGATTCATCTCATCCTCAGTATAGCTAGGCGTGTAGTCCTTAGACAAAGGAATCTCACGCGTTGCATAACTGGCATTCAAAGATGAATAGTTGAAGGGAAATGATTGTTTGGTTTTTCTAGCTTTTTCTTTCTTCTCAATTTCCTTCAACTGTTCAGGGTCATCAGATTCTTTCATGAAAATAATTTTGTATCCAAGACTCATGTACCTCAGATCATACAAGGTAGGAGTCTTGGATATGGCACGCTTCAGGTAGCATGGGCTTTTATATCCAATGCCTTCCTTTGGATTGTAATAATTGAACTCTTTGGGTTGATTCATGTGAATGGTTTGATCAGTCTGGCCTCTCTTTAAAAATTTGTCCTCCATGTCTTTTATTTTAGCAAAAAGGTTTGTTCTTTGAGCAAAAATCACTTCATATTTTTGTAAACTTTCTCTACTCAAAACTTCAGCCTCATGAAGCTTCTTTTGCAAGTCTGAGATGTTATCATTCAGACTGGCAACTTTATCTTCTAAGGTTTTGGAATGAGCTAGTTCAGTAGAGAATTTTACAACTAAGGCATGCTCACTAGCTAATTTGGATTCAACAATTGTGGTTCGTTTGTTAGCTTGTTTGATCTTATTTTCGTACTCAGATACCTTTTGTGCGAGACTTTTTACTTGATTTTCAAGTTCAATATAAGGATCAGGAAGTACCTCAGAAGATGAATCGGAATGATCTGAGTCAACATCATTGTAATCCCTATCACTGTCTTCTGAATACTGTTCCTCTACATCAGCCATCAAACACAGTTGATCTTCCTTTCCTTCATCACTATCCACATTCCACGCATCATCTTGAGCAAGCATGCAGACAAGTCCTCTTTCCTCATCATCACTGGACATCTGCAACCAGGCTTCATCTTCAGCTAACAAGGCATGTCCCTCGTCTTGTCTTTTGGCTAGGTTCATCTTGTTTTTGTAGTAGTCATACTTTGAAACATAATTGGTACAATTCTTAGCAAAATGACCAGGCTTTCCACACTTGAAGCAGGTTGGTCCTCCATCAGCTTTCTTCACGTCTTTGCCCTTATCATCTGGTTTAGCAGCTTCCTCAGGCTTCTGGTAGTCAGTTCTACCACCTTGTTCATACCTCCTTGGCTCAGGTTTTCTTTCATACCTCTTTGGTTCATCAAATCTTCTATCTCTGGGATCCTCATACCTCCTTTCTTCATATCTTCTCTCCCTCGGCTCTTCATACCTCTGCTCTCTAGAATCTTCATACCTCCTATTATCTGTCTCAGTTGCCCTCTCATACCTTCGAGCATCATTCTTTGGTTTATACCTGTCCCGAGCTTCATACCTTCTGCCATTGGAATACCTATGATTGTTGGAAGACAGAGGTTTCCTTGAAGTTCTTTTGGCCATTGTTCTGGTGATCAATGCCAATGCTTTCTTCATATCACTCATCTCTTCATCAGATTCACTTCCTCTTTCACCAACGTCGGAAGGAATGTCATAGTCTTCTTCATATCTTGATGATCTCCCAGATGAGTATTGTCTTCTGTCAACGACTAAGGCAAGTGGATCGGTATACTTTTCTGGTTTCTTCTCGGTACCAAGTATTTCAAGTACCTCATCTTGGTTATGATTCAGCAATTCAAACAACTCATGAATATCAAGATCTTCCAAGTTGCGATTCTGTTGAAGATTGGAAGCAAATCTCCTCCATTCAGACCTGAGTGAGTTGATGAACTGGATATTGATATCCAACTGAGACTTCTTGAGGTTGTTCTTCCGGAGCTCATTGATCATGGTACAGAACCTGTGATAGGTATCTTCTAGCAATTCTCCCTCTCGACCTTTGAAGGTAGCAAACTGAGTCAGAAGATTAGTTCTTTTCATCTGTATGCCTTTCTCAGTCCCATGCATTAGGCTAGTGATCTCATCCCACATAGCCTTTCCGGTGTCATTGCAGTCAATGTTAGCATATATCTCATTAGGCAGGCTCTAAATGAGATAGGACTTGGCAAGAATGTCACCTCTAACTCGGTTGGCTTCTTCAGGGGTGAAGTTTGTTTCATCCTTTTCCACTATACCTCCTACAATAGGTGGATTACCATCAGGGACTGCTGGAATTTCAGTGTAGTACTTCACGGGTCCATTCTTGAGGGACTCCATGATTTGCTTCTGAAGAGGTTGCTTTGCCACGAAGTCTAGGAATCGTGACTTCCATTGCGAAAAGTCTCCACGGAACAGTACCGGAGGACGGGTATCGGACCCGATCGCTAATGCATCACGTGTGTTCATGATTTAAGATTGATTGTGGATCTTAAACCACTTAGTATGATCAGGTGAATTGGTTGGTGAAAGGTCTCAAGACTTGTGAAAAACTTGAAAAAGATTCAGTTCTGGAGGTCGGGGTCTGATCTGGAGGTCAGGTTCAGATCTGAAGGTTGGATGTAGTGATGAGTATTGGGTGTCGGGTATTGAAGGAAGACTTAGAGAAATTCTGGAAACTCTAGTCTGAAGAAAGTACTTGACGCCCAAAAAAAATCCAAGTCTGAAGAGTAGACCCGGTACCCGATGCTTGAGGTCTGAAGAATCGATTTCACCAGAACCAGAACACAACGGATCAAGAGCAAGTGGCAGGCTCTGATACCAATTGTGGGTGCCAAATCAATCAATCAACCAAGAACACTAGTTATCTATGATGTATATGCTAAGTACAAAGATCAAGATAGATTGCATTCATGGATTGGTGAGAGAAGCAAATGTAAGGGAAAGTACAAATGATGTAATCTACTCCTATTTATACTAACTCTATGGGCTAGGCTTTTTAAATTCAAATGGGCCTAAATCAATCAATCAATCAAGAACACTTAATCAATATGATGTATATGCTAAGGACAAGGATCTAGATAGATTGCATTCATTCAATGTTGAGAGAAGCATCAAGGAAGGAAGGTACAAATGAAGTAAAGGACTCCTATTTATACTACCTAAAAAGGGCTAGGCTTTTTAAATTGAATGGGCCTAAACACTTGGGCCTTTAATTGCAAATTACATAAATGACAAGTAAGTTTAGGAAATCACAAAATTGACACAACTAACAAATATTCCTAACACTTTCACTAATTAGGACAATTTCGGCCTAACAATCCCCCCCCCCCTAAAGTTTTATAAAGAAAGCATCTCAGATCTTCTCGCCCTTGCTTTCTTTAGAAAACTTTAGTGGTGTTTGACTACATTTTGACTTCCAAGTTCCACCTCAATTATAGCTCTTTGTCTTCAATTTCAACTGAAATACTAGATCCGATGTGCAATACCCGCGACTGATCGCACAAAATACAGCTCAACTTATAAATAACCGCAGAATACTACATCTTACACCAGAGCATGTTGATTCATCCAACTATGTAGATCACCAAAAAAACAAAGGGATAGATACATGTGTGAGTTACAGTGCAGATCAGCAAGAAAAACAAAGGATTTATCTTTAATCCTGTGTTGAGTAGGAATTCAACATAAGAACTCTAAATCTGATAAGCTCACAAGAGGGAAAACATTAAAGCTTGGATCACCGAAACACTTTATGGCTTGAAAAACTAGAAGTAGATACTGAACGAGATACTCAGCTTTGATCTCTTTACTACTCAGAAAATACTCGATTTCCTAAAATCTTCCAAAATGTCAAGCAATCAGATCAAGATCTGGTCTTCCTAGTCAGATGGATGACGACCGTCACTCAAAATTGTAGATCATAACCGAATCTCCACGATAGTAAATACTTTGGAATTGAGTACATAACAACGATACCATTCACCGAAAACTGAATTGCGCTAAAACTAGGTTGATGTGAACTTCACAAACCATTTGGGAAAGCAACGTGGCTATTTAAGTGCATGGATTTTGAAGTGTATCTATATCTGAATCTGCTTGGGTCTGGAGCGCAACTGAAAGTGATCAATCATTTAGGTCAAATTCCATTTAAGCAACATACCTGAATTTTAAAATTCCAAGATTGTTGCTTCACAATTTTTTTTTATAATATTGATTTAAGGAACATATCTGAATTTTAACATTTTTTATGAAGATCTTAGAAAATCATTTTTGAAAATTTTGAGTTTTTGAAGTTATGTTTTTGAAGGTTCATTATGTGTTATTGATGTTTATCATTTTTGTTCTTGAAGGTTCATCATGTGTTCTTGAAGGTTCATCATGTGTTCTTGAAGGTTGAAGTGGATGATGATGATGTGAAGATTCATTAGATGAATTTTGGATATATATTTGAATTTATTAGGTGAATTTAAATGTAATGTATAATTTGTTTGTATTCATTACGTGAATTTAAATGTAAGCGGACATTATGTTTTGTAGTCATTAGCTGAATAAAAATGTAAATGGTCATTTTGTTTTGTATTCATAACATGAATATGAATATTCATAAGGTGAAATTTAATATTCATCTGGTGAATGAATTTATATGTTCAATCTGGTGAATTTTCTAATTCATAAGATGAACATGAATATTCATCAAGTGAATATGAAAATTCATAAGATGAATATGAGTATTCATACGGTAAATATGAAATATGAATATTCATATAGTGAATGAACTACGATTTTTTTTATTACTAAATGACGATCATGCCTTTTTCAGATCAAAGGCTTAGATCAGTCTTCAAATTTTCACTAATAAAATGTTACTCTCTAGATGTTACCTCTCTCTCTCTCTCTCTCTCTCTATATTATATATATATATAGGTGAAAGTTCAATTGCAAACCACCTTTTCATTGTGAACGTGAGGACAGCCCAGAGAGCGCCACGTGGCATCTGAAAAATTTTCGACTTTAGTGTTATTCATACTGAATAACACTATATTCAGACTGAATAAAGCGTTATTCAGTATGAATAAGGCTTAGTTGCACTCTGACTTGGACGTGGGCGGGTAATGCCGCGGGTAAAGCCGCGGGTAAAGGCTTATTCAGTATGAATAACACTAACCCGCGAGTTTATTCAGAATGAATAAGCCTTTACCCGCCGTTTCAGATTGCCACGTGTCGCGCTCTGGGCTGTCCTCACGTTCACAATGAAAAGGTGGTTTGCAATTGAACCCACCCCTATATATATATATATATATATATATTATAATAAAAGAGTTACTGGGATACCACATCTCGTTCTCTGGGAGTCAATTTTAGGCCTTTCCTGCCTAAATATGTATCTAAACGTATTTTATACTTTCAGTTCATTTAGGCTTATTGACACGTTTCTTTCTCTTTATCACCTACTTGTTAGTTATTTATGTAACTTTTAATCTCCTATATTTTACTTATACCCATATAATTATTTATTTATTTATTTATTTTTAATCCCTTAGTTTTTCATTTTTCATTTTACACTCTTATCATATAACATAAATAATCGTAATGATAAACTAAAATGCATTCAAATTATATTTAGTTTTTTACAATTTATATCATTATAATCGTTGCATCAATATATTCAAAATGAGCTTTAGTATTGAATATTTTTACATATTAATGAACTTTTCGTTGGGCTACTATTTAAACGATGATGGGGTTGGAGAAAGTGGATTTCAAGGCTGGTTTGTGGACCATCTCTGGTAGCATTATTTCTGTGGACTGGGCTCAAAGGATTTTCAATGAAGTGGATCAACGATTATTTTGGGATGCAATTTTTGGGCTCCAAAAGAGGTCGTGGTTTTTATATGTGGGTCTTTATTTTCATAGGTTATTTTTGGCTTAGACCTTTATTTACTATGTTTCCTAAACATTTTTTATGTCGGTGTTCTTTCTTGGGGAATGCCCCTCGTAGGGTGTAGCTTCATGTTTTTTTGTTGAATAAAGTTTTCCAAGGGCTCCGTCAAGTTTTCTAAAAAAAAAAATTTGAATATTTTTTATTTAATTTAATTATTAAATATCAAAGAGTATATAAGAAATAGGATAAGATATGATTTAACCCTTAAACTTTATTTTAAAAATGGTTTAACCTCTAAATTTTTTTAATGGATGTTTTAATCTCTAAACTTGTTATGATGAATGTTTTAATCCCTAAACTTGTTATAATTAATTCTTTTAGCCACTTGACTTGCTACAACATGTTACTACACTTTTAAAAATCACTTTAGTCCCTAAACGCATGGATAAAATATGATTTAACCCTTAAAGTTTTATTTAAAAATGGTTTAACCCCTAAACTTTTTTAATGAATGTTAAAATTCGTAAACTTTTTGTCATATTTGATTACATACCTAAACTTCTGTAACCTAATTATTTTTATCCCTAACATAATCCAATACAACATTCTACTAGTTAAACTCGTGACCATCCATTCACGATAGAAAAAACCCTGCATCCGTTTGTCTCCAGTTCAGTCCAGCTTGCAACTTAGTCGAATCGATCTTCTTCTTTGCTAATAATCTCTTTCTAAAGTTGCTGGTACGTATCTCGATTTATTTTCATTTCTGTCATTTTCCTGTCGTATTCGATAACATTTCATTTGATCAAGGGATATCAAGATCAAGAAATGCAAGTTAAATATATTCAAGATCATGTGTTTCAGAATTACTTTAAAGTAGGGTTAAACATTCATTAGAGATCAAGAATAATTACGTTAAACAAATTTAGATATTTAATCAAATACTATAAAAAGTTTAAAGATTATAACATTTATTAAAAAAGTTTAGGGGTTAAATAATTTTCAATAAAAAGTTTAAGAGTTAAATCACATTTTATCCACAAGTTTAGGGAGTAAAGTTATTTTCAAATTTGTAGTAATTTGTTATAGCAGGTCAACTGACTAAAACAATTGATTATAACAAGTTTAGGGATTAAAATATTTGTTATAACAAGTTTCGGGATTAAAACATTCATTAAAATAGTTTTGGGGTTAAACCATTTTTAAATGCAAACTTTAGGGGTTAAATCATATTTTACCCTAACAAGTAATACATATATTTCACGTTTTCTTATATTTTCATTTGTCACTTTTCACCCTTATCATGTTAAAATTACAAAATTATGAATTAACTAAAAGACGTTATTATTTTTTTAGTAAATTATACATTTTAATTTCAGATTTGAAAAAGTTTGTGCCGCAATGTGCGCAACTATAATCTAATATTTATAATAATAAGCTAATAACATGTTTTTTCCTCTACTTTTTTTTGTTCTTGCTTTAATTGATTTATTTTTGTTATTTCAAAAATTAGATAATATTGTCAGAAAGAATTGAGGTCAAGTTCTTATATTAGTAAATTTCTGTCTTCTAGATACGTTCGCTTAAAAGAAGTAACAAAACAATCCTAATAAAGATTTCAATTGATTTATTAGATAAAAGCATTTCAATTTCTATAATTACATGAAACACTTGAAAGACACATGTAAACTTCAATTAGAGCATCTCCAATGGAGGTTCTTATAAGAACCTCCTTTTTGTACTTTTTATTGACAACTCATTTCCACCTCATCAAATTAAAAATTTATATAAATTATCGAAATGGTAGTTCTTATAAAAAACTCTTTTGTGGGTCCCACATATCTTTTAAGCTTTTAACAAATAATATTATAGATATATATTTAATTTAAAAACCAATTAGAAAAAGGAAAACAATAATATGTCATTTCATCTCAAACAACTAGGTAAGAACCAAGGTTCTTATTTAAGAACTTGAAGGAAGTTGAGTTCTTATAAGAACTCTCCACAATGGTAGTTCTTACAAGCCACTACACTTTTTGCTTATAAGAACCTTGCATTGGAGATGCTCTTACATACCACACAACTACACATCAGTTTTGGCTCCTTGAGGAGCGCGCACACACACATATGTATATGTAAATAGAACTTTTAATAAATAATAAAATAATAAATATTTTACACAAACGCATATACATAGTAATTAAATAAGTATTTTAATCCCTGAAAGCCGATATCCGACAGATATCTTTTGGTCAGTATCTTCTTCATGCTCTATGCCACTCGATTACATTTGGTATTCCTTTCCATTGTGTTTTTAACGGATTTCTTTTTGGTATAATTGTCAGTTTTCCTTATAGGTGCATTTGATCGAAGTGTACTTTCCCAATCTAATTTCTGTTTGTTGGGAGGAGCAATCCTTTTGGTATTTACGGGTGCCAAACTCCTTTGTGGACTAGCTTTCGTGGTTCCATTTTTCGTCTCTTTGATTTCTATTTTGGTACCATTTTCCATCTTTATATTTATGTTGAGCTCTGAAAGAGTTTTACTCTTTGTCTGTTGTTGCCCTTTTGTATGAGACCCTAGAGCTTTGATTTCGTTCCTTTCCTTTTGGTGTTGGTAAAGCCGATGCAACTTAAACGCAAGATGATATATACCGTCTTTAATTTCTTCTTCTAAATCTCTTTCCACATCCTTTTCCAATTCCCTGAAGATCTTGAGCTCATGATCAGTAGACATTGCTATAATGGGTACCTATAAGAAAACTTTGGGATCCATATATATGTTAGCCAATTCTTGGGTATATGCTACTGTTACTATGGTGTATATGTTTTGAAGATAAGATTTTGTTTGTGAAGCACCAGATAATTCCTCGCATGGGAATGTAGAAGACATAGGCTAGTTTTGTAACATTTACAAATAGAAGGTAAACAAGTTCATATGTGAACTTGTGATTCACATATGAACCCACAAGTTCATATGTTATGAATCATAAAGGTACATATATTAATAAGTTAAAAAAAATCCGCATATGAATTTCATAGGTTTACATATTAATCAACTAAAAATAGTCAATATGTAAGTTACTCAAGTTCACGTATGAATATACTAGTCATATGTGAATCAATTAAAAATAGTAAATATGTCAATCACAGTATCACACAAGTTCACATATATGAACATATAATTCACATATGAATATATGCATGGACGGAGGGAGGCTTGGCTCACCGTTAGCACAAGCCCACCCTCAATTCATATATATACATATATATATATATATATATATATTTTTATAAAAAAACATATAGCTCAATTTACATACTAATTCAAGTAGTGGGCCCACTCTCAAACACTTCTTTTGAGTCTTTATTCATAGTTTCATGTTTTTTTATATATATTTTTTTATTTTTGTTTTATGGGGTTTTAAACTTTGAATAAATCACTTACATAGTGATTTTTGCCTTTGCTTCTTTGAATATGAATGTATTTGATAGCATCATTTAAATTTCATAGGTTTGTAAACTATTTTTGCACTTTACTGTGTTTGCACAATTTAGTATGGTAATCAAAATATCGAATGTTTCTGTGTTTACCTATTTGATATCATTTAAATTGAATGTTTCTATGTTTGGTATCGATACAATTGAAACTTAATGGTGTTAGTAGTTTATAAAATGTTTAGGATATGGATAAGTTTTTAACAAAAAGAAAACCAACAAACGAACCATTTCACTCAAAAATCGAATAATGAGAAAACCCGAGTAACCCGAAACCGTTTAACCCAAATATTATTCGGTTCACCATATATATATTTTTAGTTTACTAAATAGGATCACCCTTGGCAAAATTTATGGCTCCATTTGAATCACATAGGTTCACATGCAAACCCATTTTCTGCTTATTTGTAAAAGTTACAAAACTATTCCTCCATTTATGACATAGCCGCAAATTTTGGCCTAGTCAAAAATTTGATATTAGTAGTATGAAGGGTTAAGAACACTTCTCTACTTCCAATATTTTTTAGCATTTCTCATTTCTCATTTAATATAGAGGGAAGTTAATTTGTAAACCTTAAAAAACGTGTAAACCGTGTAAACTCATGGTTGCATAGATTAAATCGGTAAAATTGATTTATGGAGTTGTTTAATATGATGAAGATGTTTCATAAACATCAATTTTGATGAAATTGTTTCATGTTATGGTGTTTTTTATTTATATGAAACTTTTTTCTCGTTTTTGTGAAACTTTTTTATTTCTACGTAAATAAAAACCTTCATATGAAACAATTTCATCAAAAAATTTAGTATATGAAACATTTTCATCATATTAAACAACCCTACAAAAGATGTTTCATTGATTTACGTATGCAACCATGACTTTACACGGTTTACACATTTTTAGGGTTTACAAATGAACTTCCCCCCCCCCCTCTCTCTCTCTCTCTCTCTATATATATATATATATATATATAGGGGTATATATATATAGGGCCAGGTTCAAATGTGAACTCAATTTTTGGTTGTGAACGTGAGGACGAATCTCAACCACACATCTTCGGTTACTGTGGAAGCGATCACGGAGGATTGACGCGATTCATGGGAGGGTGGAGATTATTAAAGGAGGGGACCCGGTCAAAGCTGCCTTTATTGACCGGATGAGTGACTGAGATTCGTTCTCATGTTCACAACCAAAATTGAGTTCACATTTGAACTTTCCTCTCTCTCTCTCTCTCTATATATATATATATATATATATATATATATATATATGGGCAAGTTCAAATGAAAACTCATATTTCATTGCGAACACGAGGACAATCAAAAGCACGACACGCGTCAACATTCAATATGAATAACGAAGGTGATTGTTCATGCATTATTCATGATAATAATACAATATTCTAGCTGAATAATATATTATTGACTCTGAATGTTATATTTATTATTCACCTTGAATGTTAATTATATCATTCATCATGAATAATGCATAAAATTTACCTAGAATTGTATTATTCAAACTGAATGTGACACGTGTCACTCTCGATTGTCCTTATGTTCCCAATGAAAGTTGAGTCCGCAACGGAACTTTAATGTTCCAATTAGAAGATTTGTCAATTTAAATGAAGACAAGAAGTTTTAAGATCGTATATGGTTACATATGATATGCACGCATAATCATATATGATTGATCACATGTTGCGTTTACCGCAAAGCATGTGACCTTTAGTTGTGTTATGATTAAGCGTTCGCATCATCTGTAATCGTATATGGTCTTAGAGTCTGGAATTGAATAGACATGGTCTTTCTAACCGAGTCTATATATGTTAGATTCTCCTCATCTCTTTTTAAACTTATCTAAAAAGGTTATGCATATTGTCACAACATTAAAAGACCTAGATCAAGGAGGAAAAGTAGATCACATAAAGGAGGGGTGTTGAGAGAGACACCCCACCCTACTAATACCCTACGTATATAGCCCTTAAATTATTGCATATTAAATGCTATTTTTTGACTTTTTTTTAATTAATGTTCAACTTTTTCTCTAACTTTTATGTTATCTTATTTTAACAATTAATCACATTATAAAACTAATTTTGACCACATTTAAAAACCATTTATTTATTTAGTTTTCTTAAAATAAATATTGCATTAAAAATATATAAATTAAAAATCTAATAATAAGTTAATTTTTACAAAATTTTTTATAGAAATATAACAATGATTTTTTAACTAGATATAAAAAATTAATGTATATATATATATTCCTATCCAACTATAGAGTGTTCATCAAATAAAAACCATTTTATTAGTGAAAACCCGTGAAAACCAATTAAAATATTTTTTAAGGATTTTTTTATCAAATACTATGATATTAGCTATTGTTATACATATATTTTTTTTATCATAATGTAAGTATCATCCATTAAAAAATAAAAACTTTATATATATTATGAATAAAAAATATGCAACATTTTTATTCATATTATGAAACAAATTCATGGATGATACTCACCTTATGAATAAAAAAAACATGTGAAACAATATATCAATTCTAACATTTGATGGAAAAAATTGTTAAAAAAATTATTTTTTACTCGGTTCTCACGGATTTTCACTAATAAAATGGTTTTACAGGATTTAACCTCTCCAACAATATATATATATATATATATATTAAATATTCAATTTTCTGGGTAGTATACTAGTGTTATTTTTATATCGGGCTTATGAGCTTATTATTTTATTTTTCTACATACATACATATATATATATATATATATATAGGGGTGGGTTCAAATACAAACCACCCTTTCGTTGTGAACGTGAGGACAACCCAGAGCGCGACACGTGGCAATCTGAAACGGCGGGTCAAGTCATATTCAGTCTGAATAAAACTGCATGTTAGTGTTATTCATACTGAATAACGCTTGACCCGCGGATGACCCGCGGCTGACCCGCCCGCGTCCAATTGCATCAGAGTGCATGTTAGTGTTATTCAGTCTGAATAACGCTTTATTCAGTCTGAATAACTAAGTCGAAATTTTTTCAAATTGCCACGTGTCGCGCTCTCGTTTGTCCTCACGTTCACAATGAAAAGGTGGTTTGCAATTGAACTTTCACTTATATGTATATATATATATATATAAACCTATAATTTAGTATCTACAAGTTTTATTCTATTATATACAACCAATTATATGCTAAAATACACATTATTGAAATTTATAAAGTTATATAATAAACAATATATTATTTAAAAAAAGAATAATATTAGAGAGAGAGAGAGAGAGGAGCAATTAAATGATTGCTCAAACTTCTAGGTATTTTTTTAAAGATACTATGTAATAAATATTATAGGGTAGGGTGTCTTGTGATCCATAGGGTGGGGTGTATGAATCCATACCTTAAAGGAATCCACTCAAAAAGATGCAAAACTACGGAAAGGTCAACAAGATTTAAAGAGAGATACGACCCGAGCACTATTAAATGAGTTTTTCATAGTTCACTTCAGTTAGGCTTTGAAATCAAGTTTCTTTCTAATTAATTAGCATTAACAGGAAATCTTTAGTGTGTCCTTTTTAGTAGTATAAATAGGAGTTTAGTTAAAGAAATTGTAAGTGGAGAGCCAATAATCAAAAGGCAAATTACCAAATTCTAAGTAAAAAAAAAGCTTTTGTTTCTTCAAATATTCAATCCTACCTACATATCATAACATTTACTTAATTAGTATGGCATACCTACAAGGCGTCAAGTTCGGTGTAGCGAACACGAGCATTCACGATCGTACGTTCAAGTAAAAGAACAATGAAATATCTTATATATGAAAAAAAAAACTTGGCATAAGGTCTATGATTCTTTGATTTGTCTAATATATGCACGCACATACACATATATATACATATCTATATAGATGCTTTTCACCAACCTTATATGATTGATAGGGACAATTGGTTTAATACTCGGTCCTTATCATATATGATCACCGTTAATGTCGTTTTATGTTGTCCTTATTTACTTTTTACAATCAAATAATGTTTAATATATTTTAATTTGGTCATGAAAGTTTGTTTATTTTGTGACTTAAGTGATTGGTTTTTGTAACATGGATAACATGGGTTGTACTTTAAGTGGAAGTAATGATGGGTAATTTTCAGGGTTGCCCTTGAAGCATAATCAAGATAGGGAACAAAGCAATTGTGCCTAAAAAAATAAAGATACTATTTCTTCTGCAATAGAAACTGTAATAATTTTGTTTTTGTTATAAAAAACCTAAAACAAAATGATAATAGAATAGAGGACAAATGTGTAATTCTTATTAATCATAATCTCTTTAAATATCTTTAAATAGAAAGTTGTTTACAAAGTTAAGAAAACATTCATTATAATAATTTCTCAAATTAAAAAAATATTCTTTCAATTAATTCATTTTGATGATGTCACATAATCATTCAACACTTTCCCTTATGTCGAGTCAAAAGAGTGATGGTGCACACCTCTTGCCTCATTAAAACCTTACACCAAATAAACAAAACCCAGTGGAAAAAATAAAACCTTAAGCGAAAAAAAAGAGTACAAGACATCGATAAAAAATTTATTGGTTTATAATATTTCTTGGATCATACATCAAACAACAGATTATTTATAAGGTGTTGTCTTCCTAAAACCTTGCACCAATAAAGAGCATGTTATAGAAAGAGGACAACATACTGATAGTGCATGTATCGTAGAATCCCTCTTTTGTCAACCTTGATGTATCTTAGTTTCATATATTTGACACATTATGATGCATTATTTCCATATATGCGGGTAGGATACTAACTCAAAATACTAGTTTCTCTTAAACAATCTCATCTAGAATAATATTGTTGGAATAGCTCGAAGAGATAGCTACATAAAGTTTCTTTGGTTTTCTTCCAAATAGTTAAACATATTCCCAACTGTAATTTCTTATCTAATTTGAGAACAAATAGACACCAATACATTTTTTGTTGTTTTTTATAAGGATTGGTCGACCCTCACATTCTAAGTAGCTATTGAAGTTTCATTATATCTTACTTTTGATTCTATACGAAAAATATAATCCCATGTCAATGGTTCAAAAAGATTAATTTGATATCATCCCGATGACGTTGCGTCGGTACTGAGCTAAAACTACCTAACAAGTTCACTGAGAAATACAATATATAGTCAAATATGTAGTGATAAGTACAATAATGCGCCTTTTATACTTAGGTATGGAATTCCATCTCCCAACACCTCAATGTCATTATCTATAGACGAAATAGATATTTTCTTATATCCAACACTTTGACGGAGCATGGAAGTGCAAGTTGGATCTGTTTTGTCTATATTAGATCGCTTAATCATTTTCTAGACACGTGTATCGATGAATTAATATTCCACAAACTCAGTGTCCTAGCTCAAGTAGCTAGACAGAACCAAGTTTTCCCATGATCTTTCATCTCAAATTCTAAATAAATACGCACGGGCACATTTCTTTATTATTGGGTGGTATATCACATCTGTCAAGATTGTTTTACTCTATAAAGTAAGTGTTTCAATTTCCACACAAACGCGTTTCATATTTTAAAGTTACTTGATTTTGGTACTCTAGTACCATCAAGTACTTTTATATATCTTTGAATCTAGATCCCCATAGGATATACAGTAACAACATTCATGAACTGCATTTCTAATCCTTCAAAAACTACTAGGCTTAATTGATCAGTTGGACATCATAACATTTATCATGAGAGGGTAAGTTTCCTCGTGGTCAATACAGTACGTTATGAGAAACTTTGCACTAAATTAGAGCCTTACATAATAGGACTTCATTGTTGTTACATATTCTGACAAAGACCTAGTTATGTCTTATGGGCTTTACAGTAGGTGTGTTAGCACTACCGAATGTCTGTATCGAATACCCGATCCTTTGTCACATAATATAATTCTTCTAGATTGCTTGTTTCCATTATGATCCAATATGCCCTTGTTTGAGATTATTCAACTGAACATGCTTCGATGTCGTTGCGCTCTATCATGTGATAAGCAATGGTATATGATAATAAATCATCGAGAAGTATGTATGATTTACCCATTGACTCATGTGTACTCCCATAATTCATTTGTGATTTTCTTTGTTCTTTATAGTTTATGTATTGATGATAAACAAATGTGTCTAACTCTCCCCTTCCTTTTAGAAAAGTATCCATCGAACCAAGTAATTTCCACCATTTTCGTTTGGTAGCTACGACCTCAACCACACATTCACCATGTGTGATTGCAACGCACTTTACATTGACTTTGTGCCCCTTTCGGGGACTTTTAACCTTTCAATTATATTTGCAGCTCGTTTGTGTGATCTTCTCAATTTTGGAATAATATTGAACGAACCAAGTATCGATTCTTATTCATTTGACTTCAACTTCATATTTTGGAGTTTGGGGATCAACATGCTAGATGGTTGGAAAATTTCATGTCAGTTCCTGTCATTACCTTGGAAAATACTTTTCCTATTTCCCTCTAACGACAAAAAGATTTTCATCAAAGTGACACTTTGCAAGCATGCAATATGAGAACCTGTCAAAGGTTTTAAACAGTGAATAATTGTTAGAGATTCATGTTCAACATTTATACTTAATCGTGTTTAAAGAACCGTTTTAATGCGTCGTAGGGGCGCAATTGACACATATACTACACTATCAAACATGCGTATATGTAAAAGATCGGACTTATATCCAATTACCTAGTAGTGGATCTAAAAATAATTAAGTAAGTTGCATATAATGTTGCGTAACCCTAGGTAGATGTTGGTAAATTGGTGCGTATAACCAAGGCCTTAACTATCATCTATATTCTTTTGATTACAACCTCTACTATTCTACGAGACCATTTTATATATACACATGGGGTATAGGGAACTCTACATTGATACCAATAAATATGCAATAATCATCAAATCCTTATGATGTAAAATCTCTATCATTCTAAGTTATGTAGCCTTGATAAGACAATCAGGATAGTGAGCCCTAAATGTATAGCTAGTGTCAGAGTGCAATGTGAGGTCCAAAGAATCAAACAACAAGATGATAGAGAAGAGAAATCAACAAGATGGAAAAGAAAAGTTCTTGTTTTATTAATGAAAGCTTTCAAGAACACAAGAACACACACACTTTCACCTTAATCGACTCTCATGAGAATGGTTTTCCACACCTCAATTTCCACATCCCAACCCTTTATATATAAAGGGCCTAAATACAAAAGCCCAAGCCCAAACCCAATAACTAATTAACTAGCTAAACACTAATTAATCTTTTTCAAAGCATCCTTTATAAAACTTTCTAATTAGGACAATTTGGTCCTAACAATCTCCCCCTAAAGTTTTGTAAAGGAGGCATCTCTGATCTTCTCCCCCTTGCTTTCGTGAGAAAACCTTAGTGGCGTTCGGCTACATTTTGATCTCCAAGCTCCCCCTCGATTGTAGCTCTTCATCTTCATTTTCAACTGAAAGACCAGATCCGATTTGCAATAGCCGTGACTGATTGCACAAAACTACAGCTCAACCTGTAAATAACTCGACACGTCTGATAACCGCAGAATACAACAGCTTGAACCAGAGCATGTTGATTCATCCAATTATGTTGATCTCCAGCCAAGAGAAACAAAGGGATAGATGCATGTGTGAGTTACCGTGCAGATCAGCAAGAAAAATAAAGGTTCTGTCTTTGACCCCTTGTTGAATAGGAATTCAGCATAAGAGCTTTAAATCTGTTAAGCTCACAACTAGGAACACTGAAGCTTGGATCACCGAAACACCGTATGGAGTGAAAACTGGGAGTAGATACTGAACGAGATACTCTGCTTTGATCTCTCTACTGCTCAGAAAATAGTCGATTTCTTGAAATCTTCCAAATGTCAAGTAATCAAATCCAGATCTAGCCTTCTTAGTCAGATGGATGACGATCGTCGCTCAAAATTCTAGATCGCAACTGAACCTCCACAACGGTGAAATGGTTAGGAATTAAGTACGTTACAACAGTACCATTCACCGAAGCTGGCATCCAAGGAAAAACTCAACTCCACCGGACAGGAGGAATAATTCCATCAAGGAAAAACTCTAGAATAATGGTTGCAGAGAGTCAGGCTTCTGAGTAATCTAACTAAATGCAGAATCCGTTCACCGTCGTTTTGAAATCGTTACAAATCTGACATGTCTTCAAAGAATCTGGAGCAGTTAGGGAAATGAGAGAAATTCAATTTTCACGATTAAAAACTGAATTTGGGCTAAAAACCGGGCTGATGTGATCTTTGCGAATCAATTGAGAAAGAAAGGTGGCTATTTAAGCGCAGGGGTTTTGAAACATCAAATGTATCTGAATCTGGGTTGGTCTAGATCGCATCGGAATATGATCTTGAAAGCTTATCTGAAGATGATACCCAAGTCGGGAAATGCAGTTTCCCGAGTCGGAAATGAAGTTGGGAAATTTTAACAAAAATTGCACATAACCTTGACTCAAAAGCGAGTCGAGAAACCTTGAAAACCCGAAAGAGGGTATTTCATGTTTCCCGAGTCGGAAAATAGGAACAGCAAGGTAGTTCAAGAGTTTAACAAAATTTGAGCATACCCTCGTCTCAAGAGCGAGTCGGGAAACCTAGAAAACCCGAAAGGGTATTTCATGTTTCCCGAGTCGGAAAATGAGAACACAAAGGCACTCAAAATTTTTTTTTACTATTCATCCGGTTCGGAAAACACTATTCATCCGGTTCGGATTTTTTTTTTACTATTCCGAATCGGAAAACACTATTCCGATTCGGAATTTTATTTTTTTTGGATTCGGAAAATATGAGTTTTCCAACTCGGAAAACTTGAAGATTCGAGTTTTCCAACTCGGAAAACTTGAATATTCAGCCCAAAACTTCAATCCAGATCCAAAAAATGAAGCAACTTGAAAAATAGATAAGATCAAGCTCAAAGTTGCTTCAAAACATAGCCCAAACATCCATCTTCATCATCTTCAACAAGATCCAAACCCCAAAAACCCAAAAACTCAAAATGAAACTTTTTCAAAAATAAAGTTTCAAAAACCCAATAAAAACATCTCTAATTGTTTGATTCAATAGAAACAAACAAATCTAATGATTTGTTTGGCTCTGATACCATTTGTGAGGTCCAAAGAATCAAACAACAAGATGATAGAGAAGAGAAATCAACAAGATGGAAATGCAAAAGTTTCTTGTATTTTATTATTGAAAGCTCTCAAAATGCTTACAAGAAAAACACTATTTTGGGGTTTTGCTCCTTAAATTCTCTTTTTCCGAACTGAAAAAGCCTTTTTCCGAATCACCCCTTTTCCGAATCGGAAAACACACTTTTCCGAATCAGAAAAGTCTCTTTTCCGAACCTTTGCCTGTGAGCCAAATCCGATTTGGAAAACGTCAGTTTCCAGATCGGATTTCGCCTCTTCGAGCCTGAACTCTTGCAAAATTGTTCCTCGAATCCGACACTTAGCTACTTTTCAAAATTTTCAAAACTTTAAGCTAACTGTGTCCCGAGGCGCTCAAGGTATCTGTCTTTTCTAAAAATCTTTTTTCAGCCAAGTGAGTCATACAAGGAGATCCTCTTCGAGAGAGAGAGATGTCGAAAGAAATTATCGGAATCGGATCCGAGTCTCGCCCTCCCGTCTTGGTGATGGGTGAGTATCAGCAATGGAAGCGCAGAATGATTCATTTCCTTGATCTTTTGGATGAGAACCTGATGAAATCCATCCGAGAAGGCCCAATCAGACCGACAGTCACCGTGGCCGCAGTCCCACGAACTGACAACTGCCCCGAGCTACCGACATATGTTGTTAAAAAACTAGTTGATATGTACAACTTGAAACAAAAGCTCGTCACCTCATTGACAAACGGGCACTCACTCTCCTAATCATGGCGCTCCCGAATGACATGTACGCCCGAGTCGACAGTCTGACCAACGCACGGGACGTATGGCTCGAGATTGAGCAACAGATGCAGGGTGGTGACACTGCCCTAGAAAGCCAAAAAGAGAGCGCGCTGTACGCTTATGAATGATTCAGAGCACGGGAAAACGAATCCCTCACAGAATCCTATCAACGACTGAACTCTTTTGTCAATGATCTGAGAAGGCTAGGTGTTGAGAAGACCAAGTACGAGGTCAACGTGAAGTTTTTGAAGAATCTAACCCCGGAATGGCAAAACCTGGCCATCAACATTCAGCTAAGCAGAAACCTGGGAGTTATGGGTCTCCACGATCTCTTCAGTATGATGGTCCAGCATGAGGAGTTCATTACCGGTGGAAGAACCAAGAAAGCTGTTGATCCTCTGGCACTAGCGGCAGTGCCCTTTGGAGGACCGAACTCTGTTCCAATCCAACCCACGCAGTACAACAATGTCCCTCCTCAGTATCATCAAGAAGATTACTGTAACACCCCGCTAAAGCGGAAACGCAAGGTGTGACAGTTAAGATTTCATTGCAATAGGAGATAAATAACATCAACCATTAAAATTTAAAAGATCAACGTTTACAGCACCATATATTACAATACCAACAAAAGTTAAGTTTTTACATAACCAATTCAACGAAACAAAATATAAAAGCTTGAAAGTTGATGTCTTTTGAAACGGTAGGCTAATCCGACTACCTTCTACTTTCCTGAAAAGCATGTTAAAACAAGTGTCAACTACAAGAGTTGGTGAGTTCACGGGTTTTATATGCACAAAACATTTTCATATGCAGAAATCATTATCGTAAAACCAATGTTCAACCTCAACTGTTAAACATAACATTTATGCAAGATATATTCTTGAGCCACTACTAAACCTAAAACCAATTTGCCCCAGCGATCTACCTCAGAGGTGGTAGCGAACCACATGTGTAGAGCGCTTTCGCGAACTACCTCAGCGGTGGGACTAAAACCCCACATGTGTAGACGCTGCACTACCTCAGCGGTGGGACTAAATCCCACATGTGTAGTACCACATATGATTACGTGCACCCTATACTCGTCAGTAAACAAAGGGTGGGTCCACTCTACCAAATAGCGCTATCCACAATAACCATTGGCTCGAAACGAGTTAATAGTAGTGTATTCAACATGGGACTTTTACTCAATATATCATTATTTGCATAAACAACTGCTCGCAAGCAAAAATTCATAAATCATTTATCAAGCAACATGTTTTTCACCCCAAAACGCGTAAAAACGGTAAAATAGGGGCCGTGAATACTCACCTCGATTAGCTTAGCGATACGAGGGATAGTTCGAACTTCAATCCGAAGCCTAAAAGTGCCCTAAACAATTCATAAGCGATGTAAGTTCTATATCGTCGGTTCAATATCCCAGTTAAGTCCTTATCGTCATCTATATATATAATGCCTTTACTCATTATAGTCCAACTTAGTATAACAATAAGTTTTAGTGTCATTTCTAACACTATAATTGAAAGATAAGACTAGAGAACTCAAAAATTAAGTTTTTAGAAAGTGCAAATGCTGACAGATTTAATTCCCCTTTAAAAATGTCATTTTTAACTTTATTCCAAAAGGACAAAAATTCCCCAATTTTTATATACAGAAGGTCTATGATTTAACAATGTCCACACCAAAATTCAACAATTTTTGAAATGTTTAACATGCATGAATGAATTTTATAAAAAGGAAACGCACAACACCATTTCAGAAATACACGCTTGCATTGTTTGATTCATAGAGGGTTCATTATTTCCCCAAATGTGGAATTTCCAAAGGGGTTTTGAAGACAACCCAAAACTCTAACTAAGGAACTAAGAATCACCAAAAATGGATGAGTTTGGAGGGAGATATGCTTACTCAAACTCACACGTATGAATCTGTCCTTTTTTGGACAGATTGCATCATGATTTTGTTTCATTAGTAGCATGCCCAAAATTCCACCAAATTTAGTGATTCCGGATTCTATGGAAATCTAACACATTGAACTTGAGTTTAGAATCAAAAAGCATGCATTTTTGACATTTTATCTAGGAGATATGCATGCATCAAGTTGACATAAAAATCTGACCCGTAGCTGTTTGCACCACAAAAAGTTTTAAAATAGTTGAGGGGTCTATACTTCGTATTTTTGGACGATTCCAGTGGGGTTTGAACCCCAACTCACAAAATATTGATCCCTTAAAAACGTAGACAAAAATATGTTCATATAAACCCTTTTTGGGTCGTCCCAATAAGATCTCACCAATCTGTCAGCTTCTGAATTTAGCTTATTCAAAGAACTTCTAGCTTTATGCCCAATCTTCCAAAAATAATGATTCCTTTGCTATGGGTATATAAACCCATATCAAATATCATGATTAATATAGAAATACATCCAAAACTCAATATGGATTATGCATGCAAAGCCTCAAACTTTCAGATTCATATGTGAATAGAATACAAAATTTTGGGGATTTTTCACCTTTAATCTTGTGTTCATTTTGAGAGTTCATAGATTTTCACTAATTTATGGATATTTCTAATACCCTTAGTGTTCCATCTCACTCCTAAAACATCAAGATTGTATTATCTACTTGAACAACATGAAAGTATAGAAAGACATCAAGAAATGACACTAAAAGTGCTTAAAATGAGATGAAAATACTAGAAATTGTTGTTACCTTTTGGAAGATGATCATGAAGGTATTTGAAGCTTTTTTTTTTGAACCATCAAATATATTTTTGGGGCTGAAGTTGCTGGAGTTAAAGATAATTTGAAGATGATTCTTGAGAGAAAAATAAGAGTTAGAGAGAGAGGTGTAAATGGATGGCTTTTGAGAGATGTTAAAATGATTTAATTTTCTTGCTAAATGGGGGTGTATGGGGAGGGGGAAGACCAGCCATATAATGGGCCCCCAACCCATCTTCATATATGTTTTGTTAACAAAATATTGACCCAAAAGACTAAAGATGCAACGGATATCGGTTCGCGATAATTTTTCCGGTAAAAACGACTTTTTCAGGAAATAAAATAGGTTAAATAGAATGTTTTATTCTAGTTAGTAAAAATAAAATAATTTATGTATAAAAGACTTTAGTTGAGTCAATTCGGCATTATATAAGGTTTTTAGACGTATACGGACAAAACGGGCTTTTTCGGGCGATTTTCGGGACATCTAAGTTATCTCCAAAATTTTTCGCATGATCAACCCTAATTCTTCCTAAATAGCTATAGGATTAAGGTTTCACTAAAATTGTACTACTGAGTGCTTCGCGAGTTGCTAACTTGACAGCCGAATTTGGTCGGTTGTCACATTTACCCCCTGTTGAAAGAAATTTCGTCCCGAAATTTACTATTTGCCACTTGTCGGGAAATCTTTTGTAAACAGGTGTGGGGTACTTGCTCTTCATAAAGTCCTTTCGTTCCCAGGTGTATTCCGGTCCATGTCTTGAGTTCCAACGAATGTTGACAATTGGTATTTTGCTACGCCTTAATTGCTTGGTTTCTCGGTCCAGAATTTCAATTGGTTCCTCTGTGATGCGTAGCTGTTCGTTAACTTGAACTTCCTTCAGAGGTAGGACCACTGCCTCTTCAGATAGGCATTTCTTCAAATTGGACACATGAAATGTGTCATGAATAGCGCTGAGTTCTAGAGGTAGATCTAACCTGTAGGCGACTGGTCCAATCCTTTCTAGGATCTCGAATGGTCCAATGAATCGGGGACTTAGTTTTCCTGTTTTCCCGAAACATAGTAACCCTTTCCAAGGTGATACCTTTAATAGTACTCTATCGCCTACCTGAAACTCTAGCGGTTTTCTGCGATTATCAGCATAACTTTTCTGACGATCCCTGGCTCCTTTTAACTTTTCTTCTATCACCTTGATCTTATCAGTCGTCTGTTGCACAATGTCCGGTCTGGTAAATTATCTTTCTCCCACTTCCAACCAATTAAGCGGTGATCTGCACTTACGTTCGTATAGGGATTCGTAAGGCGCACACTGGATGCTGGTGTGGTAGCTGTTGTTGTAGGAGAATTCGACCAGTGGTAAGTGATCATCCCAGCTACCTCCAAATTCCAGCACGCAAGCACGTAACATATCCTCCAGTGTTTGTATGGTTCTCTCTGTTTGTCCGTCAGTTTGAGGATGGTAAGCAGTGCTCAAATCAATTCTGGTACCAAATGGCGTCTGTAGTGATTGCCAAAATAGTGAAGTGAATCGGCTATCTCTATCGGAGATGATCGAAATCGGTACCCCATGGCGCATAACTATTTCATTTACATATAGTTGCGCAAGTTTGTCAATGCTGAAATTTTCTCGAATCGGCAAAAAGTGCACGGATTTCGTAAGTCGGTCCACAATTACCCATATTGAGTCGTGACCCTTCTTGGTCTTGGGTAATTTGGTCACAAAATCCATTGACATCTGCTCCCATTTCCATTCTGGGATTTCTGGCTGTTGCAAGAGTTCAGATGGCTTTTGGTGTTCTGCCTTAACTCTTGCACAAGTCATGCATTTGCCCACATACATGGCTATATCTTTTTTTTTCATTCCAGGCCACCAATAATGCTCTTTTAGTCCTTTGTACATCTTGTCAGCTCCTAGGTGTACTGAGTACCTCGTTTGATGAGCTTCATCCATGATCATTGATCTTAGCTGGTCAACCTTTGGTATCCATACTCTGTCCTTAGAATAACGTACTCCATCTAATCTCACCTCAAAAAAAAAATTCTAGATGGTGCAGAGTCTCCTTCTTTAGGTTTTCTGCCTTCAATGCCTCTCCTTGGGCTTCGAGTATTTGACTTTTCAAACTCGTTTGCACTAACATTCCCATAGCTCGTGCTGTTGAAGGCTTCACCCTTTCCTTCCTGCTCAAAGCATCAGCTACTACATTCGCCTTTCCCGGATGATACTTTATCTCACAATCGTAGCCATTGAGTAATTCGACCGATCTTCTCTGCCTCATGTTCAACATTTTCTGGTCGATGATGTGCTGAAGGCTCTTGTGATCTGTAAAGATCGTGCACTTTGTACCATATAGGTAATGCCTCCAGATCTTTAGTGCAAACACCACGGCTCCAAGTTCTAGATCATGAGTGGTGTAATTTTTCTCATGAATCTTTAACTTCCTTGACGCATAAGCGATAACCTTCTCATTTTGCATTAAAACACATCCTAGGCCCTGATGCGAAGCATCGCAATACACCACGAAGTTATCCGTTCTTTTGGGTAATGCCAAAATGGGTGCATTGCATAACTTATGCTTAAGTAACTAAAACGCTTCCTCTTGTTTTTCTCCCCAAATAAACTTCTTGTCTTTATGCGTTAATGTTGTCAAAGGTTGCGCGATCTTGGAGAAATTAGCAATGAATCGCCGATAGTAGCCTGCCAAGCCAAGAAATTGTCGAATTTCAGTTGGTGTCTTCGGAGCTTCCCATTTCTTTATGGCCTCAATCTTTGCTGGGTCGACATGGATTCCTTCCTTGTTCACTACATGGCCAAGAAAATGTACTTCCCGTATCCAGAACTCACATTTGGAGAATTTTGCATAGAGTTTCTCGGTTTTGAGCAACTCTAGTGTTAATCTCAAATGTTGCTCATGCTCCTCCTTGCTTCGTGAGTAAATCAGGATGTCGTCTATGAATACAATCACGAATTTATCTAGGTATGGTCGACTTCCCTGTTCATCAGATCTAACTGGAGCGTTTGTTAAACCAAAAGGTATAACCAAGAACTCGTAATGACCATACCGAGTTCTGAACGCTGTCTTGGCGACATCTTCTTCTCGCACTGTCATCTGATGGTATCCAGATCGAAGGTCAATCTTGGAAAAGTAAGTAGCTCCTTGCAATTGGTCGAACAGATCATCAATGCGTGGAAGAAGGTAAAGATTCTTGATAGTAATCTTGTTCAGCTCCCTATAGTCTATACACATCCTAAAGGATCCGTCCTTCTTTTTGACGAGCAAGACTGGGCTCCCCAGGGTGATGAACTGGGCCGTATGAATCCCTTATCAAGCAACTCTTGAAGCTGATTCGACAGTTCCTGCATTTCTGATAGCGCCAGACAATATGGTGACTTTGCTACAGGGGCAGCTCCTGGGACTAGGTCATTGTGGAACTCCACCTGTCTATGCGGGGGTAGTCTGGGTAACTCCTCTGGAAATACTTCAGGAAAATCTTGTACAACTAAGAGATCTTGAATTCGCTTTTCCACAATGTGTGTTAAATATGCAACACACTCCTTCCTTAAATGACTTTGTAGTTTCATGCATGTCACTATACTAGATCTTGGTGTGCCTCTTCATTTTCAATTGTGAATGCCCTTCCTTGAGCCTCACATCCTTAATTTCCTTGATTGGCTAACATTGCTTTGTTCCTCCTTTTTGTGTTGATTGAGCCTCTATTCAGCACGAGATACCTATCTCTGAAGTGGTTCGGGCTTCCGCACTCGTAGCACACTTTTCCGCCCTTCTTGACCTTCCTTACATTTCTACAATATTGAGCAGTATGACCCACTAGGTTACACTTGGTACACGAAATATAAGTTCCTAGGTGGTGGAGGTTGCATCTAGTACATTTTGGATGAGAGTCCATATACTGTCTTGACTCATGGGTCTTTACTCCAAAATTTCTGACTACTTTTCGACTTTTATCTGAATGACGTTGAGTTGTCTCTTCTGACTGGTGCTCTACTTTCTTTTATTACCATCTTTCCATTCGATGGATACTATGACTTCCTTATTTCTTCTATTTGCGACAAGGTCGGTAGTAACTTGAGTGACTCATGTAGGTACGACTTCCTGGACTTGTTGGGCTATCAGTTGAGCAATGTTGATCGATTAATTTTCACGGTTCACTTTCTAGCTACGTGTGTTTCTTCTGGAAAATACAGTTCTAAATCATTTGTTAATGTATGTTTGATTAAAAGTTGTCTCTAATGAATGTTCGAAAATATTTGTATTTTATTTATGATAATTTCTTTAAAATAAACTCGCTAAGAACGTCCTTGTGATTTAATAAAAATTAATTTCGTAAAAGTTTAACACATATCTGAAGGGTAGAAATTTGATACTAATGCATCCTTAAAATATCTTACTTGCCCATACTGAGGTTTAAATGGAACAACAAAAAAAAAGTGCATTTTTGAAATTCTTTCAAATTCATGAGAGTTACATTCGAAAGGATCAACTTTGCCAACGGTATCACCACAACTTGCCAGCACAAGTCAACTCTCCTAGTCGTCCTTCTTGCCGTCATAACATTCTCTACAACATTGGTGGTACCTTCTTCAAAGAGATGCACCAATTCTTCCAACTTAATTATCGTTCGATTCTATCTTGATACCCTGCTTCGACTATTTTGCAGTCCGTCGGCGAGTGTTCGCATTGATCGAGCCTCTCCTTGTGTCATACTAGTAATATAACCGATCAATATCCCCGAAAGGATGTAAAATAATCTTGCATTATCTAGCTGAGTTATCGCCAGTCCACTCCGAATGGTTGCCGCAACTCTCTTCTGAGTTGTCTCATATGAGGCGTTGGGAGGTTCGGGTTAGGCGTAGGAATAACTGGTGTACTTTGAGATAAGACAGTTGTTGGGGGTAATCGGAGGTGGATCGATTGAAATGTCTTCGCTTGTTATTCCAATGTCGGAATCGTAATGCCTAGATGGGTCTTTCTCCGAAGTCTAAGTAATAGTGTTCGGCATAGTGGTCGTAGTGTCCGCAAAACTTATTAACACGCATTCAAAATACTAGTGACATCCTAGCGCTAACGCAGGAGTGTTCAACAGTGGCGTTACTTTACTTAAACGCGTAAGTGCTATAGTAAATATCAACATCATGATATGCTTATGTGAACTCACACGGTTTATGTTTTTCAGGAAATTTTTCGAAGGTTCCAACTTTTATTCTATAGCCGTATGATTGGTTCATAAGTCTTATCCTACTTATATCATGGCTAGGCGTAGGTGATCAGGCTCCGCCTATCTATGATATATCAGAATAGCACCTATCCTAATCATACTAGTATTTAAATTCTCCTATACTCGAAATCCATAATTAAAAGTTTTAACTTATCTTAGAAAAAGGTTGGTTATAGTACTTGGTTTTTATGAAAAACCGATGTTCTCTATAACCTGGCTCTGATACCAAATCTGTAACACCCCGCTAAAGCGGAAACGCAAGGTGTGACAGTTAAGATTTCATTGCAATAGGAGATAAATAACATCAACCATTAAAATTTAAAAGATCAACGTTTACAGCACCATATATTATGTAACACCCCAAAAATTGGAGTAAACAAAAACCTTCATTTACGAAAGGTGTTAGTACAACATACGCCAAAGCGTGAGCTCTTCCCGAAAATGGGGTATGAAGTAGTATATAATTACAATGTTCGTAATTTGAATAAGGAATACGACAACCAACTAGTCTAAATCCTATCGAGGAAAAGACTACAAAAGGGTTGTCAAACGGTCATCGCCTGCGCGGTCTAAAGGACCGGTCTCCTCACACATCCCCTAAAGCTCACTCTTATTCCCGGCGCCTACTTGGGATCAGCGTCCCTAGTACCTGAGAGACACATCGACACCAAGCAAGTGTTAGGCTAAAGGAGCCTAGTGAGTTGTAACAACATAGTATCGTACATATAAAAGCATATTAAGACATGTGAGATATATAAGAGTGTATTAATAACAAAACGAAGCATGTTAAACCGGTTTATCTTTCATCTTTGAAAACCGTGGGCGCGACCCACTTTCACCAAGCAAGTTACACCTCAGAGTCAAGACACCCCGTTGTCGTCCTTCCACGAAGACTTCCATTGACAACCTCAGAGGCCAAGCACATTCGCGGCCACACGAATGGCGAGGGACATAGGTGCACACCTTTTGACTAGTGCCACCCAAGACCGAGTCGAACTCGTGTAAACTTGAAAGTGCACACCTTTTGACTAGTGCCACTTTAAATCAATCTCATTTTGAAAACGGCGCAATGTACACCTTTTGACTAGTGTCACATTGCCCAATTATATTTGCATAAAGATATGGGTACTCACCTTTTGACTAGTGACATCCCGGCCCACTTTTTAACTAGCGGCCAATAGCATCCCACCTTTTGACTGGCGGAGCTCAATAACATTTAACATTATTTCAAGTCCCAACACTTTCATTTACTTCATACAAGCCAACATGCTCGGGATTCAATCCCTTCACATCATTCCGTGGCACACATAATTACACTTATTTTTCATGCATACATTCATCATATAATCTTATGAACATAGCTCATGCAAGGTAGCATACGATTGATCATTCCATATATACTATTCCCAAGCAAGACATATATATATATATATATCAATCAAGATGATGCGCTCTCAGTTTTAACAAAATAGTTTTAGCAACTAACCTTGCTATTCTTCGCAGGCAAATATGGATTAGATAGCTAGATACGTCACAAGATAGCACCTATACAATCATAGTACGATTTACATCAATAAACCACCAAAAGTGACACTTACGGTTCCCAACCGAAACACTAGTCTAGAGCTAGGCTAGACTATCACAATGGCCCCCAAAATCCACCAAACATCATCTAATATAACCCTTAAGGAAAGCCCAAAGCCAAAACTCGAAAAGGAACGAAAACGAAAAACTCCAAAATTCGGGCAGAGAGTTGCGCGACCTAGCCGCGCGACCTCAGGTCGCGGGCCTAGGTCGCGGGGATTGCCTGATCTGCACTATCCCGCGATCTGGTTTGCAAAACTCTACCAAAACTCATCCAAAACTCGATTTTTACTCCCGAAACACCCTACGAATGTTTATGAACGATCCTACGATGATATAACATGATAAACTAACAACCAAACTCGAAAAACACCAATGGATTATCGAGATCCATGGTGTTCCCCAAATATAAACCCTAGCTTTCCAAAACCCCAAATCTCGACTAAAACACGAAATTAACACAAAGTAAACCGTACCTTACGTTAGGAACTTGATTCTAACAACACTTTATGGATCAATTTCACCTCTTACGTTCGATTCTTCCTTCGGATCTCGAATTCCCTTCCAAGCTCTCTTTCTCTCCTTTTCTCTCTTTCTCTCTTCAAGGACACAAACACACAAATGAAAGGGGTGAGGGGTTTTGTAACTAGTTAGTGAGCTAGTTACACATTACCCCCTTCCTTATCTCGGGTATTTACATTTTCATCCCGAAACTGTTAAATTGGGCACTCGACTCGACCTATAACTTAGAATACGAGTTAATAATTTACTTTGGGAAATGAACGTTATATTTAACCAAATTTCCATTATTCACCTTTATCATAAAAGTTCGAGTTCATAAAATTCTGGGTGTTACAATCCTCCCCACCTAGATAAAATTTCGTCCTCGAAATTTGCTCCTTGTCGGAACCACAATTGATAATTTCGTTAATTCAATAGCCAAGATTAGGTGACCATGTTCTCTTCATACTAGTAGGTTAGACTAACGCTAGTCTTAATTATGTACTCAAAGGAGCACTGATATAATCTTCTAATTTAATGGTAGTCCCTCAAAACACCACAAGTTATTACTTTACGCCTATCCTTCGTCACATAACATTTTTTTATAAAGATAATATCACTTGATTACGCAAACCTCAGCTCTTTGTACAATTTAACCAAGCCAAATCGACTAAAGCTTATGGTTCAAGATACCATACATCATTCGTCTCCTATTAAGGTCGATCACTCGGCTAAGAGCTCCTTTGCTACCAAGGAATGTCTCAACACTCCTACTAACGGCGCCTAGCCGCTGTCATAATTCTCAAAGAAATATGAAATCCTCACCTACTCGTCTATGGATACCATAAGGAAAGTAACTCCATCGCTTAGCAACAGTTCATTACCACTAGATTCTTACGTTCTCTAATCCATGCTACTATGACTTTTTCCAACCATCCTATCATCCAAAAAGAAGGCGTACTTATCGCCTTAGCCGATTTATATAAAACATTTCGAGCGATAATTCTTGCATAAACTTATCTTAATCTAATCACACAAGCCGCCACTGGGCCGCATAAGCACTTATCGTCATATGTTGGGTCTCCCGCTTAGTTTGGCATGCAGTGCCAATATCTCAAACATAAACTCCTACTTCTCAAAATTCAATTATAAGTAACGTCTTCTAGATCATTTTATGCTCTTAACAGACTTCTCTCTCTACGGCAATCCTAACACATTGGTATATTGCCGTGTCACACGGCATGCAATGCCCTTAGCATCATTACAACATCACTAGCTCTCGTACTAAAGGTAACGTTTTCTCGATTCTTAGCCATACATGACAACTATTATGTCATATCTGTAACCACCATTCGACTATGTTTTCCATGATCGAAAATTTGGAAAGTCACTTAGTAAACAACCATAATTTTTCGAACATTCTAGCGCCTACAAAATCGTACTAGTCCCTTCAGATGATCTAACTTCGACTTCCGAGCAAAGATTCTCACCTATTCTCATATTAATTTGACACTCGGGCCTATTACTTAGTCGCATTATACTTGTCATTATAACCATGGATTGCACGCCTATTGGCACAAGGTGTTACTAACTTATTCATAAGACTCCCATCATGCATTAATTCGACTATAAGTAGCGCTTTCCAGTCCCTTTATTCTTTATAACAATTTTCTTCCTAAGTTAACATCACCACATTTCATTTGCACCCTTTGTTCGACCCATCATGACCTTGCTAACACACTTAATCCCTTTAAGACCATTGTGCCCTTCTGGTTTCATAATTAAAACTACTAGGTCCATTACGCCCTAGTCTTTCACAATTCATGGGACAACAAGACATTACCTAGTCAACTCGACCAAATGATGACACTTTCAGACATCCAACCAAAACATGCTCCCCTGTGGGTCAATACACACCCATTCATGGCACTACCCAAAAATATTACCTGCTTCTCAATTGTTACTTTAATGGCTAAGACATCGGTTAAGGTATTGACAAACGTAGGAAAAATTGCAAAAGGGACTTAACACAAAAGAACGAGCGGCACTCATACGAACTAGGATGTACGCAAGTAAGGAGTTAACAAGAAGGTTACCCGACACTACATCCGTCTTCTCCGTCTCCTTATCAACAGTGATCTGAAATGCTCGGCTCGGTGCCCTTGATTGGTTGTCTTTTCTTGCACTAGGCTCGCTTGAGGCTCCGGTCTGCCCTTTCATCAACTTTGGGCAATCTCTCATGAAATGCCCCGGTTCTTTACATTCGAAACAAACTAGTCCTCGGATGGAGCAATCTCGAGCCATATGACCCCGTTTCCCGCATTTACTGCAACTGATAGGATCTGATGGATGTTCGCGGCGACATGGCCCATGATGCTTGCTCCGGCACTTAAAGCACCACCATGAATCGCGACGAGGCTCTCTTCGTCTCTCATCATTAGTTGTCGTAGTCGGACGTGGCTGTGCCGATGGTCCTTCCCCTTTCCTCTTCTGTCCGGCTTGGTAGTGTTCCACTCGGGCTTGGGTGATATCATCTTCCACTCTCAACGACTCTTCAATAGCCTCGTGTAAGGTAGTAACCCTTGCGATTCTAACCGCCGATTTCATCTCGGCCGGTAGTCCACGTACGTAAGCCTTTATCTTCGACTTCTCATCGGGAGCCAAGTGCTCCACCATCCCCAATCTCTCCAAGAACTCTTTCGCATAATAAGAAATGGGGTTGTTGCCCTTCTTCATCCCTCGGAACTCGTCCTCGATCTTATCGAGGGCCCGTTCACTACAATACTTCTCAAGTATCTTCTTCTTGAAATCGGCCCACGAAAGCCTAGCGTAAACCTCCGGCGAATAGATGAGCGGGTCAAGTTCCACCATGTTAAGGCCTCACCTTTAAGAAGGTGTGAAGCAAATTTGACTCGTTGGGAGCCGTCGCACTCGCTCGCCTCGAAGGCCATCTCCATCTCACGAAGCCAATACAAGCACGTTATCGGCTCGTTACACCCACGGAACTCGGGTGGCTTGCATCCCAAAAAGTTCTTGTATGAGCATCCCTTCGCCTTTGCCTTTGCCTTTTGTTCCTCTCCGGTCATACGCGTTTCCTCGGTGACCACGACCACCTCGGCATCCCCGGAACCATTTCCGGCATTTTCTCCCACCGTTTCATTTCGGCGTTGGCTAGCTTCGCGATCCTCAAGCATTTTCACGAAGGATTCTTGTTGTTTGTTCATGGCCTCGTTCACGGCCTTCATCACGTTATCAAACATCCTCATCTCTGGGGTCACCTCGGTTAGTACCGGGTCCGGGTCCTCGAGGTTGAACCTTGGGACATGCTCCGGTCCCCCACCTAGGACTCGTAGTCTCGGTGGACTCTCAACCGTCTCGACTCGGACATGTTGGTCGGCGGTCGAAGCGGTTTGGTCGGGTGGTCCTCTCGCGGCACTCGTCTGACTACGAGTGTTCGCCATACAATTCTGTCACACAAACGCACGAGAATAGGATAAGAATAGACTGCTTTACGAATCTCAACATTTATCATCCTCATAATAACAGTTACTCAAACACTCGCGTATAACGCGTCCATAGATCAGTAGCTAGGTGATTTATGAACTAATCATACATAAGCATTCTCGTTACCATCATCACAACTTAGAATAAATGTGAATTCGTAACCCTATCACTCTCCCCACCTAAGACTTTACCCAAGGTAGGTGACATGTCTAGTAGTGCACTAAGTTTAAGTCTAGGTATTCTATCGTCAACACCTAGTTCGCTTAAACTAAAGCGATGATACCAACTTGTAACACCCCAAAAATTGGAGTAAACAAAAACCTTCATTTACGAAAGGTGTTAGTACAATATACGCCAAAGCGTGAGCTCTTCCCGAAAATGGGGTATGAAGTAGTATATAATTACAATGTTCGTAATTTGAATAAGGAATACGACAACCAACTAGTCTAAATCCTATCGAGGAAAAGACTACAAAAGGGTTGTCAAACGGTCATTGCCTGCGCGGTCTAAAGGACCGGTCTCCTCACACATCCCCCAAAGCTCACTCTTATTCCCGGCGCCTACTTGGGATCAGCGTCCCTAGTACCTGAGAGACACATCGACACCAAGCAAGTGTTAGGCTAAAGGAGCCTAGTGAGTTGTAACAACATAGTATCATACATATAAAAGCATATTAAGACATGTGAGATATATAAGAGTGTATTAATAACAAAACGAAGCATGTTAAACCGGTTTATCTTTCATCTTTGAAAACCGTGGGCGCGACCCACTTTCACCAAGCAAGTTACACCTCAGAGTCAAGACACCCCGTTGTCGTCCTTCCACGAAGACTTCCATTGAAAACCTCAGAGGCCAAGCATATTCGCGGCCACACGAATGGCGAGGGACATAGGTGCACACCTTTTGACTAGTGCCACCCAAGACTGAGTCGAAGTCGTGTAAACTTGAAAGTGCACACCTTTTGACTAGTGCCACTTTAAATCAATCTCATTTTGAAAACGGCGCAATGTACACCTTTTGACTAGTCACATTGCCCAATTATATTTGCATAAAAATATGGGTACTCACCTTTTGACTAGTGACATCCCGACCCACTTTTTAACTAGCGGCCAATAGCATCCCACCTTTTGACTGGCGGAGCTCAATAACATTTAACATTATTTCAAGTCCCAACACTTTCATTTACTTCATACAAGCCAACATGCTCGGGATTCAATCCCTTCACATCATTCCGTGGCACACATAATTACACATATTTTTCATGCATACATTCATCATATAATCTTATGAACATAGCTCATGCAAGGTAGCATACGATTGATCATTCCATATATACTATTCCCAAGCAAGACATATATATATATCAATCAAGATGATGCGCTCTCAGTTTTAACAAAATAGTTTTAGTAACTCACCTTGCTATTCTTCGCAGGCAAATATGGATTAGATAGCTAGATACGTCACAAGATAGCACCTATACAATCATAGTACGATTTACATCAATAAACCACCAAAAGTGACACTTACGGTTCCTAACCGAAACACTAGTCTAGAGCTAGGCTAGACTATCACAATGGCCCCCAAAATCCACCAAACATCATCTAATATAACCCTTAAGGAAAGCCCAAATCCAAAACTCGAAAAGGAACGAAAACGAAAAACTCCAAAATTCGGGCAGAGAGTTGCGCGACCTAGCCGCGCGACCTCAGGTCGCGGGCCTAGGTCGCGGGGATTGCCTGATCTGCACTATCCCGCGATCTGGTTTGCAAAACTCTACCAAAACTCATCCAAAACTCGATTTTTACTCCCGAAACACCCTACGAATGTTTATGAACGATCCTACGATGATATAACATGATAAACTAACAACCAAACTCGAAAAACACCAATGGATTATCGAGATCCATGGTTTTCCCCAAATATAAACCCTAGCTTTCCAAAACCCCAAATCTCGACTAAAACACGAAATTAACACAAAGTAAACCGTACCTTTCGTTAGGAACTTGATTCTAACAACACTTTATGGATCGATTTCACCTCTTACGTTCGATTCTTCTTCCGGATCTCGAATTCCCTTCCAATCTCTCTTTCTCTCCTTTTCTCTCTTTTTCTCTTCAAGGACACAAACACACAAATGAAAGGGGTGAGGGGTTTTGTAACTAGTAAGTGAGCTAGTTACACATTACCCCCTTCCTTATCTCGGGTATTTACATTTTCATCCCGAAACTGTTAAATTGGGCACTCGACTCGACCTATAACTTAGAATACGAGTTAATAATTTACTTTGGGAAATGAACGTTATATTTAACCAAATTTCCATTATTCACCTTTATCATAAAAGTTCGAGTTCATAAAATTCCGGGTGTTACAATCCTCCCCACCTAGATAAAATTTCGTCCTCGAAATTTGCTCCTTGTCGGAACCACAAATGATAATTTCGTTAATTCAATAGCCAAGATTAGGTGACCATGTTCTCTTCATACTAGTAGGTTAGACTAACGCTAGTCTTAATTATGTACTCAAAGGAGCACTGATATAATCTTCTAATTTAAGGGTAGTCCCTCAAAACACCACAAGTTATTACTTTACGCGTATCCTTCGTCACATAACATTTTTTTATAAAGATAATATCACTTGATTACGCAAACCTCAGCTCTTTGTACAATTTAACCAAGCCAAATCGACTTAAGCTTATGGTTCAAGGTACCATACATCATTCGTCTCCTATTAAGGTCGATCACTCGGCTAAGAGCTCCTTTGCTACCAAGGAATGTCTCAACACTCCTACTAACGGCGCCTAGCCGCTGTCATAATTCTCAAAGAAATATGAAATCCTCACCTACTCGTCTATGGATACCATAAGGAAAGTAACTCCTTCGCTTAGCAACAGTTCATTACCACTAGATTCTTACGTTCTCTAATCCATGCTACTATGACTTTTTCCAACCATCCTATCATCCGAAAAGAAGGCGTACTTATCGCCTTAGATGGATTCAAACAGCAAAAATCCCCTTGACATGATACACATGGATCTGTGTGGACCTACTAGAACTGAGAGCCTAGCAAGAAAGAAGTACATGTTAGTTCTCGTTGATGACTTCTCTAGGTTCACTTGGCTAGAATTTCTTCGAGCCAAATCTGATGTTGCCGATCGTATCATTGCCTTCATCAAGCGGATTCAAGTACTCTTGGGTCGCCGGGTGAAGAAGTTAAGAAGTGACAACAGAACTGAGTTTCGCAATGCCAAGCTGCAATCCTTTCTTGAAGATGTGGGAATCTCTCACAACTTCTCTGCCGTGCGCACTCCTCAACAGAATGGAGTTGTGGAAAGGAAGAACCGGACGTTAGTCGAAGCAGCTCGATCCATGATGGCTCATTCAGGCGTTCCTCAATCATTTTGGGCTGAAGCAGTCTCCACAGCATGCTACACGCAGAATCGTACCTTGGTCGTTAAGCGGACCGGTAAAACCGCCTACGAGATGGTCGAACAGCGTAAGCCAAACATCGATTACTTTAGAGTTTTTGGATGTAAATGCTATGTTTTAAATGACCGGGATGATTTGGGAAAGTTTGAACCCAAGTCTGATGAGTCTATCTTCATCGGATACTCATATAACTCAAAGGCTTATAGGGTTTTCAACAAACGGACCCGAACCATCTTGGAAAGCTCAAATGTTGACTTTTCTGAAACCGAAACCTATTCTGTAGCAAGTCCAAGTAATGTAAATGCCTTATTTCCTGAACTGTCCACCGCACCACCGAGCACAGATTCTTCTACTAACTCTTTTGCTTTAGACTTTATAGACCTTGCAGATTACGATCTACCTACTCTCACGGGTCCGATTGTAGTACCTGCTCATGCCGGTTCAACCACTACTTCCGTGACATCTGATGCCTTCGTCACTGAGCCTTCTTCAAGTACTTCAACAAACTCAGTGACACCAGAGTCAGCAGTCTCTCCCCCTGAAACTTTATCCGCTGCCTCACCGGAACCCGTCCGAGAACAGACACCACACCCTGTTCTTGCACCAATACCGGAAGAAGCTCCGCTACCCTCACCTAGTTCAGCTCAAAGAACCTATGCTCAGGTAGTGCGTGAGCCCCGGTTAGAGGCAGCACCGCAGACTAATCTAGAAGAAGGATCATCTAGTGGAAACCAGCGAGAGGTCTTTGCAGTGCAAGATGAGAACGATGCATCCAACAACCAACAAGCCTATGTCACTCTTCCACACTCTAGAAAGTGGACAAGAGATCATCCCCCCTCTCAGATCATCGGGAGTCCCTCACAACCTGTCAAGACTCGATCTTCAAAGAACGTCGAAAACCTGATTCTATTCGGAGGGTTCTTAAGCGATTTTGAACCTTCGGATGTTTCACAAGCTCTTACCGATCCTGATTGGGTTTTAGCGATGCAAGAAGAGCTTGCGGAATTCGAGAGAAACAAAGTATGGCGTTTGGTGACCAGACCGTGGGGAAAGTCCATAATCGGCCTGAAGTGGATATTCCGGAACAAGAAAGACGAGAACGACCTCATCATCCGGAACAAGGCTCGATTGGTCGCCAAAGGTTATCGCCAGCAAGAGGGTAATGATTACAATGAGACGTTTGCTCCCGTGGCGCGGATCGAGGCTATTCGGATCTTCCTTGCGTTTGCCGCACACAAGAACATAACGGTATATCAAATGGACGTCAAGTGTGCCTTCTTGAACGGAGTTCTTCAAGAAGAGGTGTATGTCGAGCAACCGGAAGGATTCGTCGATCCCAGATATCCAAACCACGTGTACGTGTTGGATAAGGCGCTTTACGGTCTCAAGCAAGCTCCTAGGGCATGGTACGAAACTCTCACTGATTACTTGCTAGGAGTTGGCTACAAGAAAGATACAATCGATCCCACTTTATTTCTTTGGAGATCAGGTAGTGACTTAATCATAGTTCAGATATACGTGGATGACATTATCTTTGCATCTACGAAGCCTGAGATGTGCCAAGAGTTTGAAAACACCATGAAATCCCAATTTAAAATGAGCATGATGGGCGAGTTGACGTTCTTTTTAGGACTTCAAGTTCGACAACGCCCTGATGGTATTTTTATAAATCAAGCTAAATATGTTCATGATCTTTTAAAACGTTTTGATTTCGGTGGTTCAAACTCTACGGCAACACCAATGTCCAAGAATTTTCAACTAAACGCTGATTCTTCTGGTAAACCGGTTAACCAGAAGACTTATCGGGCAATCATTGGTTCCCTCTTATATCTCACGGCTAGTAGACCCGACATTGTATTCTCCACGGGTGTCTGCGCTTGTTTCCAGTGTGATCCTCGTGATTCACACTTGTCTACAGTCAAAAGAATCCTTAGGTATCTCAAAGGCACACCGGATTTTGGCCTTTGGTACCCAAAGGATTCTGGTTTTGAACTAATATCCTATACAGACTCAGACCATGCAGGTTGCAAGCTTAAAAGAAAAAGCACTTCCGGTGCGTGTCAATTTCTTGGAGACAAGTTAGTGAGTTGGTCATCCCGGAAGCAGAATTGCGTATCTCTATCCACTGCGGAGGCTGAATATGTAGCCGCCGCCTGCTGCTGCTCGCAAGTTCTGTGGATGAAAACTCAACTTGCTGACTTTGGATACACAATGCAGAGGATTCCCATTTACTGCGACTCCAAAAGTGCAATTCAAATCACGGCGAATCCAGTTCAGCATTCTCGAACGAAGCATATCGACATCAGATATCATTTCATCAAGGATCACGTCGAGAAAGGTAATGTTGAACTGTACTTTGTTGAGAGTGACTATCAGCTTGCTGATCTGTTCACAAAGCCGTTTGATGAGAAGCGTCACTTCTTTCTCCTAAGTAAGTTGGGAATGCTAGACCTCCCTGTCTGAGGTCTAGGGGGAGTCGGGAATTCACTTCATGTATGCATGTGTGTAGGGGGAGTCTTTAAAAGTCTTTAAATGTTTGCATGAATCGAGGGGGAGTGTCATATCTTTATCTGCTTGTTTTCTAACGTTCTCGGATCCACACTACAATGGATACCTTTCTAGACTTTATTTTGTAGGTGTGGAACCTCACAACGACTTCTGGTTAATTCAGATCAGAACTCGCACAAAACCCAGTTGAGACGTACCAGGTAAGTCTCTTTATTCGTGGATCGGGAGCTGAACTTGTAAATTTCTGCGAACTTGAAAGTTCAGGGGGCGGTAGAGTACATGTTTTGAACTTACAAGTTCGAGGACTAACTTTGCCACTTTCTGAATTTCATGTTAAGGGACTAGTTTTGCACTTTTGTGAAACTTGTAGTCCAGGGTCTGTTTTGAAAAATTCTTTAAACTACAAGTCCAGGGGTTATTTTTGCCATTTGGTGAAAGTCGGGTTAAGAGAGACAAAAGGAGAGCCAAACACAGTGTTTTTCGAGCCAAACGCAGTGTAATTCGGTAAAAATATAAATACCGATTTCTGACTTTTACTATTCACAATTTCAAAAATTTCACTTTTTTCTCTCTGAACTCTCACCCGGTAACCGCTCTCGCAACCGATCCCGAATCTGCTCGTTTGTGCTCTGTTCGTCAATCCGATTACGTTTCTGCAATCCTGGTAAGTTCACGAACAACCTTACGTAGTTATAACGCTCAATCTTATCGTTTTAAGGTCTGGATCGAAGCCTAAAGTTTTTAAAACTTACCCGAAACCCAAACTTCTTGGAATGGAATGAGAGGTTTAGGGTTTAGGGTTTTTTGGTTAATGTTTCATCAAATTGTGGTTTATGTGTGTTATTGAATATCATCTTATTACACCATTGAAGCATTCAACAATATTCAAGTGTTCATCATTTTTCTCATAGATTTCCATCCATCTCCTCTCTATTATTGAATATGGGACAAACATGCAACATTTTAGGTTGAGAATAATACGCCATCATTCATCTTGTAAAAACTAGAACCATAAAGTAATTTAATGGCATACATTCTAGATGTTGGTGTCCATAAATATTACCTTATATGCGTTATAATAATGAAATATTTTTGTATTATGTTCTTAACGATATGATGATCTCATTCCTGTCTTGACTAAGGATTAGGGTATATAATATAGGTATTCAAGAGGATATATTATGACAGTGTTTCTGCTTGTGCTACAGAATTCAATAGTTACAATTTTGGTTAATTGTCTTATGTGTATTCTTCAATACACGTACTATGTCCTGACCATGGTGTCCTACATGGCATATCGTAACATATACGTGTCGTGGTCCAAAAGTTCTTTATTGGTGACAAAATATGATTTAATTATCTAGATAATCCACTAATTTGACACATTAATTTGTCTAATATATGTTTATTTCGTATCATTAGAGTTGATGTACAAATATCTTTTTCGATTCTTATAAATTGATCTTGAATATCTCAACAAGGTTCATATCAATATAGAGCTTTCTTTATATTATATGAAAGGTCCTAAAAAATACTCAAAGTTCTCCTCGATACAATATTCCTACACAGAACGAAGAATATTGAGAGTTACGATGTATTTCTTTACGTCCATAATAGTTATTGATAACACCAAAATTATACATGTTTTGGTCGTACTTAATTGTCTGATTTTACCCCATTTCTCACCCATTTCTGATCTAATTACTCACACTTTGGACTGATTCTCACTTTTATAGGTTTTGGAGGCCGTGGAACGGAAAAGTACGGAAAAAGGCGAAAAAACGTGGAAATTGGAAAAACTCAATCCAGTAGCATTTTCGCGTCCGCAAGTTTTCAAGTTTGGCGTCGCCATGTTCGCAAAGATGGAAAACCTAGGGTTTGATCAAGTGTCTCGCGCCGCGAGACCGCAGCCTCGCGATCGCGAAACGGGCTCCGACCCTCCCTTTTAAATACTGGCCTCCTCCTTCAGTTGAAAATAATGAGTCCTCTGGCGTTAGTCAAGTACAAATCATTAGAGTCTTAGTTTGTGAGAAAGATAGAGAGTTTGTTGTGCCGATACGCTACGGAGTTTGATTCTCGATCACCTATCGTTGTACTGTCGGTATAATGTGTGTCTCTTTTATTTGTGTTTGCTGTTTTCGTTATGTTTAGTGAGTAGTTTTCTTAAGTGGTACTTATTGTGGTAGATGAACCTTGTGGATGATGTTTTTGTGATTTAATGTTTATTGGTTTGTTTTTGGTTTATTGAATGTGTTTTACGGTTCCGGTTTGATTCGTATTATATGGATATTTGAATTCGTTGGTTGGGTGTATCTGTTTGACTTAGATAGATAGACTCCGATAGGTTAATTAACCTCTCTTGACCTTCCCTTCGGAAACCCGGAGAGTTGTGTTAGGTGGTTAGCTCAGACCAAGAGCAGCCAGATATTAGAATTCCGTTCAATAGTGATAGAATTGGGTGGCTGGTACTAGATTGCCTGACAAGCAGTCTATGTATTAGGACTAGGAAGACCAACCTAGTTGACAACCGTAATCGTCACATGTTAGGGTGTCCCAGACTTAAATTCCTACAATAACCAAAACAACCATACTTTTGGCTAATTTAATCATCCACTTGGGGAGTCGTCATACCATGATAAGTACTACTGTTTTTCTCTTATAAAGTTTAAATATTTTTCTTTGTATTTTCTAGTTAGTCAGATGTCTTTTGTTTCTTATTTAATTAGTTAGTTGTCTTTTAATTAATCAAACCATTTTCCTAAAAACCCCCCAAAGCTTTAGGTTAATTAAACTAGCTAAGATTATTAGTCTACATAACTTGACCGTTCCCAGTGGTAGATACGATACCTGGACTTTCCTACACTATATTACTCACGATCAGATACGCTTTCCTGTGAATGTGGTAACAGTGGCTAGGCTTTAGAGGTTAAAACTTGTTTCGCTTTTTATATACGATAATTACCGCATCAGTTATTTACCCGCTTTTATATATAAATACAGTTAATTTGATAATCTAATAATCAAGCAACATAAAAAATGATCTAGTTCATAATAGATGGTTTAATTGCTAGTATTCAGTGGAAGCATACATGTATTAATGTATTTCTTTGTCCCGACATATCTAGTGTTGTTACTTAAGAAAACCCTTTTATGTCACTCAACCACTTATAGTAGGTTGTAGGTTCCAAATCAACCACAACGAATATGCATGAACACTTAGATCTTTGAATGATGGAAGCCAATAATGCAAGATCTATGAAAGAATGATCATGAACATGACGATGATGTATGAACAAGTGTAAGAGTGGTCATCAATATATCAATCTCATATAATTCTCTCAAAGTGATGGAAGAGTGGAGGAAGGAGTAGAAACAACAAATGAAGTCCCAAGCTTCTATTTATACTAAACTACTAAAGGGCTAAAGGCTTTAAATGGATCGTCCCTAACCATTGGGCCTAATCTACAATTACATAAAAGGAAAGTAACTTTAAGTAAATTACAAATTGACACAACTAATAATAATTTCTAACAATTTCCCCCTTTGTGTCAATTTCTTCGCTTCTGACGATGATGGCTTGATCACTTTCTTCTTGAAGCATTTTTCTCCTTGAACTTCTTCGATGATCCTTCCCCTCTCCAAGGTGGTGGTGGTGGCGGTCTCTCTTGTCTCTTATTGGCCGATCGTCCTTCGATCTTCCTCAACCCATAGTAAGACTCGAGGCGTCGTAGATCACCTTTGTCTAACATCCAAGGTAAGTTTGTCTAAACACCTTGTACAGCGGACAACGGTCAATGACGGGAAGAAAATTGTGACTAAATACGGTGTTCAAGTCAACACACTTGGAGATTCCCAAGGTGTAGGAGACGGCGTACGCGGGAGAGGTGATCTGTGAGGTGAAGGTATGTCGAATGAAGGCAAAGGAGACTGATACGGAGACATAAGAAGTGGAAAGTCAGAATCATAGCTCTCCATGCTTGAAGGTGACTGAAGAGACTGAGGTGGTGCCAGGAGTAGAGAGTCAGAACTGTAGCTCTCCATTTTTGACTCATAATCATCATTAGTAGGGTCATCCTCTTGCTTCACCTAAGTAGGTGTGGAGACTGGGAACTATGTATACGCATCATCATCATCTGAGGAGATATCATTAAGATTGAAAACCTCCTTGAGCTCATCATTAGTAGCGTGGACGCATGTGATAGGAATCGAAGAAATCACAATAAATCACAATCTCTCGACCCATCCCATCTGTTAGGATTATGTGCGAGACAGTAACAGGGTTATCGTGTCCAATGTTATAAGACACTAGTAGGTCACACTGCTGCACACCAAAATGAGAATGTTTGGATTATGGGAAATAATTAATTGGTCAATTAATTATTTAGAGAGAAAAGAAATAAATAAATAATTAGTTGAATTATTTATAATTAATTAATCAGTTAGATTAATTAAAAGGGGTAATTATGGAAGTTATTTCAGAGATAATTACCAAGAATTATATATGGAATCAAACACTGCCAGGTTTGTCCATATAAATAAAGGGTTAAGGGTTCATAATTATTAAGTTAATTCCTTTATTCCCAAGAAAATTTTTCTCTCTCTCTCCCTACCCAAAAACCGGCGCCAGCATCTAGACGGAAGTCAGGAGTCGTTTTTGGAGTGATCCACGGTGGTCTAGCAACCCTCTCAACCGGTGCCAGTAGCGGTGTACCCCCTGCTTGCGTTTCAGAGTTATTATTCGCGAATGTAATCCACCAAAACACCCTTTATTGTGTCTGTATGGTTTGGGATTGGATCCTCGATTGGGAATCGGGTTTTATTCCGCTGTGCATGTTCTTGTATCCCTCGATTCCCAACAGTGGTATCAGAGCCACTTCCTAAACCTAACAGATCAGGTTTAAGCTGTTTGTTGATTATTTAGGTTTTGTAAAAATCATTGTTTTCGTATTTAAAATCTGATTTTTTTAAACCTATCGGAGCAACGATCGGCGGTGGAACGGCGGCAGTTAGCCGGCCGGACCTCCAGGCCGATCGTCGATGGATCAAACGACCAACCGGCTACACCACAGTTTGTGGTGGTCGCCGGCTGTTATCGCACCAAACCACCAGCCGCACCACCGTGAGTGGTGGCGGCGTCGGCTACAAACATAAACCACCACCGTGCCACCGATTGTGGTGGTGGTGGTATCGATTGAACATAAAACCGCCGGCCACACCACCCGCTTGGTGGCTGTGGTGTCGGGCAGTGGTGGCGATCGAACGGAAGGCAGCAGGCGGTGGTGGCGGTAGTAACCGCTGTTGCCGTCGAATCCTCAATCCGCCGCACCACCAGTCGCGGTGGTGGCGGCAGTTGATTGTTGTTCTCGACCGAGGTGCGACCACGGCGGCGGTGGTGGGGCGATCCACTGCTGTCGCCGGCGGTGATGGTTGTTTGATGCACCGACGGGCGGCGGTGGTGGCTCACGAGCCGCTGCTGTCGCCGAAAGAGATCGGCGCGACGGACGGCGGTGGTGGTGGCTTTCTAGCTGCTGCTGCCGCCGAAGTTCAATAGTGGTACGCGCGGCGACGGTGGCGATCGCGTCATTGTCGTCGCCGACGATGAAAAACCACCGATCGACGGTCACGTTTTGACGGATCGGTGGTATTCGAAATCGTTGTTTATCCAAATCGTTTATCGTTAACGGATCCAGATAAGGATTCGTTTCCGGATATTTTTGAGATAAAAGGATCGTTTTTATCAGATAAGTTTTAAAACGATTCAAGATTAAGTTTAATTAATTTGTTTTAATTAATTTTTGGTTTTATAATTATCCGGTTAAAATTCAGTTGTATTGTAATTTGTTTAATTATGATGAGTCATAGTTGAACCCTTTTGGACCCGTGGTTGTGTTTTATTTTATTTATCCGTTTTAGAATTGTTGGGAGGCCTGCGAGCCATTTACAACCCTTTTGTAATTTTAATTATTCTTGATAGACTAATTGGGAGGCCTGCGTGCCATTTAAGCCCATTTTGTAATAATTATTTTAATTACATCAAAGACGGAGACAAGACGACGGCCATGGATCTCGGAGCCAGTGGGAGTGCCAGAAGTTGAAGACTTTTGTCACTTAGGGTTGAGACCGTTGTTTTGTGTTGGCTCACAAAACAACATTAGTTTTAAGGGTTTAAGCTATGACTGTGCTTTTTATATTTAAATTGCGTGGTTGTTTAATTTACGTAATTGTTATTAAATATAAATTGCCCTTTTGAACGGATTGTTTAAAAATTAAAAGGATACAAATACAGTTAGTGTTTGGATCCAGTTTTTCAAAGTTTTTGAAAAAAGGAAACTGGCAATTTAGACCCTTGTTAAAAATCATAGATTAGTAAGTGCAACCCACTTTAGGGGCACTTCCGGTGTAAGGTACATAGGGCGCTGTAAGTGCACACACTATGAACGCCCGTGTTCAAACCGAAACTGGAAGGTGATAAAACTCTGCGAATTATCTCCGGGTGGTACCGGCCAGAGTTTGTCCAGGTCCCGGGTGGTGCAATCTATTTTGGTAATTATTTATTCACTGGGTGGTACCAGGCCGAAATGCACTAGAGGGACTAAATATGCACGGATTATTAATATCCGATGTCCCGACGATCTAGAAGTCGTATTTTCAGATAGGAATACGATTGGTATAGTGTTACCTACCATAGATCGCATGAGTCGGTTTGACATGATCACATGCTTCCCGACACATGTGAAATATGGATTCTAGTCTAATAAATTTATTTTAAGGGTAATAATTTATTAGAATTATATAATTATAAACTAAATTAGAATTTATATTCTTCTGTAGATGTCTCCAATTAGCATTCCGTTTTATTCACCTGAGGAATCACTTCGCCTTATTACGGGCAAGTGGAAGCTTACGGGCCAGAACTTTCCAGTTTGGAAGTTGCACTTACAGAATGTTTTGAGTGCCCAAGGTAAGCTTTATGTGATCAATAAGCCCATGTCACGACCCAAAAGCAATGCCCCAGAAGAGGAATTTGCTGAATATTTCAGATTCATGGTAGATGAGTCGGATGTAATGTCGATTCTAGTTTTCTCTATGTCACCCGAGTTCACGGGAGACTTAAGAGTGAAATTCTGTCACGAGGTCGTAAGGAATGTAGAAAACCAGTTAGGTTTCTACAAGCACACGGGCAAGCTTTTGATCATGCAAGAGATTCTCTCCCTAAAGCTACAGAAGGGTCAGTCAGTTAAAAACCATCTTATTGAAATGAGAAGGCTTTTTAAATGTTTATCACGTCTGGGATACAAGATGACTCAGGAAGAGTTAGTGTACCTCATGTGGTTCTCCCTCACAAAGGAAATTCAGGACACAGCTAGTGCCTACATGAAGGAACCAAAGAACGACGTGGATAAAGTTCATGAAGATATCCTGGCCAGTCTAGAGCCAGTACCCGAACCTGCGAATCTCATGGACATGATATAATTGATGAGCTGGGAGATCTGAGTTGCCCAGAATGCGGCAGCGAGGATATTTGCGAGCACTCAATGAACATCGACCAGATGGATATCGGTTTACCCGATACTCCAGGTATCTTTATGATAGATTGCTTAATCACTTCTTATGAATCATGGGTAATTGATACAGGCAGTGGTAACCACATTTGTAATCATTTACAGGGATTCACTAGAAGAAAGACTCTGAGGAAGGACCGTTCGAACCTACGAGTTGGCGAAGGCACTCCGTTGATTGCTGAAGCCGTGGGATCTTATAGTCTTAGTTTACCCTCGGGTCTAGTTTTGGAACTGGATAATTGTTATTATATTCCAAATATGATTAAGAATGTATTGTCTTTTGATTTGTTGGTAGACCAAGGCTTTTATTATAAATATTCTTATAAAATGATTTCAGTCTTTAAAGATAATATTTTCTATTTTAAAGCTACACCCGTAGATGGTCTATACACTGTAAATCTTAAAGACAACAATAGTGAAATCTATCATATAAGTAAGCGATCCAAGGATATTGAGGATCAGACTTACCTCTGGCATTGTCGTTTAGGCCATATAAACAAGAAACGCGTTGAACTACTCCTAAAAGGAGGTTTTCTTGGCAATTTCGACTATAAACCTTTTTATAATTGCGAATCTTGTTTATCTGGTAAAATGACAAAGCAACCTTTCAACAGTGAGAATGAAAGGGCTACTGACTTGCTTGAAATAATCCACACAGATGTATGTGGACCTTTCAGTCATGTAGCAAGAGGAGGATACCGGTACTTCATTACCTTCACTGACGACTTCAGTAGGTATGGTTATGTCTACTTGATGAGACATAAATCTGAAACCTTTGAAAAATTCAAGGAATATCAGAATGTAGTACAGAATCTACTTGACAAGAGGATCAAGTTCTTACGGTCAGATCGTGGTGGCGAATATCTCAGTGATGAGTTTGACAATCATCTGATGGAGTGTGGGATTGTATCCCAACTTACACCTCCGTATACACCTCAGATGAACGGTGTATCAGAAAGGAGAAATCGTACGTTGCTTGACATGGTACGAACGATGATGTGTCATTCTTCGCTGCCAGTATCATTCTGGGGACACGCGCTTGAAACAGCAGCACACATACTGAACAGAGCGCCAACAAAGTCGGTAGAAAAGACTCCATACGAGTTATGGAAGGGTAAGAAACCCAACATATCTTTTCTGAAAATTTGGGGTTGTGAGGTTTACGTCAAACGGCCTACCTCAGAAAAACTCAAACCCAAATCCGACAAGTGTTTCTTCGTTGGATATCCCAAGACCACCGTGGGATATTATTTCTACAACCCTGAAGAGAACAAAGTGTTTGTTGCTCGAAATGGAAAATTTCTGGAAGAAAAGTTTCTCAGTTTAGAGAACACCAGAAAGGATGTAGATCTACAGATAGTAGACGAAGAAAGCACTACACCAGTTGTTGAGCCAGAAATTCAACATAACAATGTTGAACCTCAATCAGAGCCGATTGAGGAAGTGCAAACACAGGACCTTCGCAGATCCAGCAGGGTAAGACAAGAACCAGATAGGTATCTTGGGTTCCTAGTCTCTCAAGATAGCGGAGACTTAAATGAACCAACATCCTATGGAGAAGCTGTGTCAGGCAGTGAGTCTGAACAATGGCAGGAAGCCATGAAGGCCGAGATGCAATCCATGTACGACAACCAAGTCTGGGAGTTGACTGATTTGCCACAACACTGTAAGGCTGTTGGACGCAAATGGGTTTTCAAGAAGAAAACCGACATGGATGGAAACGTACACACCTTCAAAGCCAGACTGGTTGCAAAAGGATTCACGCAAACTCATGGCATTGACTATGATGAAACCTTTTCACCAGTGGCAATGTTGAAGTCAATTAGGATTCTTATGGCCATCTCAGCGTACTTTAATTACGAGATTTGGCAAATGGACGTCAAGACAGCCTTTCTAAATGGAAAGTTAACAGAAGACGTCTATATGGAACAACCAGAGGGGTTTAAAGATCCTAAGAATCCTAATAAGGTGTGTAAACTGCTAAAATCTATTTATGGATTGAAGCAAGCATCTCGAAGCTGGAACTTACACTTTGATGAGCGTATCAAAGAGTTTGGCTTCGCTAAAAGTGAGTTCGAGCCATGTGTTTACACTAAGTTCAGTAGGAGCATAGTAACCTTCCTGGTCTTGTATGTAGATGACATACTACTCATAGGAAACGATATACCAACTTTACAGAGTGTTAAGGAATGGTTAAGTAAATGTTTCCAGATGAAAGACCTTGGAGAAGCCGCTTATATACTAGGTATAAAGATCTACAGAAACAGATCTAAGCGGCTTATCGGACTTAGTCAGAGTACATACATTGACAAAGTACTGAAGAGATTCAGGATGGATGAATCCAAGAAAGGATTCATTCCAATGCAACATGGCATAGTGTTGAGTAAAACACAGTGTCCTGTTTCTAGTGAAGATCAGGACAAAATGAAATCGGTCCCATATGCTTCAGCAATTGGATCGATTATGTATGCCATGCTATGTACTAGGCCCGATGTTGCTTACTCAGTAAGTGTTACGAGCAGATACCAACAGAATCCGGGTGAACCCCATTGGGTGGCTGTCAAGAACATTCTTAAATATCTGAGAAGAACGAAAGAAATGTTCTTGGTCTTTGGAGGTACTGAGGATGAAATTAGTGTCACCGGGTACTCTGACGCTAGTTTCCAGACCGACAGAGATGACTTCAGGTCACAGTCAGGGTATGTCTTTACCCTAAACGGAGGTGCGATCTCATGGAAGAGCTCGAAGCAGGACACGATTGCAGACTCAACTACAGAAGCAGAGTACATTGCAGCATGTGATGCGGCAAAGGAAGCTGTCTGGCTAAGGAATTTTCTATCGGATCTCAGAGTGGTTGCCAGTATCTCGAGACCGATCGATATATTCTGTGATAACTCAGGAGCCGTGGCGCAAGCAAAGGAACCTATAGAGCATCACAAGTCGAGACACGTGCTCAGAAAGTATCACCTCATCCGAGAGATCATTGGAAGAGGACATGTAAGAATATGCAAGATTCCAACAGAAGACAATGTCGCAGATCCGCTGACAAAGCCACTAGCAAGGGCAAAGCATGAGGCACATGCGAATTCAACGTCAGCCGTCTAGTTCCAACCAGGCTGTGTGGGGTGGTCATTGACGCCGATATGAGTGTCGGGCGTGGTGCTAGTAGATGTGCCTGTTGGAACTGAGGAGTCGTGCCGAGCCTTCTTTCGAATTTCCCCTCACGGCGATCGGGGTCATCTCGCTCGTCGTGTTGTCTCTTCGGTGGCTCGGCTGCTGCTTAGCAGGAGGTCGCAAGGACTCTACGAATGTCTGAAAGAGAGTCCTTGACCTTAGCAAACTCAGATCTCACCTCCGTCTTGAGGTCATCAAACTTTCCTTTGAGCCACTGGATGGAAGGGCCTACCGCATGAGAGGGTGCGGTAGCCAGCTCGGGACGGTGCTCGGGAAGGTCTGGATATGATGACCGCTGAAAGTACCTAAGTATGTTGACTTCATCCTCAAGGATATTCCCTTTGGAGAGCAACTTCGCTGACAAGAGACCCCTTAACTCATCAATCGAGTAAGCGGGTGCGGTCGGTGCTGGAGGTGGTGAAGTATAGGGAGGTGGTGATGTACAAAATCCTCATGGACAACCTTTAGGGCACCGTCCATCGTTTCCCTGACAACGGATGTCGGATAAGTAACTCCAGGCTCACATAGAGTACCTGTCTGCACAACCGTTGAATCAACGGTGTGGCCTACGTTCATGGCTGGCGTGATAGTAACCATGGTAGGACTTCCCACCGGTCCTTGTGAAATGCCCGTCATGGACACCACTCTCGAGGTTCCGATCACGTCACTCTCAGAATCGTGATGAGTGGGGCTGAAACTGCGTCACATAGACTGCCAATGTGTGTACCTAGAAGTGTATAAGGCTCTAGACTCTAGTGCACATGAAGGAAGTGTGGGATCGGGGCAAGTATCCTCCTGTTTCAATATCAATACCCTCCAAGTGAGGGGTTGATAGTCGTTGTGCTATGTCCCCATGGAATGAAACACCCACCTGTTGAGAGGTGAGTGAGTGGTAGAGTGGGGTGTGCAATTGCACCTCTGGGTGGGAGGTGTCTTCTTCAATACCCACACCCAACATATGAGTGCGGGTAGCAGATGTGGCTACCCAGCGTCTACCTATGGATACGGAAGGACCGGTTAAAACCTTGGTCCTATCTCATGATCATCAATTCTTTCACTTCCCTCGCTCAGCTCACTTTCTTCAACTATTTTGTCTCCATCAATCCTTATGTCATCCTCACCCTCAGATGGGTGGTCATCACCGGAATCATCGAATCATAGTCCACCAAAGAGAAAAGTGAAGGGCTTTGGTGAATGTCATAAGCATGTGAGGTACTAGCTCCGAAGCGATCATCATCGCCGCCTAAGCTACCCCCGTCATCTCCTCGCCCCCCCCCCCCCCCCCCGACTCCTCATCCTCACACCCTTGGTCATCACCCCCAGATGAGTAACCTCATTCGCTACCCTCACTCACTCTCCTAGAGGATACCTCCGGGGTGCCAGTCTCTGGCTCTGGAGATTCTGGTAGAGGTGGTAATCCTAAATATGCTCTCACAACCGGTGAATGATGATCGACAACATCAGGTAATGCAAGTGACATCGTCATCGGTTTATCATGAATCTTTGGGGTTTGCCATAGGAGTTTAGGGTATGACATAAGGAGTGTTGGATATGACAGTAGAGCTGGTCTGAACTGGAGGTAGGTGATACTTGGGATGGTATAAAGGTTTGGCAGGGAGTTGCTGGTATATATGGACCAGCAAGTCAACAAGTTCTTGGGTCAGCACCTTGATTATTGGGTGTTATAGTGGCTTGATGTTGATTTGGTAAAGTGGAGGAAGCACCACTACCGGAGCCTGATGCTGGAAGATGTAGGGAAGTTCCCCCTCCGCAGTTGCAGGTGATACTCTTGGACTTGGTGATGCTTGATTTTTATTTTTTTTTTGATATTTTTGATGATTTTTTTTTCTTTTTGATTTTTTTTAATCAAAGGTTCAATGTCATATATCTCAAATGATGGAAGAGTGGAGGAAGGAGTAGAAACTACAAATGAAGTCCCAAGCTCCTATTTATACTAAACTACTAAAGGGCTAAAGACTTTAAATGGATGGGCCCTAATCCACAATTACATAAAAGGAAAGTAACTTTAAGTAAATTATAAATTGACACAACTAATAATAATTTCTAACAATGGGTCTCTCTCTATATCCTTTCTTGATTTTTAATCTAGGTTTTTTTTTTCATTGTTTCATCTTTAAATTCAAGTTTTTTTTTTTTTTGGTTTCAGCCTGTTAGGTTTGTTTCATATTATGGGTGTGTATGGTTTTGTTGGAGGTTAGATTTTGATAACTTGAAACAATTTCATTAATCAAAATTCATATATGTATAACCAAATGTTAAGCAAATTGGATAAATGACTGCAAAAGTGATAGTTTAGCTATTTTTTTTTCACTTTTTTTTTCTGTTTCATTAAGTTTGGATTTGTTTGTATAGCTTAACCGTTTTTTTGTCACTTTTTCACTATTTCATTAAGCTTGTATTGTTCTATAAAGCTCATTAAGCTTGTTTGTATTGTTCTATAAAGATCATTAAGCTTGTTTGGGTTGTTCCATAAAACTCATTAAGTTGTTGGATTGTTCTATAAATTCATTAATTAATTTGATTGTTCATTTAAGTTGATTTTAGTTGTTATGAATAATGCTTTTGATAAAATAGTACCTTAAATATCAGATTCAGATGTTTGACAGTTTTCAAAAAAAAAAACAATCTTATAAGATTCAGTTTCGGTATTCAGCACCATTACTTAAAATACAGAAGTGGAAACAGATTCAATCTTTAGCACCACTTAAAAAAAAACAGCACCTAAGTGTTTAGATATTATATTTAACTAAATGGTTTTAAAAGTTAAATTTTCTAAATCCAACTTTAACATAGAAAAGTTCTTTTTTTGAATTAGTGTATATGAATTTTTAAATATATATCAGATAAATTGTGTAAGATTTCTAAAATTATACAGTAGTTAACATGTTATAAAAATACCAACAGATCTTTTAATGGAAAAATTTATAAAATAGAATACATATTTTAAATGTATTCTTATTAAAAATTATAAATAATCAATAAATATAATGAGATTATAATAAAATGAAAAAATAAGATAGAAAAGAAAAATAAGACAAACGAAAGGTACTATAACTATCATTTACAATATATTTAATTAAACAAAAAATTGGAAAAGATAAAAAAAGTAAATTGACTAAAGTATCCTTAAGCTAACTAAGTCGGTTACTAGGTGTAGGTTATATTTGGCAAATTAGCTGATAAGCTAGCTGTTGATTGATAAGCTAGTTAGTAGCTGATAAGCTAGCTTATAGACAAATTATATTTGACAAAAACTAGCTTATGAATATGTAAAATGACTAAAAGAGTATTTTTGAATTTAATAATTAATATTAATAAGAGTATAATTGGAAAAACCTATAAAAAGCTCCCAAAAAGCTCTAAAAAACTCCTAAAAAGCTACTCAAAGTAAAATACATATTTTAAATGTATTCTTATTAAAATTATAAATAATCAATAAATATAATGGGATTATAATAAAATGAAAAAAGAAGATAGAAAAGAAAAATAAGACAAACGCTAGGTACTATAACAATCATTTACAATATATTTAAGAGAAAATTATTATTATACCCAAAAAAAATACCCCATTTAACCTCTTAACCAAACTCTTCCACCGGTTATCAAAATACCCAAGTCACCGCTCCCGGCCGGCCGCTCTCCGGCGCCGGCGGCCGCTCCACGGCGGCGCCGGTGAGGAAAAACAAGCCCAGCGGCGTAAAGAGTTTGGGCCGCTCCAGGCCCAGCCGCGCGGAGCGGCCCAGTCTTCGTCAGCTCCTGCAGTCCACGTGGCGTAGTTTCAGTGGTCCACATGTGCACGTCATGGACACCTCAGCCGCTCCATTGTGAGCCGCGTGGAGCGGCTACCCTTCCACGTCACGTCCGCGTTTGATGCCACCTCCTCGCCACGTCCGCGCCACGTCCGCGCCACGTCCGCGCCACCTCACCGCCACGTCAACCCCACCCGCTCCCCACCCGACCCCGCGGAGCGGCCCAGCCACGTGGCCCTTCCCCATTGGCCCACGTGTCTACACGGTAGAAACCCTAACCCTAAAATTAGTCCCTTTCTTTATAAAAGCAGCCGACAACCATCTTCTTCTTCACATCCATCCTACCCATTCTTCTCCTTCTCTTCACCCACCCACTCATCGCCTGGATTAAAAATTTACATGGGGGGACCAATTTTTTATTTTTCTTCTTAATTTAGTAGTAGAATTGGGGAGGGGACCAAAGCAAAGTCTTTGTTAATTGTGTTTAATTAATTAAAAGGCAATATATTCGATGCACGTGAAGTTCTCAGCTATTGGTGGTGAAGGTTTATCTTGTCAAGTTGTTCTTCATGGCAAACCAAGTAAGTTTTGTTTGTAAGTTATGTTTATGTTGTCAAGTTTGTATGCAATTAGTTTTTGTGTTATTTAGTTTTTGTGGTTTTTTAGATGAATGTTATAAGTTAGTTTTTTAGATGAATGGTATAAGTTAGTTTTTTAGATAATGCTATATAGGGATTTTTATGGTTTTGTAGTAGAATGCTATAAGTTGTTTATCTTTTATGGTTTTTTGTATATAGGAATTTTTATGGTTTGTTAATATAAATTAGTTCATAAATTAGATGATGAATGCTATGATTTTTATGGTTGTGCCATAATATAAACTAGTTCATATAAATTAGTTCATAAATTTTTATGGTTTGTTATTAGTTTATATATATAGGGTGGATATTTTAGATGAATGGTATGATTTTTATGCCAAAATGGTTGCAAAAAGGTAGATACAAGTAATCTGGTAAAAATATGATCAAATAAGTGAAATGTGAAAAATGCACTTTTGGTACTTGTACTTTAGGAGTTGACACTTTTAGTCCCTGAACTTTAGAAAAATGCACTTTTAGTCCCTGAACTTTAGAAAAATGCACTTTTAGTCCCTGAACCTTAGAAAAATGCACTTTTAGTCCCTGAACTTTAGAAAAATGCACTTTTGGTCCTTGTACTTTACGAGTTGACACTTTTAGTCCCTGAACTTTAGAAAAATGCACTTTTGGTCCTTGTACTTTAGGAGTTGACACTTTTAGTCCATGAACTTTAGAAAAATGCACTTTTGGTCCTTGTACTTTAGGAGTTGACACTTTTAGTCCATGAACTTTAGAAAAAAGCACTTTTGGTCCTTGTACTTTAGGAGTTGACACTTTTAGTCCTTGGACTTTATAAAAATGCACTTTTGGTCCCTGACCTTCAGTGAAATACACTTTTGGTCCTTGTACTTTAGTAGTTGACACTTTTAGTCCCTGAACTTTAGAAAAATGCACTTTTAGTCCCTGAAGTTTAGTGAAATACGGTTTTGGTCGTTGTAGTTTAGGAGTTGACACTTTTAGTCCCTGAACTTTAGAAAAATGCACTTTTAGTCCCCGAACTTTAGAAAAATGCACTTTTGGTCCTTGTATATAGGAATTTTTATGGTTTGTTAATATAAATTAGTTCATAAATTAGATGATGAATGTTATGATTTTTATGGTTGTGCCATAATATAAACTAGTTCATATAAATTAGTTCATAAATTTTTATGGTTTGTTATTAGTTGATATATATATATATAGGGTTGACACTTTTAATATATTAGTTCATAAATTTTTATGGTTTGTTATTAGTTCATATACATTTTTAAGCGTTCTATAAAATTAATTGTATATAAAGTTTGCTTTTATTTGTATTATAGTTTAATGAAGGGTTTACTTCACCGGAGTGTATCCAACTTGTCACGAAAAGTTATTGTATGTATTGGACTTTGATTTTGTCTATTGTATGTATCAAACTTATAAAAACCTACCATTTGATGTATTTTGATACACTTTTGTGACAAGTTGGATACACTTTTGTGACAAGTTGGATACACTTTCGTGGTAGGTTTTGATAAGTTTGATACATACAATAACTAGTTTTGATATGTTTGATACATACAATAGAAAAAATGGAAGTTCAATACATACAATAACTTTTCGTGACAAGTTGGATACACTCCGGTGAAGTAAACCCTTTAATGAAAGCAATATATAATTGTATACACATATGTGACTAGTGTAGTGTAAACCACATACATATTCTTTTGTCCCCTTAAAGTAACAACGTTAATATGGTTTAGGATGACCCACCGTCTTTGACGGCTCGGAGTAAGGTATCGTATTGTAAAATCATCAGGCAAAGATTGTATGAGGTGAACGAGCAGACGGTGAATCTTTTTAGGGCCACTCCATTTGGTCCTAGGCTCGACCTACCCTTGGAGACTGGAGACGCTTCTCTTGTGACCCGAATGTTGCAGCGGGAGGTTTCGGATCCGAATGCCGAAATTGAGCAGTTAACCTTCGATATCGAAGGTCACAAACGGGTTTTCGGCCGACAGGAGTTCATGCTTATTACAGGACTCACTTTTGGTCTGGCTCCCAACATTAGGCATGCTATTGGTGATACCTTGATTACAAGGTTATTCCCAAGGTCCGTTCCAGCACGACCTATACGAGGCCAGCCTTTCCGTGTAAGGGTCAAGGAGGTTGTGAAAGTCTGGGACGAATCCTTTTTCAGGTTAAATGACGAGGATAAAGTGAAGATAGCACTTATCATGATGGTGGAGCTTGTTTTCCTAGGAAAACAGCCAAAAAGCTATGCTTCCGATGAGGTAATCAGTGCTGTCGAGGATCTTGATGCGTTTTCTGAGTATCCATGGGGATCATATATATGGAGCTCCACATATAGGCACATGAAAGGTGCATTTAGCAGACGGTTCCAAGTTAGCAGCAAAATGTCATTATCTGAATTTTTGCTCGCCTTTAGCGTAAGTTGCATTATTATTTCTTATATTTATTACAATCACCATTCGTACTACTCCATATAGTTACTCGTTGTTGTTGTTTCTTTAATTACAGATATGGATTTTAGAGATGTTCCCTGTCTCCCATAGGCGTTTTACTCATCAGGAAGGTGTATATCCTAGGGGAATTCGTTGGACACGAATTCCCAAGGCTTTGGGAAAAACAGAGGTTGACCCGTTCTTTCGCTTTCCTAAGGTATGTTATTTTGATATATAGTAAATTATCAATGTATTCGTAGATAGAGTTATTTTTAACAATTAATATGATATGTTTATGATGAATTGTTTTTCCGAGTATAGCGCCATAGGATCCCACGCGTGGCACTTGTACCAGATGCTTTCGAGTTGCAGCAGCAGTGGTACATAAGTAGCGTCGAGTGGTTTCAGCACCCTAGTAGCCATCGGCCTCAAAAGAGGGCTAGACGTGGCCCCGTTGGAGGGGACCCTTCCGATGATGATGATGATGATGATGATGAGGATGATGGTGATGGTGATGGTGATGGTGATGGTGATGGTGATGGTCGTGGTGGTGATGATGGTCGTGGTGGTGATGATGGTGATCAACAAATACCGGAGTTCCGTCGACAGGCGCAGCCGGACGATGCAGGGGCTGGTCCCAGTCATGGTTACGTGCACGAAGACCCCGTTGACTACAGTGATAAATGGATGCGGCTGGAAACCCTAGAAACCAACTACACGGAAGTTAGTCGAGAGCAGAAGAAACAAAGGGAGGACATTGATAAGCTTACGAAAGAGATCGAACGAATGCAGGTAAACTATGAACCAAAGTTATAGCTTTCAACTACATAAGATTTGTTTGTTATGTACTGATGCATATATTTTTTTAGATGGGTGGACGACATTCGTACTCAGGTGGTATGGCGCCTCCTCCATTCGTACAAGTAAGTTATCTTTACGAAAAACATAAGTTATTTTACTTCTGTGTGTTCAACCCAAAATTATAAACTGGTTATCTATTTTCAATATTCAGGAGCCACCGAGACTATCACATCATGTGCCCGCATGGACGGGCGGTTTCGAGTCGTTGTTTACGCCGCCCGCTGATCCTATGCATAACTCACAGCAATTTGTAAGTTATCGTTAAGAAAAACATACTTTATTTTAAAAAGTCTGTTTAGCCAAATATTATGAACTGTTATCTATTTTAATTTCAGGAGCCACCGAGACCATCGCATCAAGTACCTGAATGGATGGGCAATTGGGGCTCGTTATTCGCGCCTACCCCTTCCCATCAACCGACCCGAGCCAAGCAAGCAGAGGACTTGATATGGTATTTTCCATCCCATATACCACAACAATCTGGCGTCGCCGGAGATTGTGGTGTATGGTTGTGTCGCTTCCTATCAGATTTGGTAAGCGGTATAGCTCCTAGGATGGTGGATGACCCTGCTGCTGCGGCTAGACAGTGGAGGAAACATATGGCGGAGCAGTTTTTTGCCCTGAGGATAGACATGGACGTGTCCGACTTGCAACACAAACGCGACTAGGGCGAGTAGGGCGACTTTTTTTTTAGACGTTTTTTAGACTTTAAATTTTTAGTCATTTTTTAGTGTACCACAGTTAGGGGTAGTCATTCCCTAAGAAAACAATGGTATCCCTAGGAGGTACAGTGTCGTCGGTTATAAGCGTCCCGTTACGAGATCACGCACGTCTGGACCTAAATACATACTCGTCATCGAGTTACTCCGTTCCAAATACATTTTACATTATAAGCTGGCCCTAGATACGTTGTTCCAAGTCCGAATAAAGAAACACAACATGATATAAGACCCGCCAAATGCCAAACATCATTTTTATATGGTCTCAACCATATAAAATTAATGGTTGGCATTTGTAGGATTATCATTTATCGGGTTGTCTTTCTTTACTCAGACTTGTAGCAACGGATCTAGGGCCAGGGTATAATGTAAAATGTATTTGGACTGTTGTAACTCGACGACGTGTATGTATTTACGACCAGACGTGTGTAAGGTCTTGTAGCGGGACGCATATATTCAACGACACTGTACCTCCTTTGGATGCCATTGTTTTCTTAGGGAATGATTATGTGTAGATGACTCTATTTGTACAACATTTTTGACACAACATTTTTTAAAGTAGCTTCACAGTGGAATAAGAGAGCCGGAAGGTGTACAGGCTCAACATCTGCAAGATAGGCAACATGATATAAGACCCGCCAAATGCCAAACATCATTTTTATACGGTCGTTATGGTTGCACCGAGACCTTATAAAATTAATGGTTGGCATTTGTAGGATTATCATTTATCGGGTTGCCTATGTTTGCAGATGTTGAGCTTGTGCATCTTCTAGCTCTTTTATCTCACTGTGAAGTGACATTAAAAAATGTTGTGTAGTTAGGTTATCAATTGTATACATAAAACGACATAAATACGACTCTTCACGTGATCCTTTCAGCCATTTATCCTTACAACACTGATAAAGATGACAGTAATAGTTCATATTGTACCTCCTTTGGATGTAATGTAATGTCGTACATTTTTCACGTGATTGAAAAAGCCTTTCAGATAGTTCAGTATAGCTTTAATCATTCGTCTGAAAAAGCCTTAATGAATCATGTGATTGAATAGTTAATAAAGACCCGTGAAGAAACAGTAACTGTTTCATCCCTTCACGTGATCCTTTCAGCCTTTTACAGACGTTTCAGCCTTTTACAGACGTTTCAGCCTGTAAAAACCAAGTAGTAATTGTGGTTGAGTAGCTACAACTGGTTATAAATAGGAGGTAAGTCATTAACCAATACATCACAACTCTGTACCTCTTCTTCTATAACTTGTTTCATAATTTTTAGTTTACTTTCATTTCATCTTTAGACTTCCAACTGCAACTGAAATGGCTTCTTCTTCTACAAACCCCGTATACTTCACTGTTAAAAATGACAAACACATAAATGACAATGGTGTTTTGGTAAGCATTTCTGAATCTTCATTCTTCTAATTTTGCATGTTTTATTTACAATGTTGAACATTTGTTTTTCGGTTAAAAATATTACAGATCATCCCCGCTCCATTTGTGACCATGTGGAACTTAACGACACATTGTGACATACTAATCCGGAATGGGAATGTGTGTTTCAATATGACGATGATGCCCATTGCTCCCGGACATGTTATCATCTCTGGCAAGTTAGGACAAATGTTGCGCGAGTACAAGCTCGACAAGGCCGACTGGTTGAAGCTGACACTCGTTCATGATCGACCAACTTTTGGGCCGTTAAAGAAGTTCGAACATATGTTTGACATCGAGGAGATGTGATATGCTGTTGATCAAGGGGTTGATGAACAAGCACTTTGTAGTTTCCTGTTGTAGTTGTTTGATCTAATAACTGTTATTTCTTTTAAATTACTGTATCAACAATCTTATCATGCTTTCAATGAAATCATCCCCCTTTTATGTGTTCATCAAATAAAGATATAATTACATTATTAATTTGCCAAAAGACAAAGATTTTCGTGCAGAATTCTCATTCCATGAAAAAAGATAAAGACATTCAAATAAAATAGACCATTGTAAATACGAAAATGTTACATTATTGGATTCCTGACCATTCTGAAAAAGTATAAGATGACAACTCAATATAGCTTTAGAAACATTTTCACGTGAATATAAAGCATAAAAAGACAACAATTCAGTATAGCTTTAGAAAACATCATTTGCTTTTCAGATAGTCGTCTGAAAAAGCCTTAATTAATCATGTGATTGAATTGTTAATAAAGACCCGTGAACACCTATATATAGGATACCAAATGTCTTCAAATAATCACATTGCAACTGTAAATCCTCTCTTCAAAATGGCAGGTTTTTTACGTTCGGGTGACCGCACATCCTTCTGTGCTCGGGTTGATAATTTTGTATACCAAACTGGCCGACTTGTAAGTTTATTTTTTCTGTTTCATAACTATTACTATAGCAAATTCCAGTCTTTTAATAACTATTACTATAGCAAATTGCAGTTTAATTTTGGAGGAGGTGTGATATGTTTGTACCAGTCTTTTATTACTATAGTAAGTTTATTACTTCATAATTTGTTCGGTCTTTTAATTTTTTCAGCAAATTCCAACCGAGTTTGTGAGAATGTGGGCTTTGAACAATCATAATAAGTGCCTGATGAGGGTCTTAGACATGAAGTTTCCTATGGACATGAAAGTAGGTTTTGAGGCATCACCCGGATCTCCTTCTGACCGTGTTATCGTTAAGGGTGATTTTAAGTCGTGGCCTTGGTCTGGCAAACTGGACCCCGATCGTTGGTTGGTGTTTACTCTTGTTCAAGACCCACAAACAAATGAGCTTATGGATGGCTGCAATGTTATTTTCGACGTAAAAATGCTTTAATTATGTTATTTTCCCGTTGTCTTAGTTTCCAGTCATGTTTGTTTTCCGCTATGTTACTTTCCCGTAATTCTTAATGTTCAATAAAGATAACTCTACCAACTCAATAGTGTACTACTTACAAGATTAAAAGCAATAGTGAATGGTTGCTACACCCTTCAGCCTTTTGAACCGAAAACAAACGATCAACATTGTTTTTAAAACATGCTACAAGCCATACAACACTAAGATGACACCCTTGCTAGGGGGGTCATTTAATTGAAAGCATGAAATTACACAAGTATACCATAAAACTGGTACAAACATATCACACCTCCTCCACCTCAAAAATAACATCGTACAAACTAGCCATCCCAGTAGTAGGTCGATCTTGAACAAGCTTGAACTTCAACCAAGCGGCATCTTGAAGCTTGTGTTGGATAAACATGAGGCGAAACTCGCCGCACATGCAGAAACATCCACTTGGCATAAGAATCAGTTCCATAGGATGGCCCCATCTTCCAAATCTTATTATACACTTCTTGTGATTGTTCAAATTCCACATATTGACAAAGGGTAAAGGAATATGCTGAAAAAGACGGTCGATTTAAAAAATGTGAAATAAACTGAACTGTAATGTCAAATAAGGTGAACTATGAAGCAGTTGAATAAGCTTACCAAAATGCCAATGTCAGTCCAGTCTCTTTCATTCTGAACTGTGAAGTAAAGGGGGTTAGTTGACGAAGAAGCCATTTGCAATTTGAAGTAGGATGTATGTTTTGCAGATTTCTCAAGTTGTGTGGTTTCGGTTAATGAGACACTTCCTATTTATAAGAAATATCAGACCATGAATCATCAAGTGTAACCCATGTGACTTAATTGTTGATAAAATAATTCAGAAGGAGTCACATGGGTTGATTGCAAATACTGAATGGTTGCTACACTCTTCACGTGATCCTTACAATAATTCTGAAGATGACAACATTACAGGGGTAAAAAAGATGACAGTAATAATTCAGAAGTAGTCACATGGGTTGATTGCAAATACAGGTCAAAGATAAAAGCAAGAGTGTAGACGTTTCAGCCTTTTACAGACGTTTCAGCCTTATTTTAAGACCCAATACTGAATGGTTGCTACACTCTTCACGTGATCCTTACAATAATTTATCTGACATGAAGATAAAAGTAATAATGATAAGATGAGAACACTACATGGGTAAAAAAATATGACAACACTGATAAGATGACAGTAATAATTCAGAAGTAGTCACATGGGTTGATTGCAAATACAGGTCAAAGATAAAAGCAATAGTGTACTACACCCTTCAGCCTTATGCATAAGCATAAATCATAACAGACGTTTCAGCCTTTTACAAACGTTTCAGCCTTTATTTAAGACTCAATAATGAATGGTTGCTACACTCTTCACGTGATCCTTACAAGTGCAAAGTTTGATTGAAAATCTTATTCTACCAATGTTATTTAACATTTATCTATGTCTTCAAAAGAATCTACTTTTTAAATTACAGAAGTAAACAGTAGAAATAAACAGGTAAAAAGTAAATTCAGAAATTACAGACCTACAAAAGTAGAAATTAGTAGCTAAACACCAAATTCAGCTTTTAAAATACCTCCATATTTCCCACAACTGTTCTTCATAAAAAAAATACCTCTTTTTTTCAAATTGAAACCCTAAAACAACCCTCTATCCATATCAATTCATCTTAAAAGTAATAATGATAAGATGACAACACTACAGGGGTAAAAAGATGACAACACTGATAAGATGACAATAATAATTCATATTGATAAAAGCAGGAGTCATTATGACGTTGGGACAATACTTCACGTGATCCTTACAACACTGATAAAGATGACAGTAATAATTCATACTGAAATATCATTGTTGATTTATCTGAAAAGCAAAAGATGCCTGATAAAAGTAATAATGATAAGATGACAACACTACATGGGTAAATAACATGACAACACTGATAAAACAAAAGAGTCATTAAGACGTTGGTACAATCCTTCACGTGAATAAAGCAAAAGACGTCTGCTAGGTCTGAAAAAGGCTGAAATATCATTGTTGATTTATCTGAAAAGCAAAAGATGCCTGATGAGTTTGAAAAAAGGCTTAAAAGTGTATCGGCTCCAAGGCTATATAAATAGCAGTTACATCTCAACGTAAACTTCACACCTTACCACCAACTCTTCTTTGTTACTTATTTATTACAAAAATTTCTACAAACTCTCTTGAAATGGCTGAAAGTTCTCGTCCATCCACTTCTACAAACAACCCTCCGAGTTCACAACAGATGCCGGATAAACTTGCAGCGAAAGTAAGGGCGAAAGAAGCTGAGTTGAATCAACTAAAGGAGGTCATGAAGGCTAAGCTACTGGAAAAAGAAGCACTCGAGAAGTCAGTTGCAGAGAAAAAAGCGATGGTTAGGTGCACCCAAAAAGAAATTAGGAAGGATGAACGCGCAATAAAGCTTATAGAAGAAGAGGTACAGAACATTGAGGACGAATTCCGCCACTTACACGTCTTCATTGCGGAATGCACGGAATGCTACCCAAATTACTGATAGGGAAGAAAGATGTATTTTCGTCTATGGTGTATGCGCGTTTACGCTTATGTTATGTTTCTGCTGGTTTCCGTTTTTATGTCTAAGTTTATGTATCGGTTTACCATGAATGTATTATAGTACTATCATGTTACTTTTTATTAATACAATTATCTTTCCGTATAACTAATATGTTAGAAGCTAAAACAAGTTACTTTTTATTAATGCAAGGACATGGGTTACACATTAACTGGCTAATGAAAGCGTACATTTTCGTAACCACTATTAAGATCGACAGTTGCAAACGGCTCTAGCTGACTGCTTCCTCTAGTTGACGATGGAATCCACAGACATTGCGTGCTCAAATGTCCGTATTCATCACACCTAGGACACTTCTGCTGTGAACGACTTTCACCGCGAGATGCACGACGTTTGACCTTCTTTGGTCTTCCAACTGGTCTCTTTATTATCAACGGTGGAAGTACTGTCGGTAGAGGGTCTTGTGGATACTGCCATGTTTCTGGAGGTCCGACTGGATTAATTACCCCACTGTATGTTGCCTTGTACAATTGGGACATGTAATAATTCACCGTAATCAAATGCGACACATCCCTTTCACCTAAATGTTTTGCAACGGCGATGGCATGACCGCACGGCAACCCAGACACCTGCCACTTGAGACATGTGCAAGAACGGTGAAGCTTATCAACCTCCGCGTTCTTGCCGTAATCGCGGACCTCCCATCGGTCGTAGCCAATTCCATGTACAGTCCATCTATAGGATTTTTCAATCATTTTCAGGATCTTTCGTTGAGCCCATTCTGTCAGTTCGTGGTTTAGTTCGTCTGCAAAATATACAATATATAGGTTTAGAAACTATTATATTCAAGTAAAAAACTAACTAACGTAAAACTAAAATATTTATTTTTTCTATACCTCCTTTTTGTCGACGAAGAAAGTACCACTCTTGTTGGAATTCTCTAAAGTACTCAATTAGTCCGACAATAGGTAATTTACGAGCATTCCTTGACAGTGCGTTGATGGACTCTACACTGTTCGACGTCATAATGTTAAAACGTTGCGCAGGAAAATAAGCCCTTGACCACCTTTCCACCCCAACGTCTCGCATCAATTGAACACCTTCAGGTATGGCGAGTTGAAGAATAGTCATCATTCGCTCAAACACTTCAGGGGTGTAAGCCTTGCAGGCCTTCCAGTATGGGGTCTTGAGTTGTTTTATCCTTGCATTTTTTGTTCTCACATTCATGAGCAAATGTCGACAACACAACGCATGGTATGCGTTTGGAAAAATGGAGGTGATGGCTGCGTTTATAGAAGAAGCTCTATCCGACATAAACACCAACCCATTTGGCTCGCCGATACATGTTTTTAACGTGTTCAGGAACCATGTCCACTCGTCTGCTGTCTCGGACCTACCTACACCTAATGCAATGGGCACAATGTTGTTGTTTCCATCCATGGCCACAACCAAGAACATAGTACCCAAATATTCCCCCTTCAGGTGCGCAGCATCTATTATAAGGAGAGGTCGCAGGTTTTGTAAGAATGTTTGTATCTGCGTAAAAATAGATGTTTAGATACTAGGGTTAACCAAATTGTATGTATAATGTTAAATTTATAGTCTATTAACGTACCGAAACACCAAGGGCAACGAAACACTCCGCAAAACGCCCGCTGGAGTCTGTCCTTATTGCCGTTCTGGTCCCTGGATTTACACGCTTCAAGTTAGACAAATACATGGGGAGCCGAGTGAACGACTCTGCATGGCTGCCTCTGATTAACGTTATCGCCCTCCATCTCGCACGCCACGCGGTGGGATACGGGATCGTAACTCCATACTGTCCTCGAAAGTCTTCGATCATATCTTTTGGCGTTAGTACTCTGCGGTGATTTATAAATTTATTTTTAAAAATGTTGCCCAGTAACCTTTTGTTAGCTTGACGGTGGTTAGGGTTCAGCTGCGTTCGAGAACAGGTGTGTACATCAACCAACTCTGAAACCATAAACGCGGCCCCATCTCCAACGGACTTCGCTTTCATCATCCACTTACAATGCTCGCGGGAACATTGAATGTGGTACCTTTTGGTACAGGACCTTAGTGTCTTATACTCAAATTGTTCTTCTAGGAATTTCAGCCCGACCTCTACAATCATTTTCTCTTTCGAATCAAAAACTTTACCATCACTGAGCCTTTGACTACGTCTATAAAGTACGCCTTCATTGTGCGTCGGGAAGATATCTGGAGTTGCCTGAAAGTTATGAGGGATACCAAAATAATCATCTAGGCCCGGTCGTAAAATGGAGGGTTGCACACCTTCTTCGTCTTCTTCATCTTCTTCATCCGTTAAACCCGTGTTGAGAACATGGGCTTCATCGTCCGAACATCCGGCGAACTTTCTACGCTCGTCTTCGTCTTCGTATTCGTCTTCGTCTTCTTCTTCTTCTTCTTCCTGCACCTCCTCTTGCTGCGTCTCTGGGACAACATCTGGATAACTGTCACTAAGACCGTATCCAAAGTCTGGACGATATGATGTTTCACTTTCATGTTGGTTTTGTGACTGAGTATCCACAAACATTGGTTCTTCATTGATAGTGTTTGAAGTACCAGCGTCATCCCCTTCGCCAGAACAGTATACATCAACGTAAAGTAGTGGAGGTTGCTCTGACATTTTTGCGAAATGCATAAATACGCTAACATCTTCATCGTCGCCTAACTCATACATTTGGCCTTCGTTCTTGTACCATAATTTAAGTTGTCCACTTGATCGGTCGATTTCGCATTTCCAGCTACAATAATCAACCATATGTTGAAATGTACTGTTTAATCTCATTTGAACACCTTTTTTCACCGTCGCTTCAGCGTAATCCCATCCACCGGCTCCTTCAACCCATTTACCACCGGAACAAAGGTATAGCCTCGCTTTATCGCCACCGGAACTCATTTTCAGGAACAAATCAAAGTTTGAGAAAGAAAAAAAATTATAGCAAAAACTTACATGAAAGAAAGAAATTTGTGAAAGAAAGAAATTTGTGTTTGTTAAACTTGTGTTTTTTTATATAAGAACTTCTTCAATTTATAGAAATACATCTGGTAAATAAACAGTAATAACATGTGAACATATCACATGATTTTTAAATAAAGCTTCTTAAAAGTACAATAATTTACAAAGCTAGGGAATCAGATTCCCTAGCTGACTACCTTTCACGTGATGAATCGGTACAAAACTTGAAGACTAAAAATTAGGATTGTCTAAACAGCACACACATGGGCCAATGGGGAAGGGCCACGTGGCTGGGCCGCTCCGCGGGGTCGGGTGGGGAGCGGGTGGGGTTGACGTGGCGGTGAGGTGGCGCGGACGTGGCGAGGAGGTGGCATCAAACGCGGACGTGACGTGGAAGGGTAGCCGCTCCACGCGGCTCACAATGGAGCGGCTGAGGTGTCCATGACGTGCACATGTGGACCACTGAAACTACGCCACGTGGACTGCAGGAGCTGACGAAGACTGGGCCGCTCCGCGCGGCTGGGCCTGGAGCGGCCCAAACTCTTTACGCCGTTGGGCTTGTTTTTCCTCACCGGCGCCGCCGTGGAGCGGCCGCCGGCGCCGGAGAGCGGCCGGCCGGGAGCGGTGACTTGGGTATTTTGGTAACCGGTGGAAGAGTTTGGTTAAGAGGTTAAATGGGGTATTTTTTTGGGTATAATAATAATTTTCTCTATATTTAATTAAACAAAAATTGGAAAAGATAAAAAAAGTAAATTGACTAAAGTATCCTTAAGCTAACTAAGTCGGTTAACTAGGTTTAGGTTATGTTTAGCAAATTAGTTGATAAGTTAGCTGTTGATTGATAAGCTAGGTAGTAGATGATAAGCTAGCTTATGGACAAATTATGTTTGACAAAAACTAGGTATGAATATGTAAAATGACTAAAAAAGTCTTTTTGAATTTAGTAATTAATATTAATAAGAGTATAATTTGAAAAAAATTTCAAAAAGCTATTCAAAGTAACGTTTCAAAAAACTAGTTTTTTACATTCTCATAAACCTTATTAATATTAATTTCCAAATTCAAATATTCTATTTTTGGTCATTTTACATACTCACAATCTAATTCTTACCTAGCATAATTTATTCATAAACTAGCTTATCAGCTAATAACCAGCTTATCAATCAGCAACTAGTTAACTTATCAACTAGTTTATCAAACATGGCCTTAATCAAAAGAACCAAAATAAATGGCAACCACAAGACTAAAACAGTAATTAATTGAAAGAGCCATCAAACCTAGTAATAGATGACAACCACAAAAGCCAAAAATATAATTTACTCTAATATTTAACTTGGCTTTCTTAAAATATATTATATCATAAATCCCTTCGAAAGAATATTACAATCATTATGAAATAGGAATAAACCAAGTACATCTGTACATAAATCAAGGTTGCTGAAGACAGGTTGGGATGAACATGGGGTTATCCAAATTTATAATAAATATTAGAATTGATTGAATTATTCAATAAATACATTTTGCTTGAAAAGTCTATGGGGGTATAATATGCTTGAAATTGAAAAGGTCCTTTTTTTGGTTTCTCTTAAGATAATTTATAGAGTAAATTACATATTTGGTCCCTGTGGTTTACACATAATTGCACTATTGATCCATACTTTAAAATAATTACGGATTTGGTCCCTATGGTTTACATTCTATTACACTATTGGTCCCTTAACCCTAACTCCATATGACATCAATTTGTTAAGTATTGGGACCAATAGTGCAATATAGTGAAAACCATAAGAACCAATAGTGCAATATAGTGTAAACCATAGGGACCAATAGTGCAATAAAATGTAAACCATAGGAACCAAATCCATAATTATTTTAAAGTAGGGACCAATAGTGCAATGTGTAAACCACGGGGACCAAATATGTAATTTACTCTAATTTATATTAAAATAATGTTGTTTTAACTTTTTTGCCATTTTTTAAATTATGTCCGTAATATTTTATTAAGGATTAAATGAACAATATTAATAATTAATGGTCTTATTATTAGTATTAAGTATGAATTAACTAATATTAACCATGCATATTTTGATTATGTATCTGATATTAGTTTCACTTATTTTGAAATACTGTTATCTAAATACGTGCTAGCGCTTTAACGGCCCTTTTCACATTTTCATTTAGGGTGTGTAAACGAGCCGAGCTGAGCTAGAGCTCGATTAGGCTCGAGCTGGGGACGTTTAAGTGTATAAAGCTCGAGCTTGAGCTCGACTCGTTTCGAGCCTTATGTGTCAAGCTCGAGCTCGAGCTCGTCAAATCAATATTTATTCTGTATTTTTTATTTAGTATTTAATTACTTAATAGTTATTTTTTAATATATACATTTATATAATATATATATTAGTTGAGGCTCGTTTAGGCTCGCGAGCTTAATTGTCAAAGCTTGAGCTCGAGCTCGTTTATTAAACGAGCTCGAAATAAGGCTCGAGCTCAGCTCGGGCTCGTTTAACTCGAGCTTGAGTCGAGTTTTTAACGAGTCGATCCTGAGTAGCTCACGAACAGCTCGGCTCACTTACACCCCTATTTTCACTTCTCCTGCCCCATGAGATGATATCCTTAGTTGGCCAAGGTTCAAACCCCACAGGCGACGATCTGTTGCGGATTTAGCTCTTGAGGTGGTCCATAGGGCTAGTTTAGGAGTGAGTTTATGGGCACAGGGGATTAGTTGGTGCCCACTTGGATCCGGATACCGCCGGAACGTGTGTGAGTTATTTGCCGTTCAAAAAAAAGGATTTTGTCTCTTATAATTCGAACCTTTACAGCAAAAATGCTGTGAAGGTAAAAAAAAATCGAGCCTTCATCTCAAAAACAACGTGAACGTAACATTTACAGTGTTTTTACGATGAATGTTCGCCTTTTTTTTTAACCTTCACAGTGTTTTACTGTGAAGTTTCACGTAAAAAGTGATGGTCTCACCAGTTTCACGAAAACAGCTTGATCTCACCTGAACCTAACTCACAATATATAACTTGTTCTATTTATTAATTTGAATGGAAATAGAAAATGACCAATTGGGCACTTGCTTTAAAGGAACCAAGTTAAAATAGTTAGAGATAGGACCGAATCCATGACAATATAGAAACCACACTGACCATATTTGTAACTACTTTATTTAAGGGACCCAATCTATAATTTTATAAAACTACATGGACGAGATTTGTAATTTACACTAAAATGTATTAGGCCATCTGCAACGGGCATGGTGGAGAGGACCGATACCCCCCATACCGACCAGTGCACACCATTTGAGGATGAGGGGTAGGGTGACCGGTACCCTCCCCATCGGTGCCCACATACCGGTTTAATTAAGCAGGCCACCCCACCCCCTACCCCCCTCTCTCTATCTCTCTTTTCTTTCTCTCTCTACCTTTTTTTAAATCAATTAATTATAGAGGGTATGAGGGGTACGGTTAAGGATGGTATGGTATGGTGTTGGTAAGTTGTTGGTAAAGCTAATGTAACGCTGAGGTGGCAACAGGTATACGGGGTATGAAAGGTACGATTAAGGATCACCTTGTTACAATTTACATCTCACAGAATAAGCATAAAAAAGTACGTATTTGTTGTTCCAGAAATTAATAAAAATACATCACGATGCTATCATTTTCTTCGCTGAGGAGGAGCTTTCATGCACGTATTTCCTGGTGGTTGTAATATTTCTTTAATTGAATTTGATCTATTCAAAAGTCGTACCCGACACATTTTCACATCTGTCAACACAAATAGGTTCATTTAATTTTTATTTTTATAAATTACTGTTTTTTTTCTTTATTTAAACAACAACAAAAAAATAAAAATAAAAGTACTGGTTATACTGAGTTATCAATATTTATTTTAGATTATACCAGTCTTATGAAAAATTAAAGTTTCTTTTGATAACAATATGATAATAAACACAAATACATAAAATTAATCCATCAAAGTATTGAACATATATAACAATTGAAATAGAAAATATAACACAAACACGTTTCATGACTTGGCTTCTAAAATTCCTGTCACCAGCTGGTTTACCCTTTCCTGTTCTCTGTGTGCATACTTTTTGTTCTCTGTGTGCATACTTTTTCTTGCTAACTAATACATATATATATATATATCTATAGGGAAGTTAATATATACATAGAGGTGGATTCATACAAGAACCAACCTCATTTGCAACAACAGATTGATGAACAATTGAATCATATGTGATGTAACCCACCACTAAATCATATATGATTTATTTAATAGGTGGATCCCACATGGGCCCACATAACATGTGGTTCAAAGTTTGTTCATTTGTTCCTACAAAATTCATTTGTTTTTGTGTGAACCTAATTTTATATATATATACGGTCATGTCAAATGAGAACTTATCTTTCATTGTGAACGTGAAAACCACTAAAATCATGCCACGTGACAATATCCGTTCTGAATATTAATGTATTATTAGAGTGAATAAAAACTTTATTCAGTCAGAATAAAGTTATATTCCAAATAAATCTTTGTTCATTCTAAATAAAAGTTTAAGTGCGATTCAGAGTACTTGTGTCTAAACTTTATTAGACACGTTTCAGAGTGCATGATATTGATACTAAATAAAGCGTAGACACCAATTCAGATTGCCATGTGGCGTGATTTTAATTGTTCCTACGTTCACAATGAAAGATGAGTTGACATTTAAACTTTCATCTATATACGTATATATATGACAATAATCATATAAAAACCAAGTTGAACAAAAATCAAATTATTAATCTATATATATATATGTATACACGTTGGTTGAATGATTTGTGAATAATGGAATGATTAGACTTTAAAAATCCAAAGAATTTGTGTGCAATCGGTCTGTCACTTTCCTTTCCCATCCTATAAATTCATCCTCTTTATACTATTCCATCATCACCAATCTCATTCTCCCTCTCTCTCTTTCTCTCCATCTTCCAATTCACCAAGATGGGTTCTCCTACAATCTCCCAATTCTTCATGGTATTGGCTCTTTTGGCCACTTCATGCATCGCCCAATCCCCGACCGCCGCCCCAACCGTCTCGCCCACCGCAAGCCCTGCACCGGTGGTCGCACCACCAACTCCCTCGCCTACTCCAGTGTTGGCTCCAGCTCCGGCTCCCGCAATGCCAACTCCAACTCCATCACCATCGCCCATCTCCGGACCCTCTCCGGCCCCTTCATCGCTTGCACCAAGTGCCCTCTCACCCGGTCCTTCCGCCGGTGGTCCTGCACCAGCACCCGGACCCGGAGGACCCGCGGCCGATCTTCCGAGCGGTTCTTTTGTAGATGGGTGTGTCCACAGAGCTGTCATTGCTGGAACAGCGGTGGTTGGATCGTTCCTTGCTGTCACATTGATGTAAAGATGATATGGTGAAAGTGTTCGTTGTTGTTGTTGCTGCGACATTTATGACATATATTCTAGTTTCTTCTTTGGTTCTTGTAATGTTTTGTTGACATTTTGCTTGTATACTTTTCCGGTTTTTTTGGGGGTTATTTTATTGGATTTTTACGTTAAATTGAGATATATATTGGGTCAGAACGCGCGTTGATTATTTGTATGGTATCAAGAAAATGAATAAATGATTTCCTGTTCGTTTTTTTTTTTTTTTTGAATGTAATTGTAAATACTCTCCTTCTTGTCTTTTCGCTTTGACTTGCAAACATAAATATCACATAAATTTCGGTAACGACTTTACGAATGATTTAAGTTTTGTACGAAGGGACAACAAATTTTAATGGAATTAGAATGTTGAATATTACTGATCATATTTCATTCTTTTATTTGATTCATTCTTTTCGATATAAAGAATTTTTGAATTCTATCAACTATTAGGTATTTTTGATATAATGAAATTTAGTTTTCATAGTGTCATATTTTTTTTGGAAACGGCATTTATTATCTAATATATACAAAAGGCAGGCGCCCCGACCCAACAACAACCCACCCACGCCCCGACCCGACCCGTCACCCAAACCCACCCATTCCTCTCTCATTTTTTGACCCAAACCCGCCTAAAACCCGTCCATCACCCGCCCATGACCCAAAGAACTCGACCCCGAGTTCAATCCAAATTCGAAAGGATACCATTGCGATCGTCTCCATACCAACGATACTTCATCGAGCTCAAAAGGATAATACGCGACGATAGCTGTCACCGGAGTCGTTGCGGTCTGATCTAAAAGCTTGGGCGCTATAGAAACACCTTCTTTGATATTACCGGTCACGACTTCCAAAGGCTTCGACGGCTCGGGAATTTCTTTAGTTGGCTCACTTTCGGATTCTACAGGGATTGGTGCGAGATCCGGTTCGGAGAGTTCAGTCTCGGTCATGACGAGATTAGTTTCGTGTAGTGGCTCGATCGGGACGGCTTCCGGCGGTGGCGGTTCGACTATGACGGGAACAAATTCCTCGTTCAGCGATTCCTCTTCTTTCACTGGCAAGGCGTCAATCTTCTCGGGAACTTTTTCCGGACTAGACGATTGTCTAGCTTGAAGGAACGATTCCCAAGTGAAGACTGGAACTTTGATCGGTTCAAAGGTGGGAAGTTTGATGGGATCTGAACGGTGGCGGTGGTGTGAGTTAGGACGGTTACGGGATGGCGGATTGACGGACCTGTCTCTTCTCAGACGCCTGGTGAGGAGGGCGCCAAGTTGATTGGTGAGGTTGGCGATGGAGGTGTTGGTGGCATCGATGGTCGTGGCAAGGCTGTCAAGATCGGCTCGGTGAGGGGTTGGTTATCTCCCATCGCGAGGTTGGAAAAGGGACAGATAGTCTGGCTCTGATACCAACTCTTAGAGTATTTACAATTACATTTACAATTAAAACTCTTAGAGTTTTATCTCTTGTTTCTTTGCGTTTCACGCTTGTGAACGTTGTTTATCTTTTGGATTTGACGCTTGTCGATCCTACCACGCATATCTCCATTCCGCCCTGCGTCAGTTGGTATCAGAGCCAGACTACCTGTCTCTTTTCCTTCAGATGACATCACCACAACCGTACATCAACCACACTAGTATTGAGGCAATCGCCGTGGCTTTTTCCACGGCCCTCAACACTGCCCGCGCTAACCTTGCCAATCAAATCGACACTCCCATCATCGAGCGTCGAAGAAGAGACAAGCAACCCGATAATCATAACTGGTTTAGTTTTCCTAATCCCAAATTCAAAAAGGAGGAAGAAGAAAGACCCAAAAAAACTCACACGCCATTCATACAAAAGCGGAAATTCCGTTTTTCTATGGAACTTTGGAAGTGGAAGAGTTTTTAAATTGGCAAAACGAAGTCGACCGGTTCTTTAAGGTTATCGAGATTCCTAGAGAAAAGCAAGTAAAGTTGGTTGCTTTTCACCTAAAGAGCAACGCATCCGTTTGGTGGGACAAAGTGGTCAAGCAACGACAACGCCAACGGAAAAGACCGGTTCAATCATGGAAGCGAATGAAACAACTCATGGAGGAGCGATTCTTGCCGGAAAAGAAAGGAGAATCACCGGAGATCGCCGACAAGGAAATCGTCCCCATCGTGACCGAACCGCCAGTCGTCGCAATTAAACCGCCTCAAGAATCTATCCACGTCGCAATTGAACCACCACAAGATGTTATCGCCATCGCGACCGAGCCGCGACAAGTCCTTACCGAGACTGACGAGCTAGTCGTTGGAAAAAATAAAGATCTAAAAGTTGAGGAGATTCCCGAGTTGAATCATTTAGCACAAGAAGTTGTCCTCGACGTTCCCGACCCCCCAAAATCGTTGCCAAAAAAATCCCTAAAGATAGTTTCTCTATCATGCCAACGACCAAGATTTCGGCTTACACGAAGTCGTTTCCGTATGATACACCATTGGTTCATTATCCTTACGAGATGGATGAAGTCACACTTACATGGAGTCGAACACAACCTGCGGAAGTCAATCCCTTTTTGAGTTTCAAAGACCAACCGAAAAATACGCTCTACGATCTACTGTTACATCACGACCCCGAGAAGTTAAAAGATCTACATGAGAACTCGAGGTCGAGTTCTTTTCAAGTAGGGGTGTCTGATACAGATCGATTTCGAGCTGTATCGGCTATTTTAAAGTATTTATGGAAACCACGAAAAAGAGGTCGAAAGAAGCTTGTAAACCAGCATCGAAAACACGGCCGAAGCCGACTGAAGCACCTTCGCGACGCGAGGATGCTTGCTCGCGGCGCGAGCATGCTGCTGGATCATCAAACGAGTCCCGATTTAATTGCGTTTATTTGTTTATTCAAATATTTTATTACTTAATTTAGTTAGGATTATTACCTTTGATTAGTTTTCTTGCTTATCAAGTTTAGGATTTATATTAGGTAATTATTTTAATTGTTTTCCAAGTTAGAATAGAAATAGGTTTATTTAGTTTACTTAGTTATCTTTTTGTTTAGATTATAAATAGGGATTATTGGTTTCAATTGTAATTCAGACTTTGATTAATATATTTTCTCTCTTTTAAGAGTTTTAGAGTTTTATCTCTTATTTCTTTGCGTTTCACACTTGTGAACGTTGTTTATCTTTTGGATTTGACGCTTGTCGATCCGTTCCGCGTTATCGATTACGACTTACGCTTTTCACCTAAAAAAGGAATGTAATTGTAAATACTCTGCTTCTTGTCTTTTCGCTTTGACTTCGAAACATAAATATTACATAAGTTTTGATTACGACTTACGAATCATTTAAGTCTTGTACGAAGGACATCAAATTTTAATGGAATTAGAATGTTGAATATTACTGATCATATTTCATTCCTTTGTTTGATTCATTCTTTTCGATATAAAGAATTCTTGAATTCTATCAACTATTAGGTATTTTTGATATAATGAAATTTAATTTTCATAATGTCATATTTTTTTTGGAAACGGCATTTATTAAGAAACAAAAGGAACTAGCAAGGTGCTAGGCGCTAGCAACAACACAACACAAAGTTAAACACCCAATTTTTACAGATCCAATCAGCCAAGCAAAGATTACTCCTAAAACCAACCCAAGAATAAGCTAACGTCTGAATTTCATTGGCGACAAACAGCAGGTTGAATGTACAGCCCTCAAAGATTACTCTATTCCTGCCTCTCCAAACAGCCCATGTAATAAACGCCATACTTATCGCTTGCCTTACCGTTTCTGAGTTAGTACCTCGAATAGGCTTTAACAGCTCATTAGTACCTCAACTTGTCTCCGAAAGAACCTTCCACCACTTATTGAGCACCTCTCTAACCTCAGTCGCTATCCTGCAACAACTAAGCAGGTGATCAACGGATTCTTTCACCTCCTTACACAAAACACATGAACCGTTGCCGACATTCCCGCCTCTCTTCTCAAGGTTGTCATAAGAAGCCTATCTCGCCACACCCTCCAATTGTGGATGCAAACTTTTATCGAAACGACTTTGTTTCGAATCGTGGAAGGGCCAGCCCCACTGCCCCAGTGAGCCGCGAATCATCGATAGGCGACCGCAACGAAGCAACTGCGAAATAACCGTTAATGTTCAATCCCCATCGCCAACTATCACTCCCTCCCTCAAACTTAGCGAGAGTGCAAGGTCTTTGTAGATCCTCGAATTTTTGGCTTTCACAAACCGCCTAAAATAGCCCTTTTCCACCGCCACTTCAAGAGAACATTTGCACCAGAAGTTTCAACTCTGTCGGCTACTTTACATCTCCTATTTTCATCAAGGGCTGCTAGTTTAGGAAACAACTGTTCAAGCAGCTCGTTTGCACACCAATAGTCAGATATACCCTTAATCTAATATAACCCAATAGTATATAAGTTATTTTAATTAATTTACTTAATAATTAATTTATTTATTTATTTTATATAATAAGTAATACTAAATAATTAATTTATTAGTTTATATTAATACGTTTAATAATTATTTTACTAATTTCTAATAATTTTTCCAATAATTATTTGATTAAGTTAATAAATAATTTAATAGCATCTTTCTTAAACTATTTAGAAAACATTTTACTATTGTAAAAAATAAAGTAATTAATGAATATTTTTTAAAATCACTTCATGTTTAAAAAGATCAAAATTATCAAAAGGATATTTTAGTCATTTATCAAAATTGCATTCTAATTCCAAAACTACGTTTTGTGAACCAAACAGATAGACTACAATTCTTTAACAGATTTCATACCAATTTTGTCAACCGAAAAGGTGGTTAAACATGACAACATTCCATTTCTATTCATTCAAAGTCCAAATCTTTTGACATATTTCATTTCATCCAAAAACATTATGCGAACCAAACGACACCTAAAATTTCAAAATTTATAAAATCTATGATGAGCTAGGAAGTATATGTTACAGTTTTGTTTCATATCATCTTTCTTATCTATGGGCAATTTTTAACGAATTGATTAACATATAATTGTTTTACTATGTAATTGTTTCATATGTATGTATTGTGTTTACAACATGACATTTATATGTTTAACGAATGGACTCGTGCTTGGCTGGATTATACCAGCGTTCTACATCTCTCGCACTAATTTTTCGATCTCATCTTTTTATACCAACGGATATCGATACTGTCTCACGCTAATGGGGACGGTGCCTTCTTGCAAAGTGATCGCGTGATCGTGGCTACGGACAGGAGGGAGGCTAATCGACATTTCAAACACGTCACGATACGTGTCAACTACGGCTTGGAACTCGTCCCTCAGTTTTGGTGGCGATGTGGTTGTGTCTTCAGCTGCATTCAAATGGACTACAAAACTATTAGTTTCATGTCTAATCAATATAGCTAGGGACTTACACGTCACCGAGGTTTTGGATAGGATTGGTTCGCCTTTGAGGGTAACTTTTCGATGTCCGTTCCAAAAAGTCATGGTAATTCGTGCCAATTAACCATCATATACCCTAACGTGCGGAGCCACTTGATGTCGAGGATAATATCTGAGCTACCCAGCTGTAACATGTAGAAATCCTCCATTACTTGAAACTCCGGGAGATTGAGAACGACCCCTTTACAAGTCCCTGAACCTTCGTCGAACAAGCCGTTTCCGAGGCGGATTCTAGCTACCCCCGTGTTTGCTATTGTCAGTCCTAAGCACACAACTACTTGTTTCGAGATGAAATTATGCATCGAACCGCAGTCAATTAGGACTAGAACCAACGTTCCCCTGATATCACCTTTTATCTTCATGGTCTGTGGCGGTGTCAGGCCACTTATTGAGTTCAGCGATACCTCTACCAAGTCAAGGTAGGCATGTCCCGGGTCTTCTCCTTCTTCTCCATCGCTTCCTTCTTCATCCACGAGTAGAACCTGCAGTGTTTTGCTAGGACAGCGGTGGCCAGGAGTATACTTTCCTTCGCATTGGAAACAAATCCCCTTTGCGCGATGATCTGCTAAATCGGTCTTAATTAATCGCTTGAACTATCCTCCCTCATTACCGGTGTAGGGATTTTTCTCACCCGAGATCGTCGTATTTGCTGTTTGTGGAATATACCCTTATTTTGTCGGTCCACCAGTTCCCCCTCGAGCTGGATACGAGCCATCCCCTATCATAACGATACCCCTGCTCTTGTTTTCATCCATCTTCATGGCAATCCGCATAGCTTTGGCTAGGGTCTCAGGTTCCATGACTCTAATGGCGGATCAGAGGTCTGGTTTCAACCCTCTGACAAAGGTGCTCTCCAAAACGTTCTTCGGTACGTCCACGAGTTATCCAGACAAAGATTCAAACTTGTTCCCATATAGGCAAACCGCCAAACTGCTGGATGTTCAGGAATTACTCATACACACTACCTTCCTTGGAGTCTTGGAAACAATCTAGAAGTTTCCGTTTGAACCCCTCCCATGATCGGCATGGGGTCCTTCCCGTATTCCAATGATACCACGATAGCGTCACCCCTTCCATACAGATCGAAGCTACGGTCTTTTTCCCCGAATCATTGAATTTCAAAGTTACCTTTCAATCTAGTATATCCAGCCGTGTGCATCCTCACCATCAAATGTCTGCATCTTCAGTTTGCGGCAGTCACATAACGGGTCTTTAGGCTTACGTCCGAAGTGATCCTTCTTTGAACCCGTTGATTCTTCTTCCTCTTTGTCACAGTCAGAAAAATTCCCGAACTCGATCTTTGATTCTTTTCTTCCTCCTTTGGTTAAATCTTCCATCAAGTCATGATTGCCTTCAACACTTATCTGGAACTGCATGGCGTTTTCTATGTGGTTGGCCTTTGCAACTTGTCGCATTCTGGCAAGACCTGTCTCCAGATGGTTGATCTGATTAGTGTTGTTGAGTTTCGAACCCATCTTTGCAGAACCGATACTTTGATACCAATTGATAAGAACACAAATTCGACGTTAAGAAGAGAACCGAAATTAACTTGAACTCGAGAACATGTAATCTCCCAAATTGTCCAAGACTAATTTTTTATTCGATACGCAGAAAAAATAACGGTGCACCATATTTATATTGACCTGCTACAAAGGAAAACCAAATCCCAAAATTAAAGGAAAATATCCTACCCGCTAAGGAAATTATTCAAAATTTAAATACTAAAGATAAACTAGACAATTATACAAAAAATAAATGCTAATGATAAACTTCCTTATTCCTATCGTTGTTGCCTTTTTTGACGCCTCTGTTAAACTTGACCATAACTACTGGCTCTATCACTTAGCTACTCATATAGCTATTAAATGCCAATGTACATACAAATGGATTGTAATCGAGATTGATGAAGAACCCAAGAAATAATCCAAATTTTGACTCAAAAATATGAAATTCCACCTCCTTGCGTTCAAATGGATTGTAATCAAAGAGATTGATTAAGAACCCTAGAAATAATCCCCAATTTTGGCTTAAAAATCTGAAATTTGGCCTGCATGCGTTCCTAAAAATTCTTGATCAATGTCTCCCATTCGTTCTGCCCTCAAACGATAGTTAAAGAACAAAAGTTATGCCCACAATTCGAGAAACAATTGAAAGAAAACGTGGCCTCTTAGTGGGGGGGGGGGGGGGGGGGGGGGCGCTTGGTTGGGGTATTGGGAGGTAAGGAATGAGAATGATAATGAAAGCTATTGGTTGGTTTGATATTATATAATGGAATCATTCATATAGATTCATTAATTTCCATTTCTGACCAAATTGGGGGGAATGAAACTTTTATTTATGCTTAGTTCTTTTCCCCATATGTCGTTCAATCTCTTGATGTTAAATGAAAAATATTTTGTATTTTCGAGTTGGAGGAAAATATTTTTTTATATTGAAACAATTTTTGATTCATTATATTAGGTTAACCAAGCAACGTAAATAAAATGCCGATTTCTATTACCATTCTCCTACACTCTCATTTTCATTTTCACTTTTATTCCGTAAAATGAACCAAGTACCCCATTAATTTTATGTCGCTCGTGATATGTGGCGCGACCAAATTCACACAAGAGTCGCACGGTCCAAGACATTAGGCGTCAATATTGTCTGGGGCGGGTATTTGCATAGCCAAACCCAACGGAAATATCGCCAGGAAGTGAATTTCGTCGAGGACACAGTGTCTCATGCGGGAATTGGTGCGGTTGCATTCGCCAAGGTAGACGTGCCATGAGGAAAACGAGAGGGACGTGGATGCTTGATGCTGGATGCATTTTCTTTTCTTTAAATTTCTGAACCGAGCTGCCTAGATAAATTGGGCTTTAACTAGGGGTGTTCAATATTTGAATGCTATTCGTAAAAACTGAAATTCGAACCGACTCAAACTCGAATAATCTAATACAAATCGGATTGTTTGGTTTTCAAATCGGTTTTGGACTCGATTCGAAAGTTTACATTGGTTTTCGAATCGAATTTTGAATTTATAAAAATATTCGAAATCCGACTCGAAATTCGAGTGTATATATACACATAAGATTATATATAGATATATAAATTTCAAGCTTTATGATTTCTAGTTATCCACATTGTGGGAATTTTTTTTCTTTAGGTTTTTGTTGGCTATCTACATTGCAGGAGGTTTTTTGGGTTATCTAAAGTTTGTTATATGATATTTTGTTGTTGTTATATGGAATTTTGGATGCTTGTCATTGTTAATAGTTAATTGATAATTTGTAATATTAATATTTGAATGGGATACTCAATTTGACTGAATGGCTAAATCTAATGCGGATGTTCATCCCTTTTTTGGATCAAATTATTAGTTTTTTGTCGAATTCGAGTCGGTTTTACATGTTTCATTTCGAATTCGAATCGAGTTTCGAATTTACCTAAAAAAATTTCAAATTCGAACAACCCGATTCGAAGAATTCGAGAAACCCGAAATTCGATTCGATTAACACCCCTAGCTTTAACTGCTTTTCTTCTTTCTTACTTTTCCTTGTGGGCTGCGAAGTGCCAACACAAACAACAAACAAACCAAATACTTAAAATATGTTTATGTATTTACTGTTAGAATATGTGGAACCCCTAGATTAATCTCCAAAAGAGCCCTTGAGGAGAGGAGGGGGGTTCCAACATATATAGTAAAGATTTGGTCCAAGTCTAGCCGATGTGGAGCTCTAACACGCCCCCTCCAACAGAGGCTAGATAGAGAGCCTAGAAGGGTCACGAGAGGACCAGGAGAGGTGAGACTCTAACACGCCCCCTCCAACATAGGCTAGATAAAGAGCCTAGAAGGGTCACGAGAGGACCAGGAGAGGTGGGACTCTAACTTATTAGAGTCCCACATCGGCTAGACTTGGACCAAATCTTCATTATATATGTTGGAACCCCCTTCTCTCCTCAAGGGCTCTTTTGGAGATTAATCTAGGGGTTCCACATATTCTAACATGGTATCAGAGCCAAGGTCTACCACTCTACGGACTCACATGCCGGCACTCTCTTGACCCTCTCCTAGTCCTCTCGTGACCCTTCTAGGCTCTCTATCTAGCCTCTGTTGGACGGGGCGAGTTAGAGTCCCACCTCTCCTGGTCCTCTCGTGACCCTTCTAGGCTCTCTATCTAGCCTCTGTTGGAGGGGGCGTGTTAGAGTCCCACATCGGCTAGACTTGGACCAAATCTTCATTATATATGTTGGAACCCCCTTCTCTCCTCAAGGGCTCTTTTGGAGATTAATCTAGGGGTTCCACATATTCTAACATGGTATCAGAGCCAAGGTCTACCACTCTACGGACTCACATGCCGGCACTCTCTTGACCCTCTCCTAGTCCTCTCGTGACCCTTCTAGGCTCTCTATCTAGCCTCAGTTGGAGGGGGCGTGTTAGAGTCCCACATCGGCTAGACTTGGACCAAATCTTCACTATATATGTTGGAACCCCCCTTCTCTACTCAAGGGATCTTTTGGAGATTAATCTAGGGGTTCCACATATTCTAACATGGTATCAGAGCCAAGGTCTACCACTCTACGGACTCAGATGCCGGCACTCTCTTGACCCTCTCCTGGTCCTCTCGTGACCCTTCTAGGCTCTCTATCTAGCCTCTGTTGGAGGGGGCGTGTTAGAGTCCCACCTCTGCTGGTCCTCTCGTGACCCTTCTAGGCTCTCTATCTAGCCTCTGTTGGAGGGGGCGTGTTAGAGTCCCACATCGGCTAGACTTGGACCAAATCTTCATTATATATGTTGGAACCCCCTTCTCTCCTCAAGGACTCTTTTGGAGATTAATCTAGGGGTTCCACATATTCTAACATTTACTATTTGGTTAACTATTGTACCCACGAAATACATAAAGCGATGAAATGGTTTGTTTTATTATTATCTTTTTCTTTTTAATTGCAAACAACTAAATTACTAGAATTTGACGATCTCCAATTGTAAACTTTTTTATAGGTTATTTTCTATTTTAAAAAGCTTTTTAAATAGCTTATTTGCATTGAAAATTAAGTGGGTTTTTGAAAAAGTTTGAGCCAGTATAAGTGGTTTTTAGAAAATGCTTTTTATCATTTTAACTTATTTCTTCTACTTTTTAAAAGTTTTTTAAAGTTTTTTTTACGTTGAAGAAGTATTAAAAAGATAGATTCTTATGAACGAGAAATTAAATAAATATGATATGGCATCACTTAAAAAGTTTTTGAAAGAATTAAACATTGTGATGCTCTTAGGGATGTTTGGAACATTCAGCTAAGTGAATCATAGGATAATCTATATCTATATAAAAGCAAAACTTGGAGTTGCTTAGGAGGCACCATGAGAAGCCACCATTCACCCCTATCAATTTTCTCATAACTAGTGGCCCGCACCGCGCGTTGCGCGGTGTTCAGAAAATAACATAAAATATTGTTTGTTAGTTATATTTAATAAGTTTCATTCGTTTATTCTATGTAAATACGTCTTTGTTTATATGATATACATTTTGGATTAGATATACTCTACCATCAATCATCCTATCAATTATGTACTTTGTGTTATTTTTGGCATAACTGAATGATATTGTCTAAATAAATCAATGACAAATGACAATAAACATGTTTGTCGTTTGAGTGATTATATACTTGATATAGATTGGATTAGCTTATAGGTTACTACTAAATGGAATACTATTCGATCACGAAAATAAGAATAACATTGAAACTGTAAGTAGTGATTGAAAGACTTAAAAAACGAAATGAAACTATATGGCATAAAGTCCACTTTCAATAATCCAACTGAATACCACAATTGAAATGTGCAACTTGCATTATAATTTAACTTCAATGTTCTGCATCTGAAAGCAAAAATATTGATTATATGTTATTTCGGCACCGCGGTTTGCGCGGTGGTATTATTTTTTATTTTAAAAAGTACTGTTAAGCTTAAATAAAATATTGAAGTTAATTTGGCCGATAATCATGTATTAGGTATTAAAAATAATGAGTATCAATATTCAATTTTATATGAATCCACCTTATCATCCTTAATTTGTTTTTCATTATATATAATTAATAAGTTATAACTAAAACTTAGAAAACAAATATATAATTCCGTCGATTATAATCATGACGTTTATTATGCAAATTGTTTTGTGAGAAAGATTTCATACAAATGTGAGATATTTTTTTTTATTTTGTTTATAATTATTGTAATGTACTCGTTTTGCAACTTTAGGGAAAAAAACTTCTTGAAACCCCTTTTTGACCTGTGTTGCATGAAAAAAAACATTAGTTGTCAATATTGTAATCACTCGACAGCAATTGTTAATTTTTCATTTGACTTGTTTGAGTTTTTTCGATCTTTTTATGATTGTTTCATTATATTTTGGTTAGTCCATAAAATTCATGAAAAGAAGACGGTTTTATTAAATTTATGTAAATAAAATTATTATATTTTTCAAATTTAACTTACATATTTAGTTTGATTTAATCTAAATTAATAACAGAGTATGAAATCTTTTATACATGTTAATCTTTGTAATAAGGTGTTTTTTTATTTAATATATTGATTCTTCTAATTCAAGTTTTATATATTGTTTTCATAGTTTTTTATGCATATTATTATATTGACTTTATTTTTATTATATATTATTATAGTAGTTTTATATTTTATGTAATAATTTTAACTATATAGATATTGATTTACTTTAATTATGTTTTTGAGCGATATTAAAGATAATAAATATATCATATATTTAGAAGACTATCTTTTTATTAATTAGCGTAACATTTAAATTGATTGGTCATTTTTATTAGTTTTATATATTGATTTCAGTTTTTTATATTAATTTTAATAATTAAGTGATATATATATATATAGACTATGAAACATTTTCATCGTATTAAACAACTCCATGAAGAAATTTCGTTGATTTAAGTTGTGCAACCATGAGTTTACACGGTTTACAACCAAAAACTAGTTTACAAAATAACTTCCCTCTATATATATATATATATATATATATCTTTTAACAATTGTTGCAATCTATTTTCATATTCATTTGCTTATTTATATTAATTATAGCAAATTTATTATTATAATATTACTAAGTAAACATAAATTACATGTAATAATATTTAAGTGTCGTGTAAATAACAAAAATACTTATTCTAATAGTATTTTAAATAATTAGTAAAACAAAAACTTTTACAGATATAAAAGACTGAGATTAGAAAAAGAACTTTAAATCTCAATCAAAGTCTAAAAGAATGTATATCCGGATTAATATTTTCGAAATAAAAATAACCATCAAAGATTACTTGTTAAAGTTATATTATATATGTTATCATCTTATTTCGTTGCTAAGAACACACATTCAGTTCTGTTGGTAAAAACTTATGAAACACATAGAAGAAGGAAATAGAAAATATAAATATAAAATACCAACAAAACTAAGAAATGAATGATGTTCAAATTATTATCCTCACAACAAACTAAAAACATTTTTGTTGAAAATAATTTTTTGTGGAATGAATAGCAAATCAAGTGATGAAGAAGGAGAAAAATAGGTTATTTGAAAAACATTTTTTTTATAAATAAGAATTTGTGAAATATTTTAAGCAGATCAAACAATGGATAGTGACAACATGAAAAACGATCATGTTGAAGAAAAACATGTTGTGATAAGGAGAGATAAAAGTAAATTTAGTAATAGTCAAATTATGAGAAAGAAAAATGAGTAGATGAAATCTATGAAGGTTTTATTTTCAAGAATAAAGATAAAAATGTTAGAAAGTTAAAAGTCTTAGAATTACCAAAATAGTTATGTCATAATAAACTTTATGTTTTTGATATAGAGATGGAAAACTAATTAACTTATCAAGTAAATAAAAAATAGAAAAACGAAAGGTAATGAAGGTTAAGATATATTATTAACAAATTAAATTAAGAAACACAAATAAATCATCTACTAAAAAGCCACAAAAATCATACTTTAGAACACCATTTTAGGGATAAAAACAAAATAATAAATTAAATAAAAAACACAAATAACCCATCTCCTAAAAAGCTCATAAAAATCATACTTTAGTATTTGATTGTTACTATTAGGAGTGAAACATTGTCTTAAGATATATTATTAACAAATTGAATTAAGAAAGACAAATAAATCATCTACTAAAAAGCCACAAAAATCATACTTTAGAACCATTTTAGGGATAAAAACAAAAATAATAAATTGAATTAAAAAACACAAATAACCCATCTCCTAAAAAGCCCATAAAAATCATACTTTAGTATTTGATTGTTACTATTAGAAGTGAAACATTGTCAAGCAAAAAACAAATTTTGAATAAAACACATGCATAAACATCAAAAACAATATATAATTTGTAGAAAACATGAAACAAAATATAAAACTTATTACCTAAAAAATGTGTAGAAGAAAGAGTTGAACAATTTGATGGATATGTTTGATGTAAGTAGTTGGTAACATGTATATATATATATATATATATATATATAGAGTGTAACATGTATTTAATGATTTATGGATAGTAAATGAAAAGTTTGAAGGAAAAATGAAAAGATGGATAACTTATGTATGACATAATGACCCTAATAATGAATGACATTATTATATTAATTAAAAATATTAAAAATACAAAAAAAAAAAAAAATTTAAGAAAAAAGATAAATATGATTCATGGCTTTTGAAGATGCCACCTAGGATCTCCAACATCCTACTTTTATATATATATAGATTTTGATTTTCTTTTAAATAATTTTTTTCTTCATTAAGTGAGTTTAACTTCTCATTCAACCTTTCACTTTCTTTTGAAGTAGTCATTTATTATAATTAATCATTCAATTTATTGTAATTTATGTAAATTAACTTTTTATGTTCCTTCTTTTAAGTTACTAACTATTCATTTTCCTTTCTTTACTTTGATTAACTATATATGTTCTCTTATTAAGCATAAGTGTTTGTTGTTTGATTGTTGGTTATGTTGTTGGTTTTTCAACCTTTTTTGTCATGCATCAAACATATCTCTCAATCACTCCTTATTATTAAGTTATTTGCTATGGTATTGATTTAAGATGTTTCATATGTTGTTCTTTTGTTTTTAGTTAGTGGGTTGTACAAGAAACAAACTATCTAAAGAGCTCTAAATATCCCGAAGAACATCAAAGCTTTATTGTCAAGGCACACATATTATTATTACATGTAAGCCTTTCATGTAAGTACTTCTTCAATTTCAAGTTAACAAAAACATTAAAAAATCATAAACCAATTAAATTTTAGGGAATATAGATAAATTTGGATTTTCCTATATAAACAATGTTATAAAAATAAAGAATGAACTTTACTCACACATCAACGATTGTAATATATTCGAAATTCCATTGACGAATAGTTGTTGCAAAAAAAACTGCAAAACAACTATAAAAAAATATACTCTTGATTTCATTGAAAATATATGAGAGACATAAAAAAATCTTACTTAAATAAAAAGACTCTAAAATCCCCCCAACAAAGCTCCTACAAAATGCATATATGATTAATGATTTATGGTATATGGATTACTTTTCTCAAAGTAATTTAAAGAAAAAAAAATAACAGAGACTAAATAAACAAAAAAATACTTTAAAATCTTAACAAAAGGTAAGAGCAATGCATACCTTTTATCTCAAAGTTTATTTAAACATCATAAAGAGACTCTAAAATCCCAAACAAAATTCCTACAAAATGCAAATTTGATATATGGATTAGTTTCTCAAAGCAAACAAAAAAAAAAATAGAGACAGTCCCACATTGGTTGGAAGATGAAAAATTAGGAAATGAAGATGTGTATAAATTGTGTTGAATGGTGTTGTCCATAGGAGGTGATATGGTGTTAAGCTAAATATAGCTAAACCCAATTTTATAGAGGTGGCACCATGAGAAGCTTCCATTGCTATTTATCTATTTTCTTATAATTTTGAATTTTTTTTATAAAAAGGGATAAAGTTTGTGAAGAGTTGAAAGATTGATGTTGTTTTGGTTGTCCCACATTGGTTGGAAGATAAAAAATTAGAAAATGAAGATGTGTATAAATTGTGTTGAATGGTGTTGTCATAAGAAGTGACATGGTGTTAAGCTAACCATGAGAAGCCACCATTCACCCCTATCAATTTTCTCATAATTTTGATTTTCTTTTAAATAATTTTTTTCTTCATTCAGCGAGTTTAACTTCTCATTCAACCTTTCACTTTCTTTTGAAGTAGTCATTTATTATAATTAATCATTCAATTTATTGTAATTTATGTAAATTAACTTTTTATGTTCCTTCTTTTAAGTTACTAACTATTCATTTCCTTTCTTTACTTTGATTAACTATATATGTTCTCTTATTAAGCATAAGTGTTTGTTGTTTGATTGTTGGTTATTTTGTTGGTTTTTCAACCTTTTTTGTCATGCATCAAACATATCTCTCAATCACTCCTTATTATTAAGTTATTTGCTATGGTATTGATTTAAGATGTTTCATATGTTGTTCTTTTGTTTTTAGTTAGTGGGTTGTACAAGAAACAAACTATCTAAAGAGCTCTAAATATCCCGAACAACATCAAAGCTTTATTGTCAAGGCACACATATTATTATTACATGTAAGCCTTTCATGTAAGTACTTCTTCAATTTCAATTTATTCTTGATTTTTTCTATTTTCAATCTTTGTTGTTAAGTTTTGTTTATTGTTAAGTAACTTGCTATTGTATTGACTTTATATGTTGTCTTTTTTGTAGTAAGTGACAAAAGAAACGAAGTATCTAAAGATATTTAAATATGTTGTCAAGGCTTTATCATCAAAGCACACTTATTTTTATTATATGGAAGCGTAATTCAAATACTCCTTCATTTTGAATTAATTCTTGATTTTGTCTATCTGTAGTTTCGTGATTTATTCTTACCTTAATTCCCATTTCTACGTTTTTTTGCAGGATCGTAACCCAAAATGCTAAAAGAAAGTTTGAGCATTAGAAATTTTGATATTAAATTGTTACTTACAAAGGAAATAAATGTCAATTTATATGTTTGCTCCTTGATTTAGTATATATTGATAAATGTGTTTAGTTTTTGTTTGAAAAATTAAAAATTCTACTAAAATGTAAATCAACTAATATTCTTCAAGTTTGTTTTTTTTTACACTTAATGGTTTTCAATTGTATTCAAAACTAGATTGATTTCAATTTGTGAATTTACTTTTTTGCTTCATACAATCTATCGGTTTCAATCTTGAAGTTTTGCAACTATCTAATGAGATAGATATCATTGTCATACATCGACTTATAAAATGAAGCTGATAAATCACATTTACACAAGAAAAGTGAAAATTTGAAGGTGTTTGACAATGTTATATAATCATGTTCATGTCGTCCAAACATCACAATTTTTGATCTAAAATTTCCATGAAAAAATTTAAAATCAAAGATTTAATAATAAAGGGGAATAAAAAAATGGAAAAAAAATCATTGCTAAAGTAAAAAGTATGTAAATTCTTGATTAGAAAAGAAAAACCTTTTCTTATAATCTAAAAACTTCTACATGTTTTTTTTTATTATAAAAAATTGATAATATTGATAAATAGAAAGATTTTATTACACTTAATCATATATTGTCATGTTTTTTCTTTCAAAAATATGATTATAATTTTAGAAATTGTGATATTATTTAGTTTGCATTATAAAAGTTATATAAATTCTCTATTTTAATAATAATATAAATATTTGATACTGTAACTTTATTTAAAAATTATTGATACAATTTATGTATATGTTGTTTTTATTTAAATAAATATGGAATACTTATTCTAAATTTAAATTTAAATATTTTTATTTGTTATTTATTGTAATGTTAAGTATTCTTGGATATGCAAAAATCAAAATATCCCACTATGGTGATTTTTTATTTCTTTTTCAAATTCATAGTATTTTTTGTTTTGATTTATTGTAAATATGTTCATCAATGTTATATAAATATTAAATATGGTTATTACTAATGGTTTCATTACACATCCAAAATATTTCACAACTTTACTAATTGAAATGTTCAAAGCGAATTTTTATCTAATTTTTTTTGGTTTATATGGTACTTGCAACATATTTCATATTTATGAAAATATTCAATAAAACAACTTCTACAATTTTATTAACATAAAATTTGATCATCGCGCAACGCGCGATGTCGAACACTAGTGTAAGATTAAAATGTATAAATTGGTGCTTATCAACAGGCTCTCAGTTAGTCTCGATAAAAATGAGGGTGTTATTTATAATCTATTACACAACCACATACCAAGTCAATGGATGGGTTCTTGATTAGTTCCGATTAATCTTTGATGAGTTCTCGATTAGTTTCAATTGGTGTCGATTGATCCTGAAGGGTTCCCAATCGATCTGGCATCTTTTTTGTCATCCATCAAACATATCTCTCAATCACTCCTTATTATTAAGTTATTTGCTATGGTATTGATTTAAGATGTTTCATATGTTGTTCTTTTGTTTTTAGTTAGTGGGTTGTACAAGAAACAAACTATCTAAAGAGCTCTAAATATCCCGAAGAACATCAAAGCTTTATTGTCAAGGCACACATATTATTATTACATGTAAGCCTTTCATGTAAGTACTTCTTCAATTTCAATTTATTCTTGATTTTTTCTATTTTCAATCTTTGTTGTTAAGTTTTGTTTATTGTTAAGTAACTTGCTATTGTATTGACTTTATATGTTGTCTTTTTTGTAGTAAGTGACAAAAGAAACGAAGTATCTAAAGATATTTAAATATATTGTCAAGGCTTTATCATCAAAGCACACTTATTTTTATTATATGGAAGCGTAATTCAAATACTCCTTCATTTTGAATTAATTATTGATTTTGTCTATCTGTAGTTTCGTGATTTATTCTTACCTTAATTCTCATTTCTACGTTTTTTTGCAGGATCGTAACCCAAAATGCTAAAAGAAAGTTTGAGCATTAGAAATTTTGATATTACATTGTTACTTACAAAGGAAAATAAATCTCAATTTATATGTTTGCTCCTTGATTTAGTATATATTGATAAATGTGTTTAGTTTTTGTTTGAAAAATTAAAAATTCTACTAAAATGTAAATCAACTTATTAATATTCTTCAAGTTTGTTTTTTTTACACTTAATGGTTTTCAATTGTATTCAAAACTAGATTGATTTCAATTTGTGAATTTACTTTTTTGCTTCATACAATCTATCGGTTTCAATCTTGAAGTTTTGCAACTATCTAATGAGATAGATATCATTGTCATACATCGACTTATAAAATGAAGCTGATGAATCACATTTACACAAGAAAAGTGAAAATTTGAAGGTGTTTGGCAATGTTATGTAATCATGTTCATGTCGTCCAAACATCACAATTTTTGATCTAAAATTTCCATAAAAAAATTTAAAATCAAAGATTTAATAATAAAGGAGAATAAAAAATGAAAAAAAAAAATCAATGCTAAAGTAAAAAGTATGTAAATTCTTGATTAGAAAAGAAAAACCTTTTCTTATAATCTAAAAACTTCTACATGTTTTTTTATTATAAAAAATTGATAATATTGATAAATAGAAAGATTTTATTACATTTAATCATATATTGTCATGTTTTTTCTTTCAAAAATATGATTATAATTTTAGAAATTGTGATATTATTTAGTTTGCATTATAAAAGTCATATAAATTCTCTATTTTAATAATAATATAAATATTTGATAGTGTAACTTTATTTAAAAATTATTGATACAATTTATGTATATGTTGTTTTTATTTAAATAAATATAGAATACTTATTCTAAATTTAAATTTAATATTTTTTATTTATTATTTATTGTAATGTTAAGTATTCTTGGATATGCAAAAATCAAAATATTCCACTATGGTGATTTTTTATTTCTTTTCAAATTCATAGTATTTTTTGTTTTGATTTATTGTAAATATTTTTCATCAATGTTATATAAATATTAAATATGGTTATTACTAATAGTTTCATTACACATCCAAAATATTTCACAACTTTACTAGTTGAAATGTTCAAAGCGAATTTTTATCTAATTTTTTTTGGTTTATATGGTACTTGCAACATATTTCATATTTATGAAAATATTCTGTGAATCCCAAAAGGAGTGAGAATGAAAGATGGAGAGAAACTAAAGCTAATGATAGAGCTATGAAGAACAATAATGGTGAGAATGTTGGTGAAAAGGATGTAGAAGACAATATGGAGAACAAGAGAATATCTTGGGATTGCTTCTCATTAAAAGTAGGCTACCAACATCTACACAAAACCCTAGGCTATAGCATTGTTTATATAGCACTAGGTATAGAGAAATTACAAGACAAGCCCTTAGAGTCTATGACTCTTTACAAAAGAGGGCAAACATAAACTAAAGCTAAATACTAGAATAAAGAAAATACTGGATAGACCCTTGACTTCTTCACAACCTCAAAGTAGGGTCTAACATATTCAATAAAACAACTTCTACAATTTTATTAACATAAAATTTGATCATCGCGCAACGCGCGATGTCGAACACTAGTGTAAGATTAAAATGTATAAATTGGTGCTTATCAACAGGCTCTCAGTTAGTCTCGATAAAAATGAGGGTGTTATTTATAATCTATTACACAACCACATACCAAGTCAATGGATGGGTTCTTGATTAGTTCCGATTAATCTTTGATGAGTTCTCGATTAGTTTCAATTGGTGTCGATTGATCCTGAAGGGTTCCCAATCGATCTGGCATCCCGTCTTAATAAATATTGAGGTTATATTTTTACACACAAAAACACTTAATAAATCAATTAATTGATAGGTTTTTATTGAAAATGAAGATAGTAGGATATGGTTTAACATACATAAGCACACACCAAGTTAATGAATGGATCTGGACCTTTCTCGATATGTTAATGATAAGTGTCGCCTTGGTCTCAATGAGTTCCTAATTGATCTTGATGGTGTTGGGCTACGGTGATGACGAACGCGGTGTATTGCAACGTTGAAGAAAGTGTTGAGAAGGTGCTGGAAAAGGTGATGTCGAGTTATGGACTTACAGTGACAAGATATTATACACACTTTAACGTACATAAATATTCATAACAAATATAACACATATCTAACATTTCACGTAAAAGATGGTTAAAAGAAAAAAAAAAATATTAAGATGGGTGTCATATCGTAGAAAACAAAATTGTCGTGTTCTATGTAATTCATTTGATAAAGATGTTAGTAATTTTTAAGTTAATACATTTTAAACTTTAATGGATAAAAGTTTTTAATTAATATTTCCTTTTATCTATAATCATCTTAACTAATAATTTTTACTAAAACTATATATATTTTTTGAAAGGCAAAAAATTCACATGTCCAAACAAACCTACTCCTATAAAATCTACTCCTAAATCTACATCATTGTCCATGACGGAAGTTGAACCCACAACCACACCACAATTGAGATTAATGGTGGAGATCGGTCCTTGTGTTCACAATAAAAAATAAGTATTCATTTAAACTTTCTTCTCTATATTTATACATATAAACACTTATTTGAAAGTTTTTGGACACACTAATCCCTCTAAAAAAAAGTGTGTATTGACTACTAATTATCTTCAGTTAATATTTCTTGAGGATGTAATACTGGATATCAATAACCCTTTCAAACCGATCTGCCATAATAAAAAAGTAGCAAATTAATTATTAACCTTTGCGCTTACATTTGCTTAAGTAATAATATTCTTATATCGTCCAAGGTGTTGTGGTGCAGTGGTTAGTGCTTGGAGGGTACATAGTGTTCACCCAAATTCACGAATCCCCTCATGCACAAATTAACTAAGGACATTTGTCAATTCCTTTGTAGCTAGCTCAAGGGTCGGTAACATCCTGAGGGGGGCAGTGGATGGTATCCCTGTCTACATGGGTTCGATTCGGAGGGGGAACAGGAGGCGACACCCCAGTTCATGGGTCGACCTTCGGGCCGGGCATGGGCGAGGCTATGGGCCGGGTAACAGTTAATTTCCATGACTGAGAGGATTAGTCGGGTGCCCGAATGGATCCCTGATACCTCTTCGACTTAGGTTGGGGAGTGTGTGTTTATCTAACGTCCAAAAAGAATTCTTATATATATATATATATATATATATATATATATCTCAATCATATAGTATATATGTACAGCAATTTTGGTAAATTAGCTGTCATGAGTCAAATCTTAAGCACAAGCTTGCATGAAAAAATGTTCACAAGGTGTATAGCATTATGAAACATCTTTGTCCAAACTAAAGAATCGTGTACCATTTACAATAGAATTTTGAATCCTACATATACAAATGATCAATAGGTCCATTTTATCTATGAGCTTGACATATCCTATATCCCTTATAGATATGTGGGTAAGTTTCCATTAGTAGAAAGAGACCATGTTAAGAAGAGAGACCCTGGATCATTGTTATCAGTCGCTTGGACACCAAATTCAAATGAGAGTTGATGCCTTCAAGAGTAGCCTCCAAACACACCATTTTCGTTTTTACGATTTGGATAGATTCTTGTTTGTCACTGGTACAAAATAGCGCAGCATCAAGGCATTGCAACTCATTCACATTCGAATCATTATCTTGCTCTTGAGGCACCACTTTACTGTTGGAAAGTAATCTTGAGATAGTTGTCCATCTGTTTGTTGGCCTTCTTTTTAGAATGGGTGTACCCAAGAATACCAACAACGAACGTAAAGTAACAATGCTAAATGCTTTAACTTCCCTAAGCACCCGGATCACCGACATCAGATGGTGGTTTTCAGGATCATCTTCCGTGAAGCGACAAATCATGTTATCCATTTGCTTCAGACTAGCCACGGATCGTTTCATGTCTTTTCTTACTTTATTTCTGAAAACACTGTATTTGGCGCTGATGCTTTCTATGCTAGAGCCGCCCTTCCTCCTTAAATCACATTCGAGATCTCTCACGATCTCTTTTGTTTGCATCACGACATCTGTTGTGGAACTGCAAATGTCCAAGAGCTTGACAGATACATCGAGTAACTCATCCGTCCATTTTGTGTAGTTACTAGATGTCGACCGATTTTGGGAGAGAGTTGTTTTCAAAAGGTCATCCAGGCATTCATACAACTCCGCCAGCTGAGACAAACAGCTGCAAACGATCTCTGTAGATGGATTCGATAAAGATGATATCGACTCCCGTCTTTGGACCTTATTCAGCACTTCCTGGATGCGATCGGTGCTTGGATGTGATCTGCATGGCAAAGTAATGGATCGAAAATGTTTCTTGGATGTTGGTTTTGAAGAAACACCCATTCTTATATATTTGGTCTATATATCTTAATGGATGCTGATAGTACGAGATATGGAATACAATTGATCGAGTGTGTGATATTGATACTAACTAGCAGCTCTAGGATATGGAATATTTATAGGAGATTAATTAAATTAATGGTCCAGAATGATTGCATGAAATTCCTCCAAAATCTTGGATTTAAAATACATTTGGGATCCCATGTGCATTGAAATATGTGGTGTTATATACGTGGACCGGTTACTATCTCTTGCTATTCATCCAATTGCATTTCCTCATTTGTACGTGGCGAGCGATTATTACTTGGAGCTAGAAGCAGAAGCCAGGTGCATGATAATGTGATTGTTTAATGCATCTTGGGAAGACGCAACGTATATATACATATAGAAAGTTAAACCGTGGACCACTTTTTGGTTGTGAACATGAGGACGGTCCAGAGCGTGCCACATGGCAATATGATATTTTGTTAACTAAGCTTAATTATGCAGACTGCATAACGCTATCATTCAGACTGAATAAAGCTTTATGCAATATGCGTAAGGCTTAGTCGCACTCGGACGCAAGCGACTTAGCCGTGGGTTAGCTTTATTCAAGCCTTATTTAGTTTGCATAGCGTTATGCAGTATGAATAACGCTAACCCGCGGGTTTATGCAGACTGAATAAAGCTTAACCCGCGGAAGTCAGATTGACATGTGTCGCGCTCTGGGTTGTTCTCACATTCACAACCAAAAAGTGATTCACATTTGAACCCACCCCTATATATATATATATATATATAGTATGAACACTAGAGAAAGGTTCAAACAAGAACAAAACCATTTTATAGGAACAAATGAACCATTTTGGATTACACATGATGTGGGACCATGTGGGACCCACCCATTATTAAATCACATATGATTATGGTGGATCCCACCACTAAATCACATATGATTTAACTAATGGGTGAGTCCCACATAATGTGTGGCTCATACTTGGTTTCTTTGTTGCTTTAAAATGGATTGTTCTTGTATGCACCTCCCTCATGAACACTATTCCACTCATTTATACACTTTTTAAGAGCATGAGGATATTCCATATCAAAAATAAAAATAAGAATATAACATGAGGATATTCTGTGGTGAAAACTGAAGAGCATGTGAACGGAGGGTATGGGCATTTTCCAATTTCAGTTGTGGAGGTCATTCATTGCAAAGACATTACTCAACATTTAGGCTTTGTTTGGCAAGCATAAGCTAGCTGATAAGCTAGCTTATAAGCTAGTCCATCCAAACATGTACCAGGAAGCTAGCTTTTTGAAACGCTACTTTGAGTAGCTTATGAGGAGCTTATTGTAGCTTTTTCCAATTATACCCTTATTAATATTAATTATTAAATTCAAATATACCCTTTTTGGTCATTTTACATACTCATAAGCTAGTTTTTGCCAAACATAATTTGTTCAACAGCTAGCTTATCAGCTACTAGCAAGCTTATCAATTAACAGCTAGCTTATCAGCTATCCGCTAGCTTATCAGCTACCAGCTAGCTTATAAGCTACGCTTGCCAAACATAGCCTTAGATTTGAAGACGTTTTTGGAAAAGGAGAGAAAGATGCATGTTAACCGAAAACCAACCATGTGCAACTTAATTTCACAAATAAAATTAAATAGTATGATAAAAATTATTATTTAAAGCTATACATGTGAAGTGCTTTGATACATTTAATCAAATAACTATATTTTAATCAATGTGAAATTGTGATTATATAAAAAGGGGATTGCTATTCGGACCCCCCTTACTCACACAATAATACTAGGATCCACCACTGGGTCCTACATAGACACACACCACCAACTCCCACCTCTTGATAAGGGTTGGGGATAGAATTCACCTATAAAAAGGGTGCTGGACCGATAATTTTTTTTTTTTACATAAAAGTAGACTCTTTATAGTGGGTCCACCATTTCATACACATAAACAAATCCATACTAGGGGTCCATTTATAATTTTCTTGTAAAAATCATAATGTTTGCATCTGTTAATATTACCGGCCTCTCTCTCTTTATATATATATATATATAGGAAAGTTCAAATGTGAACCATTTTTTGGTTGTGAATGTGAGGACAACCGAGAGCACGACACGTGACGATTTTGAGTGTGATCCCCCCTCCCCTTAATTCAATGCCCTCCCATGAATCGTGCCTAGTCACCCGTCGTGGACCTGACGTGGCGCCTAGTCATCCGCCACATGTCGTGCTCTCGGCTGTCCTCACGTTCACAACCAAAAAGTGGTTCACATTTGAACCCACCCCTATATATATATATACACACACATATATATGATGCACGGTCGTTCTTGGGGATGGCGACATGAAAGTCTTGGGCTTATTTTATTTTGATATATGATAGTAATGGTATAATCAAAACATTAATAGCCTAGTGATAGGTAACATCTTTGGAAAGGATAGTGGATAGCATCGTTGTCTATCCGAGTTTGATTTATGGGGTTAACATGTGACGATACCTTTGGTTGGTTTTTGGATCGGTCCATGGTTATCCAAGATTAGTTGGGTGCCCGTATCGATCCTTGATACCTCGTCGACTTTGTATCAAAACGTGTGTGTAAGTTATCTGTCGTTTAAAAAAATATTTGTAATGGTATAACAAATTTAATTTTTAAGAGGTCAAAAAATTTGTAGCATGTAATAAAATCTCGTTTTACGGTTAAAAAAATTGTAAACAAATAAAAGTTAGGAAAGGAGAGAGGCCCAAAAATATATTAATTAGTTGCATTGGAGAAAAAAATTTGGTCATTTGTTATATGCTATTATTTATTGTTTGTTTCTAATTTTTAATCTATTATCAAAGTCTAACATATTAGCTATTTTTATATCTATCTATTTGATTGTTTCTATGCTTTAAAAATTTAATACACAACTATTTTAATGTCAATTGATTGATATTGCAATATGTTTTTATTGAATACTTTTATCTATTTGTGCTTTTATGCTTTTATTGACCGTTGCTAGCTGCTTATGTGATTTTTGTAATTGCTTATGTTCGCTATTACTATATAACTTTTCTTTTACCAATTATTTTATATTATTGTACGTTCAATGACCTATCACCCATTGTTCTTACGGGTTATGATATGTTTCATGGTTTGTGATTAACCAGTAAATTTTCCCTAATAAATCATAATGTTTGTGTTGGCATTACTGGTGTCTATATATGATGCAAGGTCGTTCATAGGGATGGCGCACAAACGTACGTCTTGGGCTCAAAAATATTAGTGGTTCAATTTTTTTGGGTATATATTAATAGTATAACAAATTTAATTTTTAAAGAGATTGAAAAATTGGATAGAAATCTGTTGTACCAAAATTTTCTATTTCATCCCTATCCAACCAATAAAATAATTACAATTCAGATATTTATATATTTTAAATTAATTTTATCTCCCTTTGTATTATCTCTCCGATGATGTGTATTGATCTGATTGATGAACATGAATGACACATGGAATTTTAGCACAAGTGATTTTTATCCAAAAAAATTGTAGCTTGTAATTTTTTTTTTGGACCGCAAAAAGGAATTTATTGAGAAAAAGCTAGCGAGAAGCTAGGGAGATACAGGCAGAAACGACATCAGCCGAGTTACAAGTCAACTATCCCATCTAATGGAGTTACCACCTTTGAAACGACACCTGATCCACTCGTACGCTAAAAACTGAATGTCTCTGAAAATCTCCTTCTCTTTTTTGATTTTGCCATTAAAGAGCACTTTAAGTCCAGATAATCCAAAGAAACGCAGCACCGATCACTTTACGAACTTTTCTACTCACTTGGTCCCCCCTGTCGAGCAGATCTGCATCCAAAGGTCATGAATGGTGGAGTTTCCGCTTGGCCACCGGTCGATCCAAGAGTGTAAGTGACCGCTAACAATTTTTGACGTGGAGCAGAGAGTCATTAAATGTTCCAAACGCTCGATGCACGTCAAGCACAATGGACAGTCGAGAGAAGATAACGGACCCCACGCGAGGAGAGATTATCCTTGGTAGCCAGCCGATTTCTGAGAACCCTCCAAAGGAAGATGTTGGCTTTACTCGGAATCCATCCTAACCACTCGGTTTCGGCATCCGCAGCCGGTAAGAGGGTGGCATCGATCAGCTTCCGGAGAGAGCTTACCGAGAAGAGATTGTTAGACTCCAAGACCCATGCCCATCTAGTTCCATCATCACTTCTTCGGATCAGGTCGTTAAGGTTCATTCCGAGTTCCCCAAGCTCTTTCTTACCTTCACATATCATGTTCCAAACTCCTCGTTTTCCTCTATTTCCGTCAGCCGCGAGAGAGTTATCATTGCATTTTAATACAACAGTTCTCCATTTTGCCTTGTGTTCCACCCGCTCCCTCCAACGCCACTTTGCAAGCATCGCAAGGTTGTGAGCCCGCAAGCTTCTAATTCCTAGACCACCGCTTTTCTTGTCCCGAACGACCTTATCCCAAGCCACCCAATTTATTTTCCTCAAATCTGCGGTTCCTCCCCAAAGAAACCGACTTCGTAAGCTCTCAAGAGTACTAAGCACCTTTTTTGGCACTCTATAGAGAGAGAACATATAAGTGCCTAAACTTCCCAAAACGGACTTGCACAAACAAAGCCGTCCCTCAATAGAAAGCGACTTGGCTTTCCATCCCGAGAGTTTCGATCGAAATTTGTCAATCAAAGTTTGCCAATTGGCCATAATGTTCATTTTCCCGCCAACCGGAAGTCCCAAATAACGAAAAGGGATAGTTTCCTCCATCCCGAGCCTCCTAGCCATACGAATAACAACATCGTTGGTGACCGAGACACCCGAGAGCCGGCTTTTACACATATTGATTTTAAGACCCGAGGAGACCTTAAAACATTTAAGGATCCTAATCAAGTTTCTCGCGTTTTCTGTCGCCCATTCCCCTATAAAAATAGCATCATCCGCGAACTGGAATAAGAATAACGCTTCTTCCAACGAATCGAATTTGACCCCTTTAAAAAAGGTTTTCCCGTTGTGCCTCTTTCATAATTACGTTTAAGCCTTCAGCTGCTAAAATAAAGAGAAAAGGAGCTAGCGGGTCTCCTTGTCTCACACCTTTGCCCAGGTTAAACTCCTTTGAAGGAGAGCCGTTAATTAGGACCGAGGCTTTTGCCGTCCACTTGTCCCAAAACCCCATCTACATTAGGATGTTGTCCAAATAATTCCCGTTTAGGGAATCAAATGCCTTGGCAAAGTCAACCTTGAAGATTAGGAGTTTTTTGTTTCTTTTTTTAGCCCATTTGATTATCTCATTTACCATCAAGGGTCCATCCAGTATGTTTCTATTCTTGATAAAGGCTGTTTGGGATTGGCTTATAATAGAGTTCAACACTAGTTTTAGTCTCTCCGCAAAGACTTTCGGTATCACCTTGGTGACATACCCGATGGAGGTTAATGGGGCGATAGTCGGCGAGAGAGAGAGAGGATCGTTCATTTTCGGGACTAGAGTAATGAACGAAGAATTGCTCCCCGGGTTGATATGATGGTTGGTTTCAAAAAATTTTACCGCCTCGAAAAAATCTTTGCGGACAACATCCCAGAACTTTCTAACGAATGCAAAAGTGAATCCGTCTGGTCCCGGGCTTTGTTATTCCCACAACACCAAACAGCATCTTTAACTTCTTTTTCCGAGAACGGGGCTTCAAGCCCAGACCTTTGAATGTCCGTGATCTTCTTGAATAAGGAGCTGCAAATAGTAGGCCTGAAGGGGTGACTTTCTGCAAATTTATTCTCAAAAAACAAGCAAGCTTCATCTTTAATCTTTTCGGCATCAGTTAACCATCGTCCATTTACGTTTAGACCATGAATCCTAGCCTTCTTGAACTTGTGATTTACCAACCCGTGAAAAAACGTGAATTCTCGTCCCCGTCTTTCAACCATCTCGCCTTAGCCTTTTGTTTAAGATCATTCACAATTGAAGCTAACAACTCGCTCGAGGTTGACATAAACTCCACTCGATCTTTTATCAAGTTATCATCTACATTACCGAATTCAGCCATGAAGTCGATTGCAGCAATTTTCTATTTCAAGTCTTCGATTTCATTGTCGTTATGTTGCCGACATGACAATTTCCAAGATTTGATAAGGGCCTTCATGTGTCTTAGCTTTCTGGACACCCGTTCCACCTTCAAAAAAACGTCAAACTGCTGTAGAGGATCATTCCACCTACTCTTAACCAAATCCTCTAACTCCGGGTTGGAGAGCCAAGAGTTAAAGAGCTTGAAAGGTATAGGGCCGAAATCATCACCATTGGAATCCAACAATATGGGACAATGATCGGAGAGGATGCGAGGGAGTGCTAAAGAGTGAGACGAGGGCCAGTGAGCAACGAACTCCACGCTGATCAAAAATCGGTCGAGCTTACTTAACTTAGTAGAATCAGAGTTCATCCAGGTGAATTTTCTGCCTCCAAGTCTTACATCAGTCAAACCTGCCAAAGAAATAAACGAATTAAAATGACGGGCACCAAGAGGATCAAAGGTCGTACCCTTCCTTTCTTCGGCGTAACGGACTTCGTTAAAGTCCCCGCATACGACCCATGAAACCTCAGAATCCATCTGCAGAACTCTCAAGATGCTCTCCCAAAGTATCTTCTTACATCTCGCAATTTGAGGAGCGTAAACATTTATCACCCCCAGCTTAGAATTATTACTAAGCCACAATCCTATCGCTGCAACAAAACCGTCACTCTTAATTGACTTTTGAAGTATGAATTGACTAACATCCTAGACCATTAATGTAACATCACAGTTACACAACAAACACTTACCGAATCACCATTAAGTTAATTAAGTTACTAGAACCTCAAATCACGGGATAACAATGTACAACCCAAAATACATGATTTCAAAGCTTAATAATTACAAAAGATGATCATCGGGAACATGTCTACCCGGAATGTACAAACCCAAAAGTTAAACATACATACATACATATATATATATATATATACCTAAACCAAAAGTAGCCTTCACTTGCTAATCCCTATTGATCAACCGACCTTGTTCTTACCTTTGTCAACTTGTCCTGAAAAGTTAAACCACTGAAAGGTAAGCTATAAAGCTTAGTGAGTTCATGTGCAAATATACGGTTACAATGCATTATATAACTGTACATGCTAGGAAACGAAGAGGCCAAAAGCAAGTTCATATAGTACAAGGAAACAACTTAGTTATACCACATGAAATCATACATAAAACGTACTTTGAACGAGGGAAATCACAAAGATAGCATCATAATTAACCTTATCATTATCGAGAACATGCAAGTTCAAATACCAATTAACTTTCACACAAATCATAAGACTTGGTACTGAATCCGTCCTTCCTCTCCCGGATTGTACCAAAGTCCTATACTCACCCCCTGACTCCCACTGGGCGGTGAGTACGGCAGCCCCTCCGATTGTCTCACCGGACTCCATGGAGTATCGACAATCGGCGCCCAAAACACACAACAAGGATAAACACAAGAAATATGACAATTCAAAGGGATATCCAAGATCTAACATGATTCATTGGTGAATAATAAAGCACATAAGCATATATAACTACAACGTAACACATATGTTCACATAAACTCATAGTGTTGCTCAATAAATTCGGTTAATCAAACCGAATGCCAAACCGAAAGGTCGAATCTCAACTCTTGTCCAGCGGTTAGAGAACACTTCCAAGGCCTCCAATTATGCTTAAATATCACATGGAGTTCATATATTGAGCCTCATTAGCAAGGCACAACAATAACACAAACTTAACCCTTTTTAATTCAAGCATTCTACTTTGCTTTTGCAACACAACATCTACTTGCAGACCTGTTTTTGCCTATCTTAAACTCAAAATCATCAAATCACTTTCAAAGATGAATTATAGTCCTTTATCATACCTTTACAGGGCCTATTTTTACAGATCTTAAAGATTTTTCTACAATTTTCTACGAATTATGCAAAACAGCAGCAGAAAGCTGTCAAAAATCAGCATTACAGCTCTGAATAGATGACGCTTTTTACCCATCCTAAAGTTGGAATTAGCTTTTGAGGTCTGAATACAAAACACAGTAGACAATCAAAGCTTTCCAATGCCGCTGACCTCATATTTTTCGGATTTTGCTATGATTTTATACGATTTTTACAAAACAGAGCTGAAAACTTGGTTTTCATAAGACAAAACCTTCAATTTCCATAATCTCTTAACCAAACTTTTCCCAAATTTACCAAACTCATATTTCTAGTATGAAATCAACTATATCTCATGAAATCATTGAAAATCCAAGCATTTTCTCAATAAAACCATCAATTTTCCATAGTTGAACTAAGAATTCAAACCCTTAACCAATTTAAACTCATCTTTTTGCAAACCTTTCAAGATTGAACATGGTTTCTCTAAAATAGCTTCAAATCTAGCGTAGATTTCATGAGATAAACATGTTTTAGCCACATGCAATACACAATCTAAACCCCAATTTCATGAATCTTGAGTTAAACATCAAACAAACCAAGAACAAGTGTAAAGATGGATTATACCTTTGATTGATGATCAAATCCTTCAAAAACCTTGTAATTCCACTTTGATTTGGTTTGATTGAGTCTTTGTGTGTGAAAATCGCACCTTATAGTGTGTATAGGAGTTCCAAAACTGATTTGGGTGAAAATGGGGCAATTTTCGTGATATTATCCACTTAAATTCGGGTTGGGTCGGGTTGGCCCGGTTGGGTACTCATTTTGACCCATAAACACTAAAAATGACATAACTTTTTGCTCGGAACTCCGTTTCGATGAGGTATTCGCCTACGCGTTCGTAACGAGATATTCTACAACTTCCAATAAAAATATTCCAGAAAAGATCTCCCAAAAATCATTTTTACCTATTCGAAACTTAGACGTTACACCTTTGTTGATTCCAAAATTTGACCTTTTGGTCGGAATTGCCTAAAATTTCTCCAACACACTTTAATACTTCTCAAATGATCTAAACTTAATTTCAAACATTCAAATCTTAAAATAAACATCTTTTGTTAGAACCTAACACTCAAAGCCGTACCGAAAATGGCATTTTTAGCACTTATAAATCTTTTCTATTATAACAACCTACCTTGAGCACTTTAACATACATACTATCACATAATACTCATTTTCAAGTCAATGAGCATAAAAAGCATGACCATTGATCAAGGTTAGTAAAGTGTATGTTACAATTAAGATCCGGCAGAGTTTCCATTGGAGTCCATAGCCGCAAAATCCATGTTTCTCCACCCCCATATCACTTTCACCTGCCACTCGTGTTCAATCGCCATTTTAGTCTCTTGAAGGTAGAGGAAACTGAGCTTATGGTCGGCAACCAGTTTCTTAGCCCAGGCTATCTTCGTCTCCTTTCCCATGCCATTAAGTTCCATGAAAAGATCCTTAACATTGACCATCTATACCACCATTGCGAACCAAATTATCCAGTAGATCTGCTCTATTCTCCAAGTTAATACCCACGACCTTTCCTACTTCCACCATTTTCCTAATCTCTAGGTTGGGGCTTTCGCAAGATTGAGATAAGCTATCGGAAGTACCTTGCCTGATTGGGTGGGAAGAAGCTATAAGGCGCTGATTTGATCTTCTGAATCCATCAAATCTTGCGACTCACAAACCCCTATAAAGGATTTACCTATTGGTTTACCATTCGCCTGATTATGCTTACACAATTGGCCTCTCTTCCTGTGAAAGCAATTACAAGGGCTCTTTAGCCTCTTCAATTTTTTCACTCTTTTGTTCCTTCTCTGAAACCCATCACGCTTCGTCGCCGGCCGCTAATCATCTTCTAGATTCCCTAAGGGATTAATCATCTTCTAGATTCCCTAAGGGATTAATCGTCTCCTCGATAACAGATTGTAGCTCTTCATCGTCGACTTCTTTCCCCTGAATCCTTGGGTTGTCTGATGAATTTGGGCTTTCAAACTTATCGTTACTTGAAGCTGAAAAAAGTCCAGGCCCATTGCTAAAGAAATTATCCAATGGAGGTGGGCCTTGAGGAACTGGGCTTGACTCCTTGACTTTTGATGACCCGGGACCCGTATTAGATGGATAAGACCCACCTATGGCAAAAACCATCATTCTCTAATTCCCAATTGTCCACGTGCGCCGCACCTTTCTCTTTGCTGGTTGGAAATTGAGTAGACAAGGAGCATGAATATTATCATTCCTTCTTGTACCCTGAGCCGTCATTAAATTCTCAGCATCATTCACGAGGAAGGGGAACGATTCACCTTCCTCAGTCTTCTCTTCCACCTTCTCCGGCCACGCAAACTCCAGCGTGTCAGCCGAAAACGCCGTCGGAGTATGACTTCCTAACGCTCCTCCTTTAGAGCCAGACCAAAGCTTATCCTCTTCCTCCGAATCGGAGCTAGAAGCAAAGATTTCACCAAATTCCACTCCATCCCAAGGTCTTTCTGCCACTCTCACGATGCTAATCTGATCTTTACAACCGTCTGATCCAAGATCCACCCGGCCTTTTCAGTTAAGATACTAATGTTGCAAACATCTTTACGACTACAGCATTCATCCATTTCAACTTTAAGTACTTCTCCCCATATCTGCCCAATTTTGGAGGCCGAGTCTTGGTTCCAGACATGTAGAGGTAATCCATGGATTTCCAGTACTGCGACTCGGTTAGTCGGAATTGCATCCTAGCTCCATCTACGAAGCCCACTAAACCAATATCTCCATGTATCAACCGCTTCGTCCAAGAACTCGTTCGCCGCAACTTCGAGATGAAATCCAACTGAATAACTAAACCGAATCTCCGGCCATCCTTCCATGTTGCTTAAGTCGCCAACCACCATCGCAAGCGAGTCGAAACTTCTGAGTTGCCCGATTAAAGTTGATTCAAGCTTCTCAAAGATTCCCTCAGATGTGAAGAGTTCAATCTCCTTTACAACGTTAACTCCCGGACAACTCCCCTCCTTATTATCACCCTTAGTTCCTTTGACAACGTCAACATAAGATTTGAGTGGGGTAGTTACGAAGTGGCGATTCCCATATGAGGAAGTTTGGTATTTCTCTCTCTTCTCTGGCTTAGATTCCTAACCACCCGGGTATTGCTTCCTGGTATTGGGTCTGTTGAATCTGGCGAGATTGGCTCTTATTCTGTAAGAACCAATCTGGGTAGCTTGTAATTAGAGACAAAGAAAAGTAAGGAAATAAAAAGGGTCTAAAAACATGTTAATTAATTACATCGGAGGAAAAATATTGACCATTCGTTGAATGCTATTATTTATTGTCTCAATAACTTTTTGTCTATCACCAAGGTCCAATATATTAGATATGTTTAGTGGTTCATAGTCAAAACCCGAAACGGGAACTGTTTTCGTATGGAATTGGAGGAGAGAATCCGCGATGGACGTGAAGCGAGCTGAAAAGACTCTGTGCCCATGCATGGATATATAGGAGAAGGGGTCGACTGGTGGCAATGGGCTGGAATGGGCTCTCGATATCAAAGGAGTGTTCACGGTATCTTTGCTCCAATAGACCATTGATGACATGGACCTCAAAAGGTGTAGCCCGACTACTACTTGGGACAAAGTTGTTCCAAGCAAGGTAAGAATCCTCAACTGGCATTATAACCTGAACACATTACCAACAAAAGACAATTTGCTAAGGAAATGCCTTGTTTTGGATTACTTGTTGTGTCCCTTGTGCAAAGAATTTTCTGAGACCTTGAAAGACCTTTTTACGGGCTGTAGTAAAGCGAAAGAGGTGAGAAATAAGCTAAATGCTTTTGTGGAAAGTTTGGGAGTTCAAAGTCAACACAGGTTGTACGATCTTGAAATTGCGGATGGAGGAGATTCTAGTCAATGGGAGGAATAGAGAGGCCGTCCGAGTGGTCTTGATACATGCCTACAAATTAATGGGGGATTTGGAATCATAGAAATAAGGTGATTTACAACAAGGCCCTGTTCATCCCGGGTGTTGTTGCAAATGATATTCAAGCGGCTATATACATTCTTTCGGATTTATAATAGGAGGGGTTTTGGCAAGTCCTTAAATTGGGTAAATTGGTGTAATAATCCTGATACGCTGTAAGCTCTCTCATTGTCGGCATCTAGCGTCTTGTTAAAGAAAAAGTAATTTCTTATAACTCAAGCATGTAGTAAATATGTACAGGAAGTTTGAAAAATTAACCATGATGACTCAAATCTCAAGAACAGACTTGGATGAAAAAATGTTCATAAAAGTGTATCAATATGGCAGAACTTTGTCCATGCGAAAGAATGGTGTATCATTTACAACAAAATTTTGGAATCCTACATATACATATATATATATATATATAAATGATCTATCAGTAAATGTATGGGTAGGTTTCCACTAGTAGAAAGAGAGCATGTTAAGGAGAGAGGCCCTCGTTGCTATCAGCCGCTTGGACACCAAATTCAAATGAGAGTCGACGCCTTCAAGAGTAGCCTCCAAGGCCACCATTTTCTTTCTTACGATTTGGATAGACTCTTGTTTGTTGCTGGTACTAAGTAGTGCAACATCAAGACGCTGCATCTCATTCACATTTGAATCATCAGCTTTCTCTTCCGGCATCACTTTACTGTTGGATAGTAATCTTGAGATGGTTGCCCATCTGCTGCTTGTTGGCCTTCTCTTCAGAATTGGTGTACCCAAGAACACCATCAACGAACGTAAAATAACAATGCTAAATGCTTTAACTTCCCTAAACACTCGGATCACCGACGTCAGATGGTGGTTTTCAGAATCATCTTCCGTGAAGCGACAGATCATGTTATCCATTTGCTTCAGACTAGCCACGGATCGTTTCATGTCTTTTCTTACTTTATTTCTGAGAACACTGTATTTGGCAATGCTGCTTTCTATGCTAGACCCGCCCTTCCTCCTTAAATCACATTCGAGTTCTCTCATGATCTCTTTGGTTTGCATCATGACATCTGTTGATGTGCTGCAAACGTCCAAGAGCTTGACGGATACATCGAGTAACTCATCCGTCCATTTTGTGCAGTTGCTGGATATCGACCGATTTTGGGAGAGAGTTGTTTTGAAAAGGTCGTCCAAGCATTCATACACCTCTACCAGTTGAGACAAACCGCTGCAAACGATCTCTGCTGATGGATTCGATAAAGATGATGATGATATGGACTCCCATCTTTGGACCTTATTCAGCACTTCATGGATGCGATCGGTGCTTGGATGTGATCTGCATGGCATAGTAATGGATCGGAGATGTTTTTTGGATGTTGGTTTTGAAGAAAGACCCATTCTTATATATTTGGTCTATATATCTTAATGGGTGTTGATAGTAGAAAATGCAATCGATTGTGTGTTACTGATACTAACTACCAGTGCTAGGATATGGAGTATTTATAGGAGATTAAAGTAATGTTCCATAATGATTGCATGAAATTCCTCCCAAATCTAGGAGTTAAAATACATGTGTGATTCCATGTGCATCCAAGTTTGTAGTGTTATACGTGGACCCCTTAGTATCTCTTGGTATTCATCCAATTGCATTTTCTCATTTATACGTGGCGAGCAACCATTACTTAAAGCTAGAAGCAGAAGCCAGGTGCATGATGCTTGTGAAATGTGATCTTTTAAAGCATCTTGGAAAGATGCACATATTAAATATATGAAAGTTAATTATTTCACTCATTCATAATTTAAGAAGATGAGCGTATTCTGTGGTAATAGCTAACACATTAATTACTGATTGCATGTGAATGAAAAGTATGGGCATATTTCGATTTCATCAGTGATTGCAAAAACATTATATATAATATACGAAACATGTTAGATTTGAAAAGGTTCTGATGTTTCTATGTTGCATTGCTAATTATATCCCACATGCTCCACTTATTTTGCGTCCTGTATATATTTTTCCCCAACTTGCTGAAAAACGAGACAAAGATGTTATGAAAGGTGAAAACCAACCATGTGCAACTTAAGTTTAAAAAAATATATGAGATAAAAATATATAGATAGGGTTTATGTTGACATGACTCATGTGTCTATGCATGTATGATATTTATATGAAGGTTTTAACTATTCATGGGGAATTATAAATGGATCCCTCAATTAAAGAAATAGATAGGTTATGTGATTGTATAGGTTGGACCTAATAATAGAAGGTCTAATTTTATGTGAGTGCATGAAAGGCCTAAAGGAGTCCATGTAGCAGCACCTTATTCATTTACAAAACCATGTATGTATTTAAGAATGCCTAAAATTGATGAATTGGATTTATTTACGATGAAAAATAGTTTTTTATAACCTAAAACCTATATTATATACATGGACTTAGGTTCACATGAGAATAAGCTATTTCCGTGAGACCAATACCTAACGTATATAACTTTACAAAAAATCACTGTGAAGGTAAATAAAACTCGAATACACATTCTCAAAAACACTTTCAAGGTAAAAAAAAATCAAAAACAAGGTAAAAAAACGAAACATTCACAGCTGTGAAGTACACAAATAAATAATGCAAACATTCTCAGCGAAAATGCTGTAAAGGTATAAAAAAATCGAACTTTCACATCAAAAAACACCGTGAATGTAACATTTACATTGTTTTACTATGAATGTTCAATTTTTTTATCTTCACAGGTGTTCCGATGTGAAGTTTCATGTAAAAGATGTTGGTCTCACCGGTCTCACGAAAACAGTTTGATCTTACGTGAACCTAACTCTATATACATATGTGTGTATGTATATATATAGCCATATAATATAGTTCTCTATGTTATTTATTATATATATTATATTACATCATTATGTGAGATATATAAAAGAGAAATAATATTCTTGTGTGATAATACATGATTATTTTTTTCTCTATGTTATTTATTATATATGTTAGGACCAAATTGTCCTAATTAGAGAAAATTTTATAAAGTAAGCTTTGAGAAGGTTTATTTTATATATAGCTAGTTAATTTAGCTATTGGGCTTGGGCTTGGGCCTTGTATTTAGGCCCCCCATATATAAAGGGGTTTAGGTTGGTTGAGAGAAGGTGGGAATCATTTTCAATGAGAGTCTAGAAAGGTGTAAGTGTGTGTTTGTGTGTGTTTTCTTGTATTTTGAGAGCTCTCCTAATAAAATGCAAGACTTTTGATCTTCATCTTCTTTATTTCTTGTTGAATCTTCTCTTTGTTTGATTATTTGGGACCAACAAATGGTATCAGAACCAAACAAATCATTAGATTTGTTTGTTCCTATGAAATCATTCAAAGAGGAATTTTTTTTGGGTTTTGAAGCTTTGTTCTTGAAAAAAATTGAATATGAGTTTTGGGGTTTGGATCTTGATGGAGATGATGAAGATTGATGTTTCGGTTGTGATTCCGACCCGGGAAACATGAATAACCCGACTCGGGTATTCGAGGTTTCCCGACTCGTTCTTAAGGGGAACCTTTGATCTTTCATATCCCGACTCGGGAAACATGAATAACCCGACTCGGGTATTCGAGTTTCCCGACTCGTTCTTGAGTGGAACCTTTGATTTTTCAAGTTTCTCGACTCTCCTGCTGCTCTTGGAAAGAAAAAAAAATTGGCATGAGAGTTCAATTTTGGGAAATGATAATAAAAAAAAAAAGGAGGTTGTTTCCCCGAACCGACGAAATTTGTTTCCCGAATCATAATCTGAGCCCGTGTGCAGATTGAATTAATTTCAATGTTTGAAGACATTTGCACATTTGGTCCCTGCATTTTAAAGTTAGTGACACATTAAATTTTCAAGGTTGAAAAGTTGACGCTGCCAGCCCTCGATCTTTCAATCTTATTTATTTGTCAACTTTGGACAAAATGTTCAAATCTAGTCCCTGCACTTCTTCTTTCAAGTTCTGTCAGATTTGGTCCCTGCACTTCAAGTTTCAGAATATATTTGGTCCCTCAAGTTCAAGTTCTGAATATTTACAAGATTAACCCCTAGAGTTCAAAGTTCTGGATTTTTACAAATTCAGCCCTTGGAGTTTGAAATTTTCACATCTTTCAGGAAAATTTATTTTTTCTGATTTGGGACTTTCAGGATTCGGGGTTTGGGACTATTTGACGGAATTTCTTCCCGATGACGCAAAATTGCTCAAATTAAGTTCGGGAATCATCTTCAGATACGCTTTCAAGATTATATTCCGCTGCGCTCTAGATCCACCCAGATTCAAATACATGTGACGCTTCAAAATCCCCGTGCTTTATTAGCCACCTTTGTGAGTCCCAAAATGAATGAGAATGAAAGATGGAGAGAAATACAAGCTAAAGATTAAGCATTAATGAACAATAATGGTGAGAATGTTGGTAAATATGATGGAGAAGACAAAAAAGAAATAAGGAATTTCTAGGGATTGCTTCTCATAAATAAAGTAGGCTACCAACAAGTCTAACAAACCCTAGGCTATAGCTTGGTATATATAGCACTAGGTATAAGTAAATTACAAAACAAGCCCTTAGAGTCTATGACTCTTTACAAAAGAGGGCAAACATAAACTAAAGCATAAGTAAGAATAGATAAAGTACAAGATAGACCCTTGACTTCTTCACAACCTCAAAGTAGGGTCTAACAATCTCCCCCTTTGGGAAGAAGTCAGAAGGGTGGTGGAAGCTCAAGCGCCGGTTCCCACTTCGACATCTGAAGGAACTCCTCCCATTCACCGATGATCCTAGCACGCATCTGCATAGCCGCTTCCACTCGTCTGTACATCAGTCTCTCCTTGAGCTTTCTCTCGATCAGGTTCATCGCCTCCAAAATCTTTCCCTTTCCGTCCACGAACTTCCGACTCGGTACCTGATCAGCCAGAAGTCTGCTCTGCATCCCGTTGAAGACGTAGAGAAGGGTTCCGTCGCAGAATTTAGCAAGTTCGCTAAATCGCATGAACCTGCGCTCCCTCTTCTTCATCGTCACATAAAGAACCCCGTGCTCCGGTATCCTGGTTGGCATGTATGGAAGATAAGCGTCGATACCAGGTACGAACAGGTTCGGGCGGAGCAGGTTGACCTTCGGCTGGCGGCTCTCGATAGCTAGCTGGTAGTCCGTCACACGTGCGAGGGTGATCGCATGACGAACATACTTCTTCAAGATTTCGGTGCCGTCTCTGTAGTGCTCAGGTCGGAGTATCGGGCCCTGGAGGTACTTGATAAGCGTCAGAAGGTCTTCAAGGTGAATTCGGTCCAGATCTGCTTCCGTGAAGGTCCAGTCTTGCAAAACACCACGAGGAATGCCGGTCCCGTACATACGGACGTCGTACTCAAGGAATAACTGATGGCCATGTCTGTAAGGGCGCATCGCAGTTACCTTGATGAAACGACGTCTGATTCTTTGACGTCCGTGAGTGGCCCAGTTGCACATCCTCTGATGTACATATGCAGTCCTTCTTCTCTTGTTCTTGATGTGCGAGATCCCGAAATAGACCTTTCTTGACCAGACGTGCAGGTTCTCCTGCTGGAAGATGCGACTGAAGGATTCCTCAAGGAATGGCCTGAATATGACGGAGTGGTTCCAGTTGAGCTGGATGACAACTGGAGCGGAAGTCTCTGGATCTGTCGAGTGAACTGTGCGAGGAGCATCCGGAGTGGGAAACTCGAACGCTGACATGAAGCTGGTGTAGTCGGTGTTTTGGAGAATGTCGTCCCCCTTCTTGTAGATCCTGAGGCTCTGAGCGAGCGACCGAAGAATCTTCCGGGCTTCCTCCGGGATCTGAAAATCTGAAGGGTCTTTCGGTGCTGCTTCTGGGGGAACGACCTCTATCCCTGCTGTCTCGGTCAGTTGAGGAAAGTCAACTACCTCACCTGCCGGAATTGGCTCGTAGCGCCAGCTCCCCATGTCGGGAATCGCCTCCGTATCTGAGTCTATGAAGGCAGTATCGGCGGCGGCGGATTCGGACGGGGCACTCGAGCTGGCAGGTTGTGATGCTGAAGCTGTAGTAGCAGGCGCGGAACCCGAGGCTTGAGCGAGGCCGATGCGAGGTCGTTTGGCTCCTTGCATCTCCCCCTCATGAGGACCTGCGCCCGGGTCAGTGTCATCATGTCCCCGTTTGGAGGACTGAGCCTGAGGCCGGCACGCTGCCTCGAGTTCGCGGATACGACGGTTGGCGGCCTCCAACTGTGCGTCCCTCTCTCGCAACTGAGCATCCCTGGCGGCTAGACGTTCTTCCGCGCGCTTGAGCTTGGCCGAAAGCTTGTCGTTCTGAGTCGTCAGCGCGGAGACCGTCATGTTGAACTCGTCTTCATGAACGTAGCCCGGAATGGCTCCCTGAGGTGCTGGTTGCGGAGGCTGAAGGCGGAGGACTGGCTCGGTACGAGGAGGAGCCATTGACTGATGCATCTGAAGCTCGGTCGACTTGCCCTTTGCTTGGCGTCGTAGTTCTTGTAGTTCTTCCTCCCGTTCGGCATCGCGAGACTTCAGTGTCTCGATCTCTCCCCTTTGCTCGTTGAGAGCACTCTCGAACGCCTCAAGTTTGGCATTGCGAGAGGCCTCGGCGCGGTCGAGCTCCGCGAATCTGGCTTGGACGACTTTAAGGATGTCGCCCGAATCCGTCGGACCCAGTCCCGGTAGTACAGTACCCGGTGCCACTTGGGCTCCGGTTGACGAGAAGAGTCCTACTGAGGTGCTCTCTCGGCCTGAAGTCATCGCTGGTGTAAGGTTGACGATGTCAGGACTTCCGGTGGATCCTCGAAGGGCGTCATCAGACGCGCCGACTCCCCCCGTTCCGGCCAGGCCACTCGGGCGGGCGGATGGTGCTCCAAGAAGTGTCCTATCCAAGTGAATGACGGTAAACGTCTCGGTAAGTGGATCTAAGACTATTGGTGCACGAAATGAAGTCGAGAGGGGGGCAGCTCCTCTCTGATATCAACACCGGCAGACTCCGAGTGAGTGGCCGGTGGAAGTTGTGCTAAATCCCCGTGCGAAGATGAAACGACCATCTGTTGAGAGATGGCCGAGTGGGTGGCTTGGGCGTGCAGATGCGCTGGTTGGCTGCCAGCGTCTTGACCCGACGTCAACAAGTGACCGGTCTGAGTGTGGGTTGCCTCTGTGGGGGAGTGACTCGAGGTAGAAGGGAGTCCTAAGGTGTCTATCCTAGTGGGTTCTTCTTCTCCTCCCTGTTCTTCTATCCTTAGCCACTCTTCGTCTAAATGGACCTCTTCGTCGACGGTCTCTTTTCTCTTACCCTCACCTACGCCCTCAAGGTCTTCATCACCTTGTCTCTCCACTGCCATTTCCACTTCATCTTCATCACCAACACGACCTTCAGTTCGGCCGTCTGAATCTGCATCATCCTGCTTGAGGATGTCAACGGAGTCGTCTCCGTTGAAAGAGGAAGTTTCTTCATCTGCATCTCTAAGAGCCTTGCCGCTCTTGAGGTTGTCCACCTCCTCAGAAGAACCATCATCGAAGTCCACTTGTTCGGACTCGGAGGCCTCAACATCAACAACCTCGCGGTTGGATGGAGTGAGCTCGGAGGAGGACTCGTCATGGCCTTCGTCACGGCCGGATGCATCGCCGGAATCGTCTCCGGAGGGTTCACCTTCTGGGTCTCCATCTGGTCCGGGAGCAGCGTCGGTTTGAGGAGGCGAAGGGACGTGTGCTTGTTCTTGTGGGGAAGCTTCCACGTCCCCACCCTGTACCTCAGGTGATAGTGCTACAGGCTGCTCCGGTTCGTCAGACTGGTATGGAGAAGGTGGCGAGTACCTTTGAGCGCCGGTGTACCTCTTTGTTCTGGCGCGAATGTAGTACTCGTCAGATTGCTCGTCTATCAACTCGCGACGCGTGCGACGTCCACTCGCTTGACGCACCCGTTGGTAAAGCGCGCTCGGACCGACCTGTGGCACATGTGGAACCGCGGAAGTACCGACTACTCTACCCGGCGACCCCCTTACGTCCACTCGAACCACACCCGATCCGGAGGCACCCCCAGTGGCACCCCGGGGCTCGGCACCTAAGGCCCGAGCCGACTGATGGACGGCTTGCACGTCCTGGGCAGGGCTCCTCGGCTCTGAGGAGTCCGTGGACGTGTCTCCTAGACCTATGGACGCCCTATATAACCCTACGCTCGCTGCTTCCCTATCCGCGGTGGCCAACACATGGCGAGGTATCGGCATCTCCTCTTGACCGGGTTTGAGTTCCCGAGTCTTGGATCTGGTGATCTGCTTGCTCTTGAAGGTCAGGTGGCGAGATCTGCGGTCGACTTCTGGATGACGGCTCATGTGGTCGCGTATCATCAAGGCAAAGAATCTCATCCACGGAATGGATGAATGCTTGGTGCGCTGGTCGTCGTGGTCGACATCCCGAGTTACGTCAATCCACAGCTGGGCAGCGTAGTCGATCCGTCGCCCGTAGATCACCGAGTGGATGATATGCCACATATTAGTCGAGGCTCTTTCTGAGCCCTTGACTTTGGCAGATAAACATCTGTTCAAGATGTTGAACAGAGTCGCCCATAGAGGTGGCAGCATGTTGGTCATCACCTGAGATATCCCATTGAGCTTCTGACCAGGATTTGCCATGACACCGATGGCAAGGATCTCGCTGAACAGTATCGATGTCTCAACGATGGGCTCAAAAGGAGCCTCAACGGAGTTCGCCGGAAGGTGCAAGATACGGCGGAAGTCAGCAAGGGTGACGGACATTTCCGTCTGATCCACGCGGCCAACGAGAGTACGGCCTCCAGCATGGTGAACAATTCTGGACGTGTGCCAGAATTGTTGAAGATAGATCATCGGCACCTCAGCAGTTGCCTCAAGAGCGTAGGCAATGGGGTGCACCTTCAGAATCTCCAAGATTACCGGTTCTTGGGCCGGGAAGTTGTTCAGATCAACGTACTCATTGTTCTGAGTAATCGGCTTCAGATCGGCATCGGTGATCAACTCACGGTCAGCAGCATTGCGAAGAGCCATTTCTGTCAACAGAGAAAGATTTAACAAGTTAGTACAAGTCTGGACTATCAAGTGTTTGAGAAAAAAATTGGAAACCTCAAGTGTACCAAACCCGATTCGGGTTTTGGCAAAACCCGAACCGGGAATGTGTCAAACCCGAATCGGGTAAGACAACACTCGAGTCCAACTAAGTTCAAACACGTGTAAAAAATTTTGGCATGACCTCGACTCAACGCGAGTCGAGAAACACGAGTACCCGAATCGGGTTACTCAGTTTCCCGAGTCGGGAATTGAGATCACTTGAAAATGTGTATTTCCTCAAGAAACCCGATTCGGGAATGGTGTATACCCGAATCGGTAAAGAGAGATATCTTAGAAAACATTTTTGGATTTCCTATAGAAACCCGATTCGGGTTTTGAGTATACCCGAATCGGTAAAGATGATAAAAACACTTAGAGATTTTGAAAACAAGTTCAAAAAGTCCACCCTTACACGGATGCGGGAAACTCGGATACCCGAATCGGGTTAACCATGTTTCCCGGATCGGGATTTTGAAAAACGAGAACGAGGGTTCCACGAAGGATCGATGCGGGAAACCCGAATACCCGAATCGGGTTATTAGGTTTCCCGAATCGGGACTTATATCAACAAGAACACTCAAGAACCCCGAATCGGGATTTATGAACATTCGAAGGCGTTCAAGATACCCGATTCGGGTATTATGAATACCCGATTCGGGTTTTTCGAACAGGCGCGACGGTTCGTTTTCTAACGACCCAAAACCGCTCAAAAACACGATCAACGAACATGTAAACTAGTACATTATGATTTAAAATAGTTCTAGACTAGTTTCTAAACAACAAACGACCGATTGGACGTCCCGAAAACCCATTCCAAAGAGTTTGGGTTTCGGGTTTATCCAAGAAGCTTTAGGCTTCGATTCGGCTAAGAAAACGTAACAGATAGGTGTTATAATTGGTATCATTGTGTCCGAAATCTTACCGTGATCGTCTGGGAGTAGTCGGATCGAAGAACGGAGGTCGGAAAAAGCCGGAATGTAGCCGGATACGGGAAAGTGGTGTTGGCGGTTTCGAAGAGAGAGAGAGAGTTTGAATTTCTTGAAGTCTGATTTGGAAGTATAAAAGGAAAAGGACAAAAACTCCTTTTTATATTAAAGGGGTCAACTTATCAGTTTAAGGATAAGTGAACCCACTTTTCACTCTCAACTTTCGGAAATGGCACAAACACCCCCTGGACTACGAGTTTCACCCATTTGGCAAAACGAGTCCCTGAACTTGAGTTTTGAAAGTTTTACAAATTAGCCCCTGAACTTAAGTATCAGGAAATGGCAGGTTTAGTCCCCGAACATGAAAGTTCAGAAACTTGCCACATCCACCCCCTGAACTTGCAAGTTCACAAAAATGCACAAGTTCAGTCCCTAGACCTCTACGTAACGACTAACCTGGATATGATTTCATCGGGTATTAACTGTGTAACCCCGGTATCGGATTTTGCGCGAGTCCTGATCTGATTTAATCAGAAGTCGTTGTGAATGTCCACACCTACAAAACAAAGACCAGGATGGTATCCATTGTAGTGTGGATCCGAGAACGTTAGCGCAAACAAACATATGATTATACAGACACTCCCCCTCGAAAGATGCTGTATACAAATGCAAGCCTCCCCCTACACACATGCATCCTAACAGATCCCCAGCTCCCCCTAGACCTTAGGCGGGAGGTCTAACATTCCTAATTTGCTTAGAAGGAAGTAATGGCGTTTCTCATCAAAGGCCTTAGTGAACAGATCAGCAAGCTGAAGGTCACTTTCCACAAAGTACAGTTCAATGTTACCTTTTTCGACATGATCCTTGATGAAGTGGTATCGGATGTCGATATGCTTCGTTTTGGAGTGCTGTACTGGATTTGCGGTAATCAGAATGGCACTTTGAGAGTCGCAGTAGATTGGGATCCGGTTCATGGTGTATCCGAAGTCCGCCAGTTGGGTTTTCATCCATAGAACTTGTGAGCAACAACACGCGGCCGCAATGTACTCAGCTTCGGCCGTGGAGAGTGACACACAGTTCTGTTTGCGTGACGACCAACTTACCAACTTGTCCCCGAGGAATTGGCATGCTCCGGATGTGCTCTTCCTGTCCAACTTGCAACCTGCATGATCTGAATCTGTGTAGCCAATTAGCTCAAAACTAGAACCCTTTGGGTACCAAAGGCCAAAGTCTGGCGTGCCCTTCAGGTACCTAAGGATTCTCTTCACAGCCTTAAGGTGTGAATCACGCGGGTCGCACTGATAACGAGCACAGACACCCGTGGAGAATACAATATCAGGTCTACTGGCCGTGAGGTATAGCAAAGAACCAATCATTGCCCGATATTTCTTTAGATCGACCGGCTTGCCAGACAAGTCGGCGTCCATTTGAAATGATCTGGACATTGGTGTAGCAGCAGAGTTTGAGCCAACCACATCAAAACGTTTTAATAAATCGTGAACATATTTTGATTGGTTTATGAAAATGCCTTCAGGGTACTGACGGACTTGAAGTCCCAAAAAGAATGTCAGTTCACCCATCATACTCATCTGAAATTGTGATTTCATAGTGTGCTCAAACTCTGTGCACAACTCAGGCTTTGTAGATGCAAAGATGATGTCATCCACGTATATCTGTACAATGATTAAATCATCACCTGTTTTACGAAGGAATAAGGTGGGGTCGATTGTACCTTTCTTGTAGCCAGCTCCTAGCAGATAGATAGTAAGAGTTTCATACCATGCTCGTGGAGCTTGCTTGAGACCATAAAGTGCCTTGTCTAATGCGTAGACATGGTCTGGAAATCGCGGATCTACAAACCCCTCGGGTTGTTCAACATACACCTCCTCACGAAGGACACCATTCAGGAACGCACACTTGACGTCCATTTGGTAAACCATCATATTCTTGTGGGCGGCGTACGCGAGAAAGATCCGTATGGCTTCTATCCTTGCAACCGGCGCAAACGTCTCGTCGTAATCGATACCCTCTTGTTGGCGAAATCCCTTGGCGACCAAACGAGCCTTGTTGCGAATAACAAGGTTGTTTTCATCCTTTTTGTTCCGGAAAATCCATTTTAAGCCGATGATGGACTTTCCCCATGGTCGTTTTACCAGGCGCCAAACCTTGTTCCTTTCAAACTCTGCCAATTCATCTTGCATGGCTCTTACCCAGTCCGGGTCTGACAGAGCTTGATCGATTTCAGATGGCTCAAATTCGCTTAAGAAACAGGCGAAGAGACTTAAGTTATCAGATTTCTTCGATGATCTAGTTTGGACATTCCGAGATGGACTCCCGATGATCTGGGATGGAGGATGACTTCTTGACCACTTTCTTGAGTGAGGAAGAGTGACATAGGACGCTTGGTTGTTCGTTGCGTCGTTCTCATCTTGCACGACAAAGTTGCTTGACTGGATTCCTCCGGAAGGACCACCTGCATTCCTTCTCAGTGGCTCAATATTCAGAACAACTTCCAGTCTGGGCTCCCGAACCACTTGAGCATACGATCTTTGAGATGTGCTTGGAGATGGTTGCGGAGCGGCTTCAGCGACCGGAGCACGAACAGGTGTGGAATTTTGTGCTACAACGGGTTCTTGTGAAGCTTCTGAATGTTGCTCGTTAGATGAATTCTGAGGTGGTGAGACCACTGGTTCTGTAGCCGTATTCTGAGCGGAAGTAGTAGCCTCAGATGTGCTTTCTGTCACGAAAGCATCGGACGATACAGACGTCGTGGAGTTTCCAGGTGCAGCAGGTACGATAATTGGACCAGTTAAGATCGGCAAATCATAGTCTGAAGGATCTATAAAATCTGAATCAAAGGTGTTAGGTCTAAAATCTGTGCTCGGTGGTGCATTAGGCATGTCAGGTAGAATAGCATCAGGATTACTAGAGCTAGCATCAGAGAGAGTTTCGGTTTCAGAGAAATCTACATTGGCACTTTCCAGGATGGTTTGGGATCGTTTGTTGTAAACCCGATAGGCCTTTGAGTGTGGTGAGTATCCTATGAAGATAGACTCATCAGCCTTGGGATCAAACTTTCCCAAATCGTCCCGGTCATTCAGAATATAACACTTACAACCAAATACCCGTAGATGCTTGATGTCCGGCTTGCGCTTCTCGATCATCTCATAAGCTGTCTTTCCGGTTCGCTTGATGATGAGAGTGCGTTTTGCGTGTAGCAAGCTGTTGCTACTGCTTCGGCCCAAAATGATTTCGGAACGCCGGAATGAGCCATCATGGATCTTGCTGCCTCGACTAACGTCCGATTCTTCCTTTCCACTACCCCGTTTTGTTGAGGGGTACGCACGGCGGCGAAGTTGTGAGTGATCCCCACATGTTCAAGGAATGATTGCAACTTCGAGTTGCGAAATTCGGTTCCGTTGTCGCTCCTCAACTTCTTCACCTTTAGATTCAAGGAAACTTGGATCCTTTTGATGAAGGCAATGATCCGATCCGCAGCATCAGATTTGGAACGAAGAAATTCAAGCCAAGTGAACCGAGAGAATTCGTCAACCATGACTAGCATGTATTTCTTTCTTGCTAGACTTTCAATTCTCATTGGCCCACATAGATCCATGTGTATCATGTCGAGTGGACTTCGACAATTAGTTTCCATCTTGGGAGGATGGGAACTTCTCTTCATTTTTCCTAACGCACATGCAGGACAAAGTGTGTCCTTGGAGAGGCGTGTCTCAGGAAGTCCACTGACTAAGCCTCTTGAAACCAGCTTGTTCATGTCTTTGAAGTTCTGATGACATAGCCGTTGATGCCATAACCAACTGTCCGCCTTGGTAGCTTTCGCGAGTAAACAGATTTTGTTGTCCGGTTTTGATAGATCTCCAAACTGAGGATGTGATTGGGGAATGCATCTGAAGACGGTGGTGTACAGATTCCCAGTTCTGCGTGCAACTAGAACGGGATCCTCATCTTCTGTGTTCACAGTAGCTCCGTACATGAATTGCTTGCACCAGTAGCCATTGTCACAAAATTGGCTTGAACTGAACATGTTGTATGCCAAACCCCTCACATACCTCACCTGCTTGATTATATACTTCCCATCTGTGATGCTTCCATACCCCTCTATCCTTTTCGGTCTTGAATCAGCCATCTTGACGTATCCTTCAAACTTTTCAACGAAGTCAAAAAGGAAGGACCGATGACCAGTCATGTGTCGATGGGCTCCTGAATCTATGTACCACACATGACTGACCTGCAAAAGGATTAAGCTTGTTTAGGGACCCATTGCCCAATGGGTTCCTTAGGGTTAGATGAAGCATTTAAAACACTCGGTGCAGTCTCCTTTTCGGATTGCTCCTTAGGCATAGGGGACTGTACCGAGGAGGAGGTTTTAGAATTTCTTCTTCGCCTCCTTCGTCTCTTATGAGACTTGGCATTCAAATCATGAGCATTTAAAGAATTAGCCACACCAAAGCGCAAGAGATTATCAAACATAGTGCACATGTCATTCCTAAAAGTAGCAAAAACATTGTTCAAATTCCCATTACGGGTTACAGACAGGTTTGAATCAAATCCTACACTAGGTGGGGCATGGCCTAGACCCGCATGGTTAGGACCACGCCACTTAGGGAAAGCAGAAAAGGGTTTGTTCCTTCCTTGATCCTTTCTTGGTGGCTTCACATTCTGTCCACCATCTTCTTTCCTCCCAACTGCATTAGAAGCAATGTGTGAGTTAGAGGACGGTTTGTGTGAAATGGATTTGCCACCTTTTCCAGATGATGGTTTTTGAAAATTAGGTTTTGTGGAATTGAAAGGTTGTTTCTGATTGGGTTTGGCCCGAGAGTTCTCACCCACTTCAAAGGAGCTTGAATTGAGCTCAAGACTTTTTATGGGTTTGGCTGAAACACAAGCATCAGTAGACTTGGAATTCTTGTTCTGGAGACCTTTGGGTGCGTGAGGCTTAACTGACTTCCCTTTGTCAGTACCAACACATTTTTCACCCGCGGGTTTGTTTATCTCAGAACTGGATGCAGGTGTCACAGCGGACTCATCGGGTTTGGAAGGAACGCTTACCTTTTTCTTGGGAAAGAACCCGGAAGGATCATCCCCTTCATCTAAGAAGATCTTAACACCATACTCAACATTCGAATCTAAGACGGGTTTGGGCCTAGGATTGGCTAAACTATGGTTAAGCACGGGATAAGTCATATCATCATCTGAATCCAAAGAGTAAAAGTTTTCAAAATTCATGACTTTCTTTTTCAAAAGGGAATTAGACACGAGTTGGTTTGTTAAAGATTGGCGATACTTAATCCTCTCTTCATGAAAAAGTTCTTTTGTTAAATCAAGGTGAATGTCTGTGAGGATGTACCGAGTTTGAAGATCTGCAACCTTCGTTTTGAAGATAGTGAAAGAAGAGGTTGCAGTTTCACACTCAGAAGAGAGCCTAATTCTCTCAGCGTTAGCTTCAAGAAGGTCCTTTTTGAGTGTGAGAACCAACGTGTCCTTTTCCGAGACAATCGCTCTTAGATTCAGAATCTGATGTTGACAGGCATCTAAGTCCATGGTCTTCAACCTAAGCTCAAAAATCTCCTTCTCCAGCTTAACTAGATCCGGACTCTTAGTTGCGGAAACATCCTTTGGGGGGATAACTAAGACATCCTCTGATAATTCCATTTCCCTAGAGTCATAGCTTGAGTTCAGGTTGGAATAATCTATGGGAGGCATCGCTACCTTAGGAGTTCTGGCTTTGATGCTTTCCCAGTCTGATTTGGTATTCCTAGGGTCCTTTGCTGGAGTGAAGATAGGTCCTATAGGAGTGGGACTGGTTGGAGGACTAATGGAGGCATTATCGGATAGACTAGTAGTCCTAGTTATGACTTCTCCATTGATCACTTCACTAAAGGTCACAGATTGTCTAACAAACTCTTCAGTAGTGATTCCTCCTACAAAAGCTGGTTTAGGCTTAGATGCAGACATGTTCTCAAAGGTGTACAGGTTGGACGGTGCTTTATCTAGGATGTTCTTCTCAGAGTGTCCTAGTCCGGGTTTAGCATGATAGAAAGGATTGTTATTGGCATGAGCAGTGAGAATATGCAGAGTCTGTTCAGATTGACCCCTCTTGAGATTGTTGTCTTCGAGCTCTTTGATTTTTGAAAACAGTTTGGTTCTTTCTTCCGAAAGCAACTTAAATTTGAGCTCGAGTTCTCCATGACTGCTTTTCAGTTCGTCATGAGATGTATTGAGGGACAACATTTTGTTCACAAGATTGGTTTCCCTGATGCTAGACTCGAGAGTTTCACGATTATAACACATTAACAAGTCCTCGTAGGAGCTCTTGTACACAGCACTGTCGGTTCTGAATTTCGTGACGAGAGTTCTCTCCATTTGGAGATCTCTCTCAAGCGCACTAATTTTAGACTCCAACAGCGCTGTGCAGTAAGATATATCGGGAATAGAGGATACCTCGAAAGCGTCGTTGTTGTATTGAAGTCCGGCTTCAGTATCAAAGTCGACCACTTCTGTGTTGCCACTGTCTGGCGCTTCGAAGTCAGCCATCAAACACGGTCCATTTACCATGTGATCTTCTTCATCCGAACTTTCTCCCTCGATCACCCAGTTCTCCTCTTCTGCTAACAGGGCCACTCCTTTCTCCTTCTTCCTCATGAGAGCAGCCTTCCTCTCAAAGTAAGCGGCATCTTTGTACACCGCTTTGCAGTCTTTGGCATAGTGGCCAGGCATCCCGCACTTAAAGCAGGTGGGTCCATGGCCAGTAGCTTTGCCTTGAGATGACTGAGGGGGTTGAGGATTCTGGATTTGAGCACTGTTTGCTCCCGACTGCTGTTCACTGATCTGAACTCCTTTCCCATGTGGAGTTTGCTTGAAGTGACTCCCACTGCTGAAGTTTCCTCCGTGGATGTTCTGATCACTTTGCCCGGTCCTTCCTTGATCATAGCTCCCAGAATGCTGATTGTAACCTTGTCCAGAAAGGTTTTGCCCGTATCCACTGTCTTGGTTGTTGTAGCTAGATACATGCTGATTGTGTCCAGTCCCTTGAGAGTTTCCCTGATAGATGCTTCCATTTCCTGAGTTTCCTTGATACTCCAAAAAGGTGTTGTCAGGCCTGAAGTTGTTCCCGAATCTTCCACGACCACCTCTTCCACGATCTGATGACTGAAATCTACCCCCTTGTGGGTAGTGACCTCTTCCTTGAGCAAATGAAGGTTGTCCGCCTCTTCCCGAACCAAAACGGTTTCCACCATGAGAGTTTGAACGGTTGAATCCCCGATTAGCTGTTAATCGTTGCATTTTGTGTGAGATCAATGCAAGAGATTCATTCATGTTGTGCAGTTCCTCATCAGTGACGGTGATGATCGTTGGATCATTGTAGTTATCACTGTGTGGATAGTAGTCTTGGCTCACATCATAGTGGTAGTCTTGGTAGAGTTCTTCCGGGTAGGGATTCACCGGTAAGTTTGATCCTCCATGGTGCACTGCAGCCAATGCAAGAGGGTCAATAGCTTTCCTTGGTTTGTTGCCGGTGATGTATTCCTCATGTTGGACCATCATGCTGAACAGATCATGGAGACCCATTTGTCCAAGGTTCCTGCTAAGTTGGTTCGTAAAGATCTCATCAACCCAGATTTTAGCCCAAATTCAGTTTTCAATCATGAAAATTGAATTTCTCTCGTTTCCCAACTGCTCCAGATTATTTGAAGTCATGTCAGATTTGTATCGATTTCAAAACGACGGTGATCGGATTCTGCATTTGGTTAGATTACTTAGAAGGCTGACGCTCTGTAACCATTATTCTAGAGTTTTATTAGATGGAATTATTCCTCTTAGGCGTGAGAGTTGAGTTTTTCCTTTGGATGCCACCTTCGGTGAATTATTCCTCTTAGGCGTGAGAGTTGAGTTTTACCGTTGTGGAGGCTCGGTTGCGATCTAGAATTTTGAGTGACGGTCGTCATCCATCTGACTAAGAAGACTAGATCTGGATCTGATTGCTTGACATTTTGGAAGATTTCAGGAAATCGACTACTCTCTGAGCAGCAAAGAGATCAAAGCATAGTATCTCGTTCAGCATCTACTCCCAGTTATTCATTCCATACGGTGTTCCCGTGATCCAAGCTTCCAAGTTCCAGTGTTTCCCTGTTGAGCTTATCAGATTTGGAGCTCCTATGCCGAATTCCTATGCTACACGCGGTTAAAGACAGATCCTTTATTTTTCTCACTGATCTGCGCTGTAACTCAACATGCATCTATCCCTTTGTTGGATGAATCAACATGCTCTGGTGCAAGCCGTTGTATTCTGCGATTATCAGACGTGTCGAGTTATTTACAGGTTGAGCTGTAGTTTGTGCAATTAGTCGCGTTTATTGCATATCGGATCTGGTATTTCAGTTGAAGCTGAAGATAAAGAGCTACAATCGAGGGGGAGCTTGTAGATCAAGATGTAGCCGAACGCCACTAGTGCTTTCTGAAGAAAGCAAGGGGGAGAAGATCAGAGATGCTTTCTTTATAAAACTTAGGGGGAGATTGTTAGGACCAAATTGTCCTAATTAGAGAAAGTTTTATAAAGTAAGCTTTGAGAAGATTTATTTTATATATAGCTAGTTAATTTAGCTATTGGGCTTGGGCTTGGGCCTTGTATTTAGGCCCCCCATATATAAAGGGGTTTAGGTTGGTTGAGAGAAGGTGGAAATCATTTTCAATGAGAGTCTAGAAAGGTGTAAGTGTGTGTTTGTGTGTGTTTTCTTGTATTTTGAGAGCTCTCCTAATAAAATGCAAGACTTTTGATCTTCATCTTCTTTATTTCTTGTTGAATCTTCTCTTTGTTTGATTATTTGGGACCAACAATATATATTATATTACATCATTATGTGAGATATATAAAAGAGAAATAATATTCTTGTGTGATAATACATGATTGTTTTTTTCTCTATGTTATTTATTATATATATTATATTACATCATTATGTGAGATATATAAAAGAGAAATAATATTTTTGTGTGATAATATATGATTATTCAAACTGAATATGTAACGTGACGCGTTCTTAGTTGTCGGTCACGTTTACAATCAAATGTTAGTTTACAACCTAACTCTCTATCTATATATATAAAGAGTGAAGATCCAATAAAAGTAAACTATTTGTAAGACTTCTAATCTTCAAATTCAATAAGTTATAGCTCGAGCATTTTATATATAATCTTATGGTGTATAATGAAATCTTAGTAAAAGATGAAAAAACCAAACACTTGTTAAAAATATATATTTAAATTTCCCCCCACATTTTCCCCCTCATGATTAAAAGTTTATTGCTCAACCATTTGATTCGAGAACGGGAAATACATTCATTAATCTCGGTGTTCTATCCTTTTCGTACTGCAGCTTCCAAAGAGTCGGATCTAATAATCCATGAATTGAAGAACTTGACGGGCACTGGACCATAGTCCGGCTCTTCAATTTCGAGCAGAATCGGACAGTGGTCAAATAACCGACGCAGCAAACTGAGAGAACAAACGTTGGGCTAGAGGTTGCCGAATTCTACCGAGAACTGGTACTGATCGAGCTTGCTCATCTTTGAACCGTCCAAGTTGCTCCACGTAAACTTTCTGCCGCCTAGGGCCGGTTCCACTAGGCTTAAATTTTCAATGAATTTGATAATGCTTTTGGCCCCTCTACGATTGAATGACGACCGTTTACGTTCCTTGGAGAATCGAACCTCGTTGAAATCTCCGAAGAAGACCCAAGAACTATCCGAATCATTGAAGTAAAACCTTAAAAGCAAGATCTACATAGCTTCTCTTTGGAGCAACGTGCTAGGAGCGTAAACATTTACCAAGAAACAAGCTTTATCGGTAGGCTTCCAAATCCCTTTAACGATAAGAAAGTTTGGATTCACCATGACACAGAATTTCGAGAAAAGCTTAGGATTCCAAATGAGGCACAATTAAGTAGTGCTGCAAGGAGGAAGCAGCTCATAACGAGGACAAGGTAAGGACCCTGGATAGAAAACTCTTCAGCTTAGATGTCCTAGGCGAGACAATTGGCTTCTCAGGGTTGGAAAGCCGGTAGAGGGGGAGCTTAGTTTATAGGATACTTTTGAGAAGTGTCCTATAAAGTTTATAGGACTCTTTTGAAAAGTGTTCTAAAAACTTTATAGGACCCTTCTAAAAAACGTCCTATAAAATTAGCTAATACGTTTTTTTTTGAAATATCCAAAAAACTTGTTAGAACGCCTACAAGCGTCCTATAAACTTGTTGCAACGCTTTTAGATAGGACGTTTTTGTGTTTGGTCCTTTAAACTGGCGTCTTATAAAACAATCTATTAGGATGCTTTTTTATTTTAGGCGTCCTATTAGCTCAACTTTGTTGTAGTGACTAATTGTTTATTATTACTACTAGTTATCTTTAAATAATATTTCTAGAGGAGGTAGTACCTACTATTACTACTGTTAGGATCGAAAGGTTTAACCACTAGGATAAAATAAATAATCCCTTGTGTCCAAGACACCACCCTCAATCTCTATAGACCAGGTCCTCAGCCTCCTCCTCAAGTTGAATGCCTGTCATCAACTTATACCTCGTTGTGTATAGTATTGTCAACTATACAGCTAATGTTGGAACACATCCCCATAAATTCGAACCCAACGTACATTCCCACCCATCATAAGCCGTTAGCCTATACCTTTTTCAATATAGTAGACGACGTGCCTAATGCATGAAAGGAGATTCGAACTCAAGACATTGCCCTAATACGTACCAAGTGTTAGGATTGAAGGGTTTAACCATGCACTAGGACCAAAGCAATCCCTGAGTCAAATGCAGATCCTCAATTGTTGGTCCCAAACAATCAAACAATAGAGGATTTAGGAGAAGAACTCGATAGACAAAAGATGAAAGTTCTTGATTTTATTATGAGAGCTCTCAAAGCTACAAGAACACACACACTTTCTCTCTCTAGATGACTCTCATTGAAAATGATTCTCTCACCCTCTTTTCCCAAACCCTAAACCCTTTATATATATGGCCCAATTACAACAAGCCCAAGCCCAAGCCCATTAGCTACAATTACTAGCTAATCACTAATTAAATCTTCTTAAAGCTTACTTTATAAAACTTTCACTAATTAGGACAATTTGGTCCTAACAAACTCCCCATAAAGTTTTATAAAGGAAGCATCTCTGATTTTCTCCCCCTTGCTTTCGTCAGAAAACTTTAGTGGCGTTTGGCTACATTTCGATCTCCAAACTCCCCCTCGATTGTAGCTCTTTGTCTTTAGTTTCAACTGAAAGACTAGATCCGATTTGCAATAACCGCGACTGATTGCACAAACTATAGCTCAACCTGTAAATAACTCGACACGTCTGATAACCGCAGTATACAACAGCTTGCACTAGAGGATGTTGATTCATCCAACTATGTTGATCTCCCGCCAAGAAAAACAAGAGATAGATGCATGTGTGAGTTACCGTGCAGATCAGCAAGAAAAATAAAGGATCTGTCTTTAACCGTGTGTTGAGTAGGAATTCAGCAAAAGAGCTCTAAATCTGATAATCTCACAATTTGGGAGACACTGAAGCTTGGATCACCGAAACACCGTATGGAATGAAAAACTGGGAGTAGATGCTGAACGAGATACTCTGCTTTGATCTTTCTACTGCTCAGAAAGTAGTCGATTTCTTGAAATCTTCCAAAATGTCAAGTAATCATATCAAGATCTGGTCTTCTTAGTTAGATGGATGACGACCGTCACTCAAAATTCTAGATCGCAACTGAACCTCCACGACAGTGAAATGGTTAGGAATTTAGCACATAACAGTAGTACCATTCACCGAAGGTGGCATCCAAAGGAAAAACTCAACTCTCACTCCTAAAAGGAATAATTCCGTCTAGGAAAAACTCTAGAATAATGGTTGTAGAGCGTCAGGCTTCTGAGTAATCTAACCAAATACAGAATCCGATCACCGTCGTTCTGAAATCGTTACAAATCTGACATGTCTTCAAAAAAATTTGGAGCAGTTGGGGAAATGAGAGAAATTCAATTTTCACGATTGAAAACTAAATTTGGGCTAAAACCGGGCTAATGAGATCTTTACGAACCAATTGGGAAAGAAAGGTGGCTAATTAAGCGCAGGGATTTTGAAACGTCACATTTATTTGAATTTGGGTGGATCTAGAATGCAACTGAAAGTGATCAATCATTTGGGCCATATTGAACATCAAAGCCCACTAAAAAATGTGGCCCAAAAAGAATAAATCTTGAAGCTCGGTTGATCGTATAGTCATGAAAGCGCATTGCATACTCAGGGGACCAAATTTGAATATATTTAAAACTTGAAGTGCATGGACTAGATTTGAAAATTTTGTCTAAAGTTGACAAATAAATAAGATTGGAAGTTAAAGGGCTAGCAGCGTCAACTTAAGAAACTTGATCCATTAAACTATTAATAGCTTCAAACTTTAGGGACCAATGTTGTCAAAGTCTTCAAAGTTATTAAGAATTCTATTGTTGCACGAGATGTTGGAATTCTTAAACCCATATATTTTTAAGAGGAGCACGTGCCTCGGAGAAACAATAATCCAATTATCCGAATTGAAGCATGTGCCTTGAGAAACAATAATCCGAATCGAAGCACGCTTGACTCGAGAATGTTAAATTCAACATTTCCCAATTTGAAGAAAAGTCAGGGGCTGTTTGGTAGTTGCTGAATGGTTTGATGCTGAATAGTTGAGAGGTCAGAATGGTTGAGAGGCTCTGTATGATATAGTCCATAATGAAATACGGTTGTTTCGTAATTGTTCTGAATAGACGCTCTGAATGACATTAAATGACCATTTTAACCCTCTATATGAAAAACATTGATTTCAAAACACTTCAATTTGGAAACACCAACAATTTGGAACCCATTGATTTGGAACAGTGAAACAATAAGAAGTTGAAACCCATTGAAACAAAACTCATGAAACAAAACCCACATTTGGAAAAGTCCTTATTTTCAAAACCCATGAAACAAGTCACAATGAACACAGCAAAACACATATCGATTGCAAATCCCTATTTTCAAAACCTATATACAAATGAAATTCCCACAGAAATCCATGATTGTAGTACAGAAAATAGAAATCAAAAATCAATTTTTTTTCCATATTTTACCCAAATCCCTGATTTCACCGAATATTGAACCATGGAAAATAGAAATCAACTTGAGAAATAGAACTCTTATGGTTTTTTTAGGGTTTTTTTAACAGGAAAAGAGGAGAAATCTAACAATAAAATAAGAGAAATCAAACAACAATGGAACACGAAATCCAATAGCAACGGAATTCGGTCGAGAAATACCTAAGATTCGAACGAATTTGGAGGATCTGTGGTCTGTATTTTGGAATCGAACAGCAAACAGGAGGCGTAGATTGTAATAGAGAGGGCGATGTGTTTTGTTGGAAGGGCAAATCTTGAAACATAGAGCATCTGAATGGTACGCCTTGGCCTTAGTTGAGAAATGATCCAGAGGGTTTTGTCACAGTTAAGAGGGTGAATTGTTTTTGCCAAACAGCCTTTATCCTCTGTGCGATTTAGAGGTGCCTCTGAAAGGAACCCTTCAGTTCCAAACAAACAGCCCCTCAGACTCCAAAACCCATTTCTTTCTCTCCCTTTTTTTTCCAAATAAACACGTGATTGAGTCGGAGAATTCATGTTTGGAGTCGGAAAACTTGAAAAATTAAAGGTTCTACTTAAGAACGAGTCGGGAAACTCGAATACCCGAGTCGGGTTATTCATGTTTCCCGAGTCGGGATGTTTGAAAGATCAAAGGTTCCACTTAAGAACGAGTCGGAAACTCGAATACCCGAATCGGGTTATTCATGTTTCCCGAGTCGTTTAGGAGAAGAACTCGACAGACAAAGATGAAAGTTCTTGATTTTATTATGAGAGCTCTCAAAGCTACTAGAACACACATATTTTCTCTCTCTAGATGACTCTCATTGAAAATGATTCTCTCACCCTCTTTTCCCAAACCCTAAACCCTTTATATATAGGGCCCAATTACAACAAGCCCAAGCCCAAGCCCATTAGCTACAATTACTAGCTAATCACTAATTAAATCTTTTCAAAGCTTACTTTATAAAACTTTCACTAATTAGGAAAATTTGGTCCTAACATCAACCTATATGTATTTCAATATAATACCCACAAAGGTTGATGCCCGAACCTGGACCCCATAAATCCGGACTCAACAACTACCCTTCAAAATTGATACACCCTAATAAAATATAGTTAACAAATTATTTACTTTTGCTCTTATATTCGCCATATAAGTAGTTATATTCTTATATTTCAATCCGGTAGTAAGTATATGCAACAAGTTCGGAAAAATAAATTTGATCGAGTCAAATCTAAGAACAAACTTGGATGAAATAATGTTCATAAAATGTAAGAATATGACACAACTTTGTCCGTGCTAAAGAATCGTGTATCATGTACAACAAAACTTCGGAATCCTACATATACAAATGATCCATCGGTCCTTTTTGTCTAAGAGTTGAACATATACTATATCTATGAAATATATGGGTAGGTTTCCATTAGTAGAAAGAGACCATGTTAAGGAGAGAGGCCCTTGTTGCTATCAAACCGCTTGGACACCAAATTCAAATGAGAGTTGATGCCTTCAAGAATAGCCTCCAAAGCCACCATTTTCTTTCTTAAGATTTGCATAGATTCTTGTTTCTCACTGGTACTAAATAGTGCAGCATCAAGGCATTGCAACTCATTCACATTTGAATCATTGGCTTGCTCTTGAGGCACCACTTTACTGCTAGACAGTAATCTTGAGATAGTTGTCCATGTGCTTGTTGGCCTTCTCTTCAGAATTGGTGTACCCAAGAATGCCAACAATAAACGTAAAATTGTAATGCTAAATGCTTTAACTTCCCTAAACACTCGGATCACGGACGTCAGATGGTGGTTTTCAGAATCATCTTCCGTGAAACGACAGGTCATGTTATCCATTTGCTTCATACTAGCCACGGATCGTTTCATGTCTTTTCTTACTTTATTTCTGAGAACACTGTATTTGGCAACGATGCTCTCTATGCTAGAGCCGCCCTTCCTCCTTAAATCACATTCGAGATCTCTCACGATGTCTTTTTTTTGCATCATGACATCTGTTGAAGTGCTGCAAATGTCCAAGAACTTGACAGATACATCAAGTAACTCATCCGTCCATTTCGTGCAGTTGCTAGATATCGACCGATTTTGGGAGAAAGATGTTTTGAAAAGGACATCCAAGCATTCATACAACTCTGCCAGTTGAGACAAACCACTGCAAACGATCTCTGCTGATGGATTTGATAAAGATGATGATATCGACTCCCATCTTTGGACCTTATTCAGCACTTCTTGAATGCGATGGGTGCTTGGATGTGATCTGCATGGCAAAGTAATGGATCGGAAATGTTATTATTTCAAGCTATGTGAAGTGCTTTGACACATTTAATTCAAAACACTATAAATTAATCAATCAACGTCCTCTGTATATATATATATATATATATATATAGAGGAAAGTTCAAATGTGAACCACCTTTTGGTTGTGAACGTGAGGACAGCCGAGAGCGCGACACGTGGCGACTTTGAGTGTGGTCCCCCTCATTAATTCAATGCCCTCCCATGAATCGCGCCTAGTCATCCGCCGTGGATCTGACGTGGCGCCTAGTCATCCGCCACATGTCACGCTCTCGGTTGTCCTCACGTTCACAACCAAAAAGTGGTTCACATTTGAACCCACCCCTATATATATGTATAGGGTTAGGTTTATAGAGGAAAATTCAAATGTGAACCACTTTTTGGTTGTGAACGTCAGCACAGCCGACACGTGGCGGAGACTAGTTAATAATGGCGACTTTGAGTGTGGTTCCCCCCCCCCTTTAATTCGATGCCCTCCCATGAATCGCGCCTACTCATCCGCCGTGGACCTGACGTGGCACTTAGTCATCCGCCACGTGTCGCGCTCTCGGCTGTTCTTACGTTCACAACCAAAAAGTGGTTCACATTTGAACCCACCCCTAGGTTTATATATATAATATATATATATATATAGAGAGAGAGAGAGAGAGAGCGGAAAGTTCAAATGTGAACCACTTTTTGGTTGTAAACGTGAGGACCACTGATATCGCGCCACGTGGCAATCTGAAAAAAAAAACGCCTAAGCTTTATGCATACTGCATAACGCTATCATTCAGACTGACTAAAGCTTTATGCAGTATGCATAAAGTTTAGTCGCACTCTGATACTGGCAACTTAGCGCGTGGGTTAGCTTTATTCAAGCTTTATTCAGTTTGCATAATAGCTTTATGCAGTATGAATAAAGCTTGAACGGAGCTAACGGACAGGCTTTATGCAGACTGAATAAAGCTAAGCCGCGAAAGTCAGATTGTCATGTGGTGTGCTCTCGGATGTCCTCACGCTCACAATGAAAAATTGGTTCACATTTGAACTTACCCCTATATATTATGTATATATATAGATATATGTGGCAGGTTCAAATGTGAACTCAATTTTGGTTGTGAACGTGAGGACAAATCTCAGCCACACATCTTCGGTTACGGTGGACGAGATTATGAAGGATTGACGCGATTCATGGGAGGTAGAGATTATTAAAAGGGGTGGACCGGTCAAAGTCTTCTTTATTGACTAGATGAATAGCTGAGATTCGTCCTAATAGTCATAACTAAAATTGAGTTCACATTTGAAATTCTCTCTCTCTCTCTCTCTCTCTATATATATATATATATATATAGTATTAGGTTCAAATTAGAAGTGCTAAAAAAATACGACGTCGAGAAGTGGTCTCCACCATTCATCCGGTCAATAAAGGCGGCTTTGACTGGGCATCCTCTTTGAATCATCTCCACCCTTTGTGAATTCCGTCAATCAACTATCGAGATCATAGTTGACTAGTCAAAGTCAAAGCCGCAATCTTTGACTAATCAACTATGATCTCAACCGTATCAACGATTGAGATCAGTTCAAACTGAATATGCCAACTGAATATGCCAAGTGGCGCGATTTTAGTGGTACTTATGTTCACAACCAAAATTGAGTTCATATTTGAACTTTCCTATATACATATATAGAATTAGGTTCAAACAAAAACAAAACCAATTTACAAGAATGAATGAACCAACAAAATCACATGTGATTTCCAGCATAGACGACCACTAGCGGCTCTCCCACTCGCCTTGTCGGCACGTGACTACACACGCTTTTTCCACCGACAGCACAAAATCACATGTGATTTTGTTGGTTCTTTCATTCTTGCAAATTGGGTTGTTCTTGTATGAACCTTCCTTTACATATACATACACACACACACATAAAGAGTTCAGTTATGAACTAAAATTTCATTGTGAACGTGATCGACAGCCGAGAACACACCTTGTGACATTCAGTCTGAATAATCATGTATTATGTTACAAAAATATTATTTTTCTTTAATATATCTCACATGTTGATGTAATATAAATATATATAATAAATAACATAACTCACTTTAAAGACCTATATTATATGGCTATATATATACATATATATAATATAGGTTTAGTTATAAAAAACTATTTTTCATCGTAAACTAGTGATGGTCAAACGAACCCGAACCGAACCGAATCGACGAAAAAAACTGAACCCGACCCTAGGCCAAATCGGTTTTCATCCCGGCCTGGTCCAGCCCAGTTTACAACTTGAAAGTTGGGACCGGTTTAGTGATATATATAAATAAAACGTATGTGTATTTTCATGATCCAATCCAATTTTGACTTTTAAGTTTTTTTTAGTTTAGTAATTAAGTAGTTATTACTTATTAAAATAATAGTTTACACAAAAAAAAATCAAACAAAGGCTCAAAAAAAAAGTTTCTAAAATCAGTTGACCCGAAGCCAAACCGGTGTTGGGCCCGGCCCGAACCGGTTTGGCTAAATCGGTTTTGAACCCACATTAAACGGGTTGACCATTTCTTGTAAAAGCCCTGGCTCGGTCCGAACCAGTGTAGGGCCAAACCAGTTTGCCCATTTACTGTAGCAAACCTCTTTACGGTCCAGATCGGCCCAACCCAAATCGAACCCGGTTTGTTGGCCATCACTATCATAAACTAATGCATGGATAAATCCAGTTCATCAATTTTAGTCATTCGTCAATATATACATGGTTTTGTAAATGAATAGTTGAGAACTTCATAAATAGGGTTTAAAATATAAATAACAATAAAATTACTATTTCTAGGGTTTTGTAAATGGATAGTTAAGAAATTCATAAATAGTGTTTATGACTTATTTAGATAAAGAATTATCTATTTTGATCGAATGTTACCATTAAACTATTTTTTATGCTCAATATACCATTGAACTCTCTATTTGTGTTCACATAATACCATTATGACTGGTGTGTTTGGATTGGAATTGGAATGTAATAATACAAAATGACAAAAATACCCTTTCTTATATATATATATATATATATTTTTATTTTTAAGATATAAATAACAATAAAATTACTATTCCTAGGGTTTTGATTTATTTATAAGAACTTCATAAATAGGGTTTATGATTTATTTGGATAACAAATTATCCATTTTGATCGAATGTTACCACTAAACATTTTTTGTATGCTCAATATACCATTAAACTCTCTATCGGTGTTCACATAATACCATTATGACTGGCTATAGCCTGTTTTTCCTAGTTTGGTGTATTACGTGGCAATTAGTTAATACATGTGGCAAATGACGTGGTAATGACATTACATGTTAAATGACTTAGGGGGCGTTTGGTTCGCAGAATGAAATATGAAGGAATGAAATTTGTCAAAGGAATTGGAATTGAATGTAATCAGGTTTGACCAAGTGTTTGGTTGGAAGGAATGAAATGTAATCTGTCAAAGGAAGTTGAATCTGTGTGTTTGAAGTGGCTAAGGAATTGGAATAACACAAAATGACAACAATACCCTTTCTTTTATATATATTTTTTATTTTTAAAATATAAATAACAATAACATTACTATTCTTGATTGGAAGTAACTGAAAGGAACGAAGTGTAATCTATCAAACGAACTATTCTATTTGTTGACAATTTACCATTGAACTTTTTTTTGTACTCAATATATCATTGAACTTTAATCTTGAAACCATTATTTTTCATCTCTTCTAATTTTGAAACCCGTGATTTTGGAATCGATATAATTTGATTGATTCTCGATATAAACTTACCACAAGAGAATGTTTCACAAATGAGGTTGATTGATTCTCGTCTTTTGTCACAGTTTGACTTTTCGTCATGAATGGCGTGTTTGTCTTAACTTAGATGATAAAAGAATGTTTTATTTGTTCTGAATGATGCATTGTTGGCATGATTAGAAAAAAATGAAGGCCATTAGTAATCTGGTTATAATGCACAATGTTTTTTTTATGTATTTGTTTAGAATTTCCATTACTACGTATTTCTACTCGGTTGGTTGAAATATGCATTGAGTATCATAACTCTGTTCAGAATGTAATGAAAAAAAAAAACAAATCCAGACATCCAACCAGGGGCGGAGCCAAGATTTTTGAGGAGGGTGGTCCTGTTGTTTCAACCATTTTTTATGCACAATAACCAGTTACTTTTAATGTGCACCTAAGTCCCTACAAACGATAGAATTTTGCTTTAATATAACCTGAAACATATGAATCACCTTTAAATCTTATGTGTTGTGTTGGTACGTGTCCTACCGAGTCAAAACTAAAAATTTAAATATAAATGAAAAGGTGAATCAATTTACTCTAATCAAAAGGTAAGAATGAATTAGGGGCCGTTTGCTTAACGTTTACCTGATAAGTGCTTATCAGGTCAATTTACCATACGAGATGAACTCATGAACATGACAAGAACTAGAATTTTACTCGGTAAGAAGAATATATGGTATAAACCCAGTCTTATTTGGTAATTGAGATTGACAACTCTTACCCGATAAACGCTTAATTACCGGGTAAATTGTTGCATATGATACCGTTTTAAAAGTAAAATATTATCCGATATGGTAGTTGATAGTATTCAATTTTACCAGAAACATTTATTAGGTAAGTGTTTAAGTAAACGGTTCATTCGATAAAACTAAAATATACAATTAAGTCATATAATTAAGTGAGTATTAATCATAATAAAATATTATTTCAAAGTTTATGTAAGTATGAATACCTAATCAATAGTTAAGTGGGCAAGTGACTAATTAATTATTATATTAGTCCCAAGAAAATACATCACATTTAGAGACTCTCACTGTATATGCATGCTGGAAAAAATTTGTGAGGGTATGCCGGTGACCACCCCAGGCCAAAGGTGGCTCCGCCGGTGCATCCAACATAAAAGACACCTTCCTATCTCTTGAATTCGAATTACAAAAATAAAGATGGACTATGGTAGGTAACATGCATTTGAACAATTAGAAATTTTTTAATGGTATATTAAATACAAAAATAAATTCAATGAGTCGTCTCAACATAAAATCCAATCTATATATTTTTATAATATCTGTTTTTAAACTTAAGTTGCACATGTATGGTTTGTTTTCAGTTTTCATAACATCTTTGTCTCGTTTTTCAGCAAGTTGGGGAAAAATTAATACAGGACACAAAATAAGTAGAGCATGTGGGATATAATTAGCAATGCAAACATAGAAACATCACAACCTCTTCAAATCGAAATATATATATGCCCATACTTTTCATTCACATGCTCTATAGCTACTACCACAAAATATCCTCATCTTCTTAAAATATAAATGAGTGAAATAACTTTCATATATTTAATATGTGCATCTTTCCAAGATGCTTTAAAAGATCACATTTCACAAGCATCATGCACCTGGCTTCTGCTTCTAGCTTTAAGTAATGGTTGCTCGCCACGTATAAATGAGAAAATGCAATTGGATGAATACCAAGAGATACTAAGGGGTCCACGTATAACACTACAAACTTGGATGCACATGGAATCACACATGTATTTTAACTCCTAGATTTGGGAGGAATTTCATGCAATCATTATGGAACATTACTTTAATCTCCTATAAATACTCCATATCCTAGCACTGGTAGTTAGTATCAGTAACACACAATCGATTGCATTTTCTACTATCAACACCCATTAAGATATATAGACCAAATATATAAGAATGGGTCTTTCTTCAAAACCAACATCCAAAAAACATCTCCGATCCATTACTATGCCATGCAGATCACATCCAAGCACCGATCGCATCCATGAAGTGCTGAATAAGGTCCAAAGATGGGAGTCCATATCATCATCATCTTTATCGAATCCATCAGCAGAGATCGTTTGCAGCGGTTTGTCTCAACTGGTAGAGGTGTATGAATGCTTGGACGACCTTTTCAAAACAACTCTCTCCCAAAATCGGTCGATATCCAGAAACTGCACAAAATGGACGGATGAGTTACTCGATGTATCCGTCAAGCTCTTGGACGTTTGCAGCACATCAACAGATGTCATGATGCAAACCAAAGAGATCATGAGAGAACTCGAATGTGATTTAAGGAGGAAGGGCGGGTCTAGCATAGAAAGCAGCATTGCCAAATACAGTGTTCTCAGAAATAAAGTAAGAAAAGACATGAAACGATCCGTGGCTAGTCTGAAGCAAATGGATAACATGATCTGTCGCTTCACGGAAGATGATTCTGAAAACCACCATCGGACGTCGGTGATCCGAGTGCTTAGGGAAGTTAAATCGTTTAGCATTGTTATTTTACGTTCGTTGTTGGTATTCTTGGGTACACCAATTCTAAAGAGAAGGCCAACAAACAAATCTTGGACAACTATCTCAAGATTTTTGTCCAACAGTAAAGTGGTGCCTCAAGAGCAAGCCGATGATTCGAATGTGAATGAGTTGCAATGCCTTGATGTTGCACTATTTTGTACGAGTAACAAACAAGAATCTATGCAAATCGTAAGAAAGAAAATGGTGGCTTTGGAGGCTACTCTTGAAGGCATCGACTCTCATTTGAATTTGGTGTGCAAGCAGCTGATTGCAACGAGAGCCTCTCTCCTTAACGTGGTCTCTTTCTACTAATGGAAACCTACCCACATATCTGTTATAGGATATGTCAAGCTCTTAGATAAAATGGGCCTATTGATCATTTGTATATGTAGGATTCTAAATTTTTGTTGTAAAGATACATGATTCTTTAGCATGGACAAAGTTGTGTCATATTGATACACTTAATGAACATTTTTTCATCCAATTAAGCTTGTTCGATCAGATTATACTTATTATGGCCAAATTTTCAAACTTCTTGTATATATTTGCTATATGATTGAGATATAAGAATATAATTACTTATGCAAATATATGAGCAAAAGTAAATAATTAACTATATGTTTATTATCGTAGATCAGTAATATACAATAAGTTTAATTTAGGCAGATTTGTGTGTCTAAAATCTTTCAAATTCAGTAGTTAATTAGATAGGGGTGTTATCGGCTACAAACCAGTTAGTTTATGCAAACTATGCAAACCGATCTGATCTGTAGATTCATTTAATCAATGGTATAGAAAAATCAATGGCAAATTGGTAAATAAGAGGAAACCATAATTTTTAAAAAATTTAAAAATTGGAATAAGGGTAATTTCGTCAAAAACAGGAAAAAATTTCCATATTCATCTAAACTCAAAAATGAAGCGGGATTCATATCCCCTGATTATACTCCGATTTCATAGGGATTCAAATTCATATTTTCAGTATAATCCAAAATCAATTCCAGTAACATGATTCAAATCCATCGACAGCAAAATCTCAGATACCCAAATCGATTTCTCTAAAAAAGAAGTGTTGGGTAGGTTCGTTGATGAATAAGGTTGCTGATTCATGAATAAAGATTGGTTGAATCTCCCCTTTCGTTGATTCATCATTGAAGATTCATGAATCAAGTACCTATTCATGAATCAGCCTGTTGATTCATGGATCCAATTTTGAATGAGATTAACTTCACTAAAAAGTAGGGAAATTCCAACGTATGTTGACTACTTTTTTTTCATGGATTTTTTATCATGATCAGATAATAACTAAAAAATATTATTAATATTAAAAGTATTATGTAATTTGTTATTAAAAGCCCAATGTTCAAGGCCCAAGTTTTTAAAGCCTTTTTAGCCCTTTATTAGTTAGTATAAATAGGAGTCATTATCTTCATTTGTACTTTCCTCCTTTTTGCTTCTCTCACCATTGAATGAAATGCAATCTATCTTGATCTTTGTACTTAGCATATACATCATAGATATCTAGTGTTCTTGATTGATTGATTGATTGATTTGGCACCCACACTAACATATCAAACATATTGATGTATTATAATATATATAATAAATAACATAACTCACTTTAAAGAACTATATTATATGGCTATATATATACACACACATATATAATAGAGGGAGGTTCATACAAGAACGACTCCAATTTTTAGAAACAAATAAACTAAATTTGAGCTACATATTATGTGTGCCTATCTGGGGCCCACCCATTAATAAATCATATATGATTTAGTGGTGGGATCCATCTGAATCATATACGATCTATTTAATGGATGAGTCTCACATAAACCCACATCACATGTGTTTCAAAATTGTTCATTTGTTTCTATAAAATGCATTGATTCTTGTTTAAACGCAATTCATATGAAATATAGGTTTAGTTAATAAAAAACTACTTTTCATCGTAAACTAATGCATGGATAAATACACTTGATCAATTTTAGGCATTCGTTAATATATACATGGTTTTGTAAATGAATAGTTAAGAATTTCATAAACAGGGTTTATGACTTATTTGGATAATGAATTATCCATTTTAATCGAATGTTACCATTGAACTATTTTTTGTGCTCAATATACCATTGAACTCTCTATTTGTGTTCACATAATACCAATATGACCGGTTATAACCTGTTTTCCCGGTTTGTGTATTACGTGGCAATTAGTTAATACATGTGGCAAATGACGTGGCAATAACATTACATGTTAAATGACTTAGGACTATTCTGTTTGATCACATTTTACCATTGAATTTTTTTGGTACTCAATATACCATTGAACTTTAATCTAGCTTCCCTTGAAACCATTATTTTTCACCTATTCTGATTTTGAAACCCTTGGTTTTGGAATCGATATAATTTTTGCCTTTTGTCACAGTTTAACTTTTCGTGATGAATGGTACTATGTTTGTCTTAGCTTAGATGATAAAAAGACTTTTATTTGTTCTAAATGATGCATTGTTGGCATGATTTGAACAAAAATGAAGGCCATTGGTAATTTGATTATAATGCACAATGTTTTTTTAATGTATTTGTTCAAAATTTCCATTACTACCATTTAAATTGTATTTCTACTCGGTTGGTTGAAATATGCATTGAGTATCATAACTCTCTTCGCAATGTAATGAAAAAAACAACTCCAAGCATCCAACATAAAGGACACCTTCCTATCCCTTGAATTTCAATTACAAAAATAAAGATGGACTATGGTAACATGCATTTGAACAAATAAAAAAAATTCAATGGTATATTGAATACAAAAAAAAAAACTTTCAATGAATCATGTCAACATAAAACCCTATTAATATATTTTTAGAGAAATTATATTTCCTCCTATCTATCTATTTATGAGTATGTTAAAAAGGTAGGTGAAAATATAATTTTTCATATTTTTATCATATTTTTAAAACTTAAGTTGCAAATGGTTGGTTTTCAGTTTTCATTCTTTGTCTCGTTTTTCAGCAAGTTGGGAATAATTAATTGAGGACACAAAATAAGTGGAGCACGTGGGATATAATTAGCAATGCAACATAGAAACATCACAACCTCTTCAAATCTAAATGTTTAATTAGTATATAATGTTTTTGCAATCACTCATGAAATCGAAATATGCCCATACTTTCTCATTCACATGCTCTTTAGCTATTACCACAGAATGAATATCCTCATCTTCTTAAACTATAAATGAGTGAAATAACTTTCATATATGTAATATGTGCATCTTTCCAAGATGCAATATTAAACAATCACATTTCACAAGCATCATGCACCTGGCTTCTGCTTCTAGCTTTAAGTAATGGTTGCTCGCCACGTATAAATGAGAAAATGCAATTGGATGAATACCAAGAGATACTAAGGGGTCCACGTATAACACTACAAACTTGGATGCACATGGAATCACAAATGTATTTTAACTCCTAGATTTGGGAGGAATTTCATGCAATCATTATGGAACATTACTTTAATCTCCTATAAATACTCCATATCCTAGACCTGGTATAGTTAGTATCACTATCACACACTCAATTGCATTTTCTTCCTTCTACTCTTCAAGACCCATTAAGATATATAGACCAAATATATAAGAATGGGTGTTTCTTCAAAACCAACATTCAAAAAACATCTTCGATCCATTACTATGCCATGCAGATCACATCCAAGCACCGATCGCATCCATGAAGTGCTGAATAAGGTCCAAAGATGGGAGTCCATATCATCATCTTTATCGAATCCATCTGCAGATATCGTTTGCAGTGGTTTGTCTCAACTGGCAGAGCTGTATGAATGCTTGGACGACCTTTTCAAAACAACTCTCTCCCAAAATCGGTTGATATCCAGCAACTGCACCAAATGGACAGATGAGTTACTCGATGTATCCATCAAGCTCTTGGACATTTGCAGCACGTCAACAGATGTCATGTCGCAAACAAAAGAGCTCGTGAGAGATCTCGAATGTGATTTAAGGAGGAAGGGCGGATCTAGCATAGAAAGCATCATCGCCAAAAACAGTGTTCTCAGAAATAAAGTAAGAAAAGACATGAAACGATCCATGGCTAGTCTCAAGCAAATGGATAACATGATCTGTCGCTTCACGGAAGATGATTCTGAAAACCACCATCTGACGTCGGTGATCCGAGTGTTTAGGGAAGTTAAAGCATTTAGCATTGTTATTTTACGTTCGTTGATGGTATTCTTGGGTACACCAATTCTAAAAAGAAAGCCAACAAACAAATCATGGACAACTATCTCAAGATTACTGTCCAACAGTAAAGTGGTGCCTCAAGAGCAAGCCGATGATTCGAATGAGAATGAGTTGCAACGCCTTGATGCTGCACTATTTCGTACCAGTGACAAAAAAGAATCTCTTCAAATCGTAAAAACGAAAATGGTGGCTTTGGAGGATACTCTTGAAGGCATCAACTCTCATTTGAATTTGGTGTCCAAGCGTCTGAAAACAACGAGGGTCTCTCTTCTTAACATGGTCTCTTTCTACTAATGGAAACCTATCCATATGTTTACAGAGATGTAGTACGTGCCCAACTCTTAGATAAAATGGACCTATTGATCATATCTGTATGTAGGGTTCCAAAATTTTGTTGTAAATGATACATGATTCTTTAGCATGGACAAAGTTGTGTCATATTGATACACTTTGTGAACATTTTTTCATCGAAGCTTGTGTTTAAGATTTGATTCATCACATCTATTTTTCCAAAGTTTTATATATTTACTACATGATTGAGATATAAGAATATAAGAGCAAAATTAAATAATTAACTATATTTTTAGTATCGTAGATTAGTAATAAACAAATTAGTTTTAGGCAGATTTATGTGTCTAAAATTTTTCAAATTCTGTAGTTAATGGCTTATAAATTTTGGTATATTTGGTTCTTGAAATTTAGTAGGGTCCAGGAACTGAATAACTCTATTAACTAGCTTCAATTTCTGTGTTATGTTTGGTTCTTTTTATTTGTTTAACAAAATCCAACGAATGCAAATACAAAATTCTATGTAGAGTTTCCTATGCAAATATACTTTTCACATATGCACTTCTTTGCCGCCTATTTTGTAAGGAATTACGAAACCGTCCCTTTATCTTCTGCATAGCTGTTACCATGGGACCTAATTTTCGGGTGCTTCAAACTGACAATTTTTTACCATTTTTTAGATACAGGACTATAATAATCTTTTTTGGTTTTTATACATTTAACACTTCTCTTTTGAAGATTTGGCTATATATATAGTCGAAGCTTAAAATGCAAACTAGTTGAATGGAGTAAAACAAATACAAAGTATACAAAGTAATTTGGAGTGTCCATTGATATTAGTGATAGGCTGATGGCCAAACGAAACCGAACTGAACCGAACCGACGAAAAAAACTGAACCCGACACTAAGCCAAACCGGTTTTCAACCCGGCCCGGTCCTGCCCGGTTTCTAGCCCGAAAACTGGGCCCGGTTTGGGTTTTTACGGAAAATTGAGGCCCGAACCGGTTCAAGAACCGGTTCTGGGTTCAGCCCAGCCCGATCCCAAATTCAAAATTTTCAAAAAACTAGCCATTATGTGACTGTTAGGGACGAATTCTAGCCGTTTTTTTTTTTTGGTTTTTTTGAGCTATAAATGTATATAAATACTAGGGGGTGTTATGGATCAAACCACCACTTCCCAACTAGCAAAAAATGCCTAACTTTCTTATTTCTCGTCTCTGATTACTGTAGCAAACCGGTTTGCGGTCCAGCCCAGCCAGGCACGAACCCGAAAATTGGTCATCACTAATTGATATGATCAAAGTCTATGAATAAAGCGGTATCATAACCATAATATATGATAAATGAGATGACACACTACGAAAACTAAGGGCATATTAGGAATTCCAAACATGATGCTTGAAAAAGTATTTTTCCTAGTACAAAATCAAAGGGATTAATTCTATGAAATCAATATATTCATGAATCAAAAGCAAATTTGCCGGTGAACCACCATATATGATTTTATACATTGACGAACTGTTTTATTTATGATTTTATACATTGACGACCTTTTGTTTTTTGTTATATAGTTGCACTCTCGTATAGTTGGTTTACAATTAATAGCTTTCTACCGTTGTTCAATGAGTTCTGGAAAAATACAAGGCCACAAATGTAGAGCATGTGGGAGCATGGGGATATCTAATTATCAAAGCAACATGTATATATAGGAAGATCGAGAAAACCACTTTTTTTTTTTTTAATAAAATTCATCTAGGCTTTGCCTAAACTACAACCTTGGCAATTTATAATAGAAATTGAAAATTCGGCCGTCTGAGACTAAGCCTAGCCACAAGATGCACACGAGGAGATTCAAACCTGAGGTGAATGAGATACCATCCACATTCGAGAAAACCACTTATTTGTGGATTCTCATGACAACTCAATTATAAAATGCAACAAAAACCTCTTCAAAATCTAAATTAATGTTGAGTAAAGTGTTTGCAATGAACGACCTCCACAACTCATGATATTGAAAAATGAGCGCCCATACTTTCCATTCATATGCTAATCTTTAATTAGTTTTTACCACCACAGAAAATCCATCCTCATGTTCTTTTATTTTTTTCTAAAACTGATGAATATCCTCATCTTCTTAAAAAGTGTATAAATGAGTGGAATAGCTTTCATATATAGTATATGTTAGCATCTTCCCAAGATCCATTAAATAATCACATCATTGCACCTGGCTTCTGCTTCTAGCTCCAAGTAATAGTTGATCGCCACGTATAAGTGAGGAGTAGCAAGAGATATGTAACCGGTCCACGTATATAATTAACACTACATATATCGATGCACATGGGATCACAAATGTATTTTTAACTCCTAGATTTGGGAGGAATTTCATGCAATCATTATAGAACATTAATTTCCTATAAATATTCGATGTCCTAGAGCTACTAGTTAGTATCAATATCAAACAGTCAATTCATACCTTGTCCTCTCGACACCCATTAAGATAGAACATATATACAAAAATGGGTGTTTTTTCAAAACCAACATCCAAGAAATATTTCCGATCCATCACTTTGCCATGCAGATCACATCCAAGCACCGATCGCATCCAACAAGTGCTGAATAAGGTCCAAAGATGGGAGTCGTTATCATCTTTATCGAATCCATCAGCAGAGATCGTTTGCAGCAGTTTGTCTCAGCTGGAGGAGTTGTATGAATGCCTGGATGACCTTTTGAAAACAACTCTCTCCCAAAATCGGTCGATAGCTAGCAACTACACAAAATGGACGGATGAGTTACTCGATGTATCTGTCAAGCTCTTGGACATTTGCAGCACTTCAACAGATGTCATGTCACAAACTAAAGAGGTCATGAGAGATCTCGAATGTGATTTAAGGAGGAAGGGCGGATCTAGCATAGAAACCATCATTGCCAAATACAACGTTCTCGGAAATAAAGTAAGAAAAGACATGAAACGATCCATGGCTAGTCTGAAGCAAATGGATAACATGATATGTCGCTTTACGAAAGATGATTCTGAAAACCACAATCTGACGTCGTTGGTGATCCGAGTGTTTAGGGAAGTTGAAGCATTTAGCACTGTTATTTTACGTTCGTTGTTGGTATTCTTGGGTACAACAATTCTGAACAGAAAGCCAACAAACAAATCATGGAGAACTATCTCAAGATTACTGTCCAACAGTAAAGTGGTGCCTCAAGAGCAAGCTGATAATTCGAATGAGAATGAGTTGCAACGCCTTGATGCTATACTATTTTGTACCAGTGACAAACAAGAATCTATCCAACTCCTAAAAAAGAAAATGGTGGCTTTGGAGGCTACTCTTGAAGGCATCAACTCTCATTTGAATTTGGTGTCGAAGCGGCTGATAGCAACAAGGGCCTCTCTGCTTAACATGGTCTCTTTCTACTGATGGAAACCTACCCATATATTTACATAGATATATAATGGACCGATGGATCATTTGTATATATAGGACTCCAAAATTTTGTTGTACATGATACACGATTCTTTAGCATGGACAAAGTTGTGTCATATTGATACACTTAATGAACATTTTTTCATCCAAGCTTGTTATTGATATTATACTTAATATATGGCTAATTTTTCAAACTTCTTGTATATATTTACTATATGGTTGAGATATAAGAATATAATTACTTATGCAAATATAAGAGCAAAAGTAAATAATTAATTAACTATACTTATATTATCGTAGATTAGTAATAAACAATGAGTTTAATTTAGGCAAATTTGTGTGTCTAAAATCTTTCAAATTATGTTGTTAATTAGATATATGGATTATAAATTTGGTATATTTGGTTGTTGAAATTGAGTTGGTGTTGGATCCATGAATTCCAAACACTGGTATTGAATACAGATTAAGCTAGCTTAAAGATCAAATAGATTGCAACGGAATAAACTTTAAGAACAAATTAAGAAGATATGCTAGTAAATCATAAAGATTGACAATCAAATTGCTCCCAAATGTGTTTGATTCATTATGAAAAACATGAATACAAACTTCAACATTAATTCAATGGAACAGTGAAAAGCTAGAAAAAAACAGATTACAAAAACAGATGAGAAACTAGCTATTTATAATAGTTCTAAACCGACTTAGGGACACCTTTCCACGTGTACCAATCCTAGCCCTTGATCAAGAATCATGTAGTAACTAACTTCACGTGCCGGACATGTGACTAGAAGGAAAGGCCAAAGTCAGTTTTCTTAGAGGTTGCATCTGCAGAGCCTCTGTCAACTCTCCCAGAGGCTCTGCGGTCTTGACCTTGTAAAATTTGTTGTTTCTTCAAGAACCTCTGTAGAGCTTTCCAAGAAATCTCTTATAACATTTTTTCATACTTCTTTTACAAAACAAGGCAGGAGTCAACAGTTAATACACTCCAGAAACCGAATAACTTTATTAACTAGCTTCAATTTCTGTTATGTTTGGTTCTTTTTTTATTTGTTTTAACGGAATCCAACGAATGCAAATACAAATTTCTATGTATAGTAGCTGTTACCATGGGACCTAATAACTTTATTAACTAGCTTCAATTTCTGCAGAAACCGAATAACTTTATTAACTAGCTTCAATTTCTGCGTATAGTAGCTATTACCATGGGACCTAATTATCCGGTGCTTCAAGTCATAGTGACAATTTGTTTTACCATTTTTTTAGATACAGGACTATAATCACTTTGAACATGTAGCTATATATAATATAGTTGAAGCTTAAAATGCAAACTAGTTAAATGTTATAACAAATACAAACTAATTTGGAGTGTCCATTGATATGATCAAACTCTATGAATTAAGTGGTGTCATAACAATAATATATGACAAATGACAGATGACACTATGAAAACTAAGTACATATTAGGAATTCGAAACATGTTGCTTGAAAAGGGTATGTTTCCTCGTACAAAATCAATGGGATTCTATGAAATCAAAATTCAAGAATCAAAAGCACATTTGCCGGTGAACGGTGAATCACCATATGCACAACGATATCCATTTCAACTATGGTATGAACGAGATACTCTGGTTTGATCTTTCTACTGCTCAGAAAGTAGTCGATTTCTTGAAATCTTCCAAAATGTCAAGTAATCATATCAAGATCTGGTCTTCTTAGTTAGATGGATGACGACCGTCACTCAAAATTCTAGATCGCAACTGAACCTCCACGACAGTGAAATGGTTAGGAATTTAGCACATAACAGTAGTACCATTCACCGAAGGTGGCATCCAAAGGAAAAACTCAACTCTCACTCCTAAAAGGAATAATTCCGTCTAGGAAAAACTCTAGAATAATGGTTGTAGAGCGTCAGGCTTCTGAGTAATCTAACCAAATACAGAATCCGATCACCGTCGTTCTGAAATCGTTACAAATCTGACATGTCTTCAAAAAAATTTGGAGCAGTTGGGGAAATGAGAGAAATTCAATTTTCACGATTGAAAACTAAATTTGGGCTAAAACCGGGCTAATGAGATCTTTACGAACCAATTGGGAAAGAAAGGTGGCTAATTAAGCACAGGGATTTTGAAACGTCACATTTATTTGAATTTGGGTGGATCTAGAATGCAACTGAAAGTGATCAATCATTTGGGCCATATTGAACATCAAAGCCCACTAAAAAATGTGGCCCAAAAAGAATAAATCTTGAAGCTCGGTTGATCGTATAGTCATGAAAGCGCATTGCATACTCAGGGGACCAAATTTGAATATATTTAAAACTTGAAGTGCATGGACTAGATTTGAAAATTTTGTCTAAAGTTGACAAATAAATAAGATTGGAAGTTAAAGGGCTAGGAGCGTCAACTTAAGAAACTTGATCCATTAAACTATTAATAGCTTCAAACTTTAGGGACCAATGTTGTCAAAGTCTTCAAAGTTATTAAGAATTCTATTGTTGCACGAGATGTTGGAATTCTTAAACCCATATATTTTTAAGAGGAGCACGTGCCTCGGAGAAACAATAATCCAATTATCCGAATTGAAGCATGTGCCTTGAGAAACAATAATCCGAATCGAAGCACGCTTGACTCGAGAATGTTAAATTCAACATTTCCCAATTTGAAGAAAAGTCAGGGGCTGTTTGGTAGTTGCTGAATGGTTTGATGCTGAATAGTTGAGAGGTCAGAATGGTTGAGAGGCTCTGTATGATATAGTCCATAATGAAATACGGTTGTTTCGTAATTGTTCTGAATAGACGCTCTGAATGACATTAAATGACCATTTTAACCCTCTATATGAAAAACATTGATTTCAAAACACTTCAATTTGGAAACACCAACAATTTGGAACCCATTGATTTGGAACAGTGAAACAACAAGAAGTTGAAACCCATTGAAACAAAACTCATGAAACAAAACCCACATTTGGAAAAGTCCTTATTTTCAAAACCCATGAAACAAGTCACAATGAACACAGCAAAACACATATCGATTTCAAATCCCTATTTTCAAAACCTATATACAAATGAAATTCCCACAGAAATCCATGATTGTAGTACAGAAAATAGAAATCAAAAATCAATTTTTTTTTTCCATATTTTACCCAAATCCCTGATTTCACCCAATATTGAACCATGGAAAATAGAAATCAAACAACAATGGAACACGAAATCCAATAGCAACGGAATTCGGTCGAGAAATACCTAAGATTCGAACGAATTTGGAGGATCTGTGGTCTGTATTTTGGAATCGAACAGCAAACAGGAGGCGTAGATTGTAATAGAGAGGGCGATGTGTTTTGTTGGAAGGGCAAATCTTGAAACATAGAGCATCTGAATGGTACGCCTTGGCCTTAGTTGAGAAATGATCCAGAGGGTTTTGTCACAGTTAAGAGGGTGAATTGTTTTTGCCAAACAGCCTTTATCCTCTGTGCGATTTAGAGGTGCCTCTGAAAGGAACCATTCAGTTCCAAACAAACAGCCCCTCAGACTCCAAAACCCATTTCTTTCTCTCCCTTTTTTTTCCAAATAAACACGTGATTGAGTCGGAGAATTCATGTTTGGAGTCGGAAAACTTGAAAAATCAAAGGTTCTACTTAAGAACGAGTCGGGAAACTCGAATACCCGAGTCGGGTTATTCATGTTTCCCGAGTCGGGATATTTGAAAGATCAAAGGTTGCACTTAAGAACGAGTCGGAAACTCGAATACCCGAATCGGGTTATTCATGTTTTCCGAGTCGTTTAGGAGAAGAACTCGACAGACAAAGATGAAAGTTCTAGATTTTATTATGAGAGCTCTCAAAGCTACTAGAACACACATATTTTCTCTCTCTAGATGACTCTCATTGAAAATGATTCTCTCACCCTCTTTTCCCAAACCCTAAACCCTTTATATATAGGGCCCAATTACAACAAGCCCAAGCCCAAGCCCATTAGCTACAATTACTAGCTAATCACTAATTAAATCTTTTCAAAGCTTACTTTATAAAACTTTCACTAATTAGGAAAATTTGGTCCTAACATCAACCTATATGTATTTCAATATAATACCCACAAAGGTTGATGCCCGAACCTGGACCCCATAAATCCGGACTCAACAACTACCCTTCAAAATTGATACACCCTAATAAAATATAGTTAACTAATTATTTACTTTTGCTCTTATATTCGCCATATAAGTAGTTATATTCTTATATTTCAATCCGGTAGTAAGTATATGCAACAAGTTCGGAAAAATAAATGTGATCGAGTCAAATCTAAGAACAAACTTGGATGAAATAATGTTCATAAAATGTAAGAATATGACACAACTTTGTCCGTGCTAAAGAATCGTGTATCATGTACAACAAAACTTCGGAATCCTACATATACAAATGATCCATCGGTCCTTTTTGTCTAAGAGTTGAACATATACTATATCTATGAAAATATATGGGTAGGTTTCCATTAGTAGAAAGAGACCATGTTAAGGAGAGAGGCCCTTGTTGCTATCAAACCGCTTGGACACCAAATTCAAATGAGAGTTGATGCCTTCAAGAATAGCCTCCAAAGCCACCATTTTCTTTCTTAAGATTTGCATAGATTCTTGTTTCTCACTGGTACTAATAGTGCAGCATCAAGGCATTGCAACTCATTCACATTTGAATCATTGGCTTGCTCTTGAGGCACCACTTTACTGCTAGACAGTAATCTTGAGATAGTTGTCCATGTGCTTGTTGGCCTTCTCTTCAGAATTGGTGTACCCAAGAATGCCAAGAATAAACGTAAAATTGTAATGCTAAATGCTTTAACTTCCCTAAACACTCGGATCACGGACGTCAGATGGTGGTTTTCAGAATCATCTTCCATGAAACGACAGGTGATGTTATCCATTTGCTTCATACTAGCCACGGATCGTTTCATGTCTTTTCTTACTTTATTTCTGAGAACACTGTATTTGGCAACGATGCTCTCTATGCTAGAGCCGCCCTTCCTCCTTAAATCACATTCGAGATCTCTCACGATGTCTTTTTTTTGCATCATGACATCTGTTGAAGTGCTGCAAATGTCCAAGAACTTGACAGATACATCAAGTAACTCATCCGTCCATTTCGTGCAATTGCTAGATATCGACCGATTTTGGGAGAAAGATGTTTTGAAAAGGACATCCAAGCATTCATACAACTCTGCCAGTTGAGACAAACCACTGCAAACGATCTCTGCTGATGGATTTGATAAAGATGATGATATCGACTCCCATCTTTGGACCTTATTCAGCACTTCTTGAATGCGATGGGTGCTTGGATGTGATCTGCATGGCAAAGTAATGGATCGGAAATGTTATTATTTCAAGCTATGTGAAGTGCTTTGACACATTTAATTCAAAACACTATAAATTAATCAATCAACGTCCTCTGTATATATATATATATATATAGAGGAAAGTTCAAATGTGAACCACCTTTTGGTTGTGAACGTGAGGACAGCCGAGAGCGCGCCACGTGGCGACTTTGAGTGTGGTCCCCCTCATTAATTCAATGCCCTCCCATGAATCGCGCCTAGTCATCCGCCGTGGATCTGACGTGGCGCCTAGTCATCCGCCACGTGTCACGCTCTCGGTTGTCCTCACGTTCACAACCAAAAAGTGGTTCACATTTGAACCCACCCCTATATATATATGTATAGGGTTAGGTTTATAGAGGAAAATTCAAATGTGAACCACTTTTTGGTTGTGAACGTCAGCACAGCCGACACGTGGCGGAGACTAGTTAATAATGGCGACTTTGAGTGTGGTTCCCCCCCCCTTTAATTCGTTGCCCTCCCATGAATCGCGCCTACTCATCCGCCGTGGACCTGACGTGGCACTTAGTCATCCGCCACGTGTCGCGCTCTCGGCTGTTCTTACGTTCACAACCAAAAAGTGGTTCACATTTGAACCCACCCCTAGGTTTATATATATATATATATATAGAGAGAGAGAGAGAGAGAGCGGAAAGTTCAAATGTGAACCACTTTTTGGTTGTAAACGTGAGGACCACTGATATCGCGCCACGTGGCAATCTGAAAAAAAAAACGCCTAAGCTTTATGCATACTGCATAACGGTATCATTCAGACTGACTAAAGCTTTATGCAGTATGCATAAAGTTTAGTCGCACTCTGATACTGGCAACTTAGCGCGTGGGTTAGCTTTATTCAAGCTTTATTCAGTTTGCATAATAGCTTTATGCAGTATGAATAAAGCTTGAACGGAGCTAACGGACAGGCTTTATGCAGACTGAATAAAGCTAAGCCGCGAAAGTCAGATTGTCATGTGGTGTGCTCTCGGATGTCCTCACGCTCACAATGAAAAATTGGTTCACATTTGAACTTACCCCTATATATTATGTATATATATAGATATATGTGGCAGGTTCAAATGTGAACTCAATTTTGGTTGTGAACGTGAGGACAAATCTCAGCCACACATCTTCGGTTACGGTGGACGAGATTATGAAGGATTGACACGATTCATGGGAGGTAGAGATTATTAAAAGGGGGTGGACCGGTCAAAGTCTTCTTTATTGACTAGATGAATAGCTGAGATTCGTCCTAATAGTCATAACTGAAATTGAGTTCACATTTGAACTTTCTCTCTCTCTCTCTCTATATATATATATATAGTATTAGGTTCAAATTAGAAGTGCTAAAAAAATACGACGTCGAGAAGTGGTCTCCACCATTCATCCGGTCAATAAAGGCGGCTTTGACTGGGCATCCTCTTTGAATCATCTCCACCCTTTGTGAATTCCGTCAATCAACTATCGAGATCATAGTTGACTAGTCAAAGTCAAAGCCGCAATCTTTGACTAATCAACTATGATCTCAACCGTATCAACGATTGAGATCAGTTCAAACTGAATATGCCAACTGAATATGCCAAGTGGCGCGATTTTAGTGGTACTTATGTTCACAACCAAAATTGAGTTCATATTTGAACTTTCCTATATACATATATAGAATTAGGTTCAAACAAAAACAAAACCAATTTACAAGAATGAATGAACCAACAAAATCACATGTGATTTCCAGCATAGACGACCACTAGCGGCTCTCCCACTCGCCTTGTCGGCACGTGACTACACACGCTTTTTCCACCGACAGCACAAAATCACATGTGATTTTGTTGGTTCTTTCATTCTTGCAAATTGGGTTGTTCTTGTATGAACCTTCCTTTACATATACATACACACACACACATAAAGAGTTCAGTTATGAACTAAAATTTCATTGTGAACGTGATCGACAGCCGAGAACACACCTTGTGACATTCAGTCTGAATAATCATGTATTATGTTACAAAAATATTATTTTTCTTTAATATATCTCACATGTTGATGTAATATAAATATATATAATAAATAACATAACTCACTTTAAAGACCTATATTATATGGCTATATATATACATATATATAATATAGGTTTAGTTATAAAAAAACTATTTTTCATCGTAAACTAGTGATGGTCAAACGAACCCGAACCGAACCGAATCGACGAAAAAAACTGAACCCGACCCTAGGCCAAATCGGTTTTCATCCCGGCCTGGTCCAGCCCAGTTTACAACTTGAAAGTTGGGACCGGTTTAGTGATATATATAAATAAAACGTATGTGTATTTTCATGATCCAATCCAATTTTGACTTTTAAGTTTTTTTTAGTTTAGTAATTAAGTAGTTATTACTTATTAAAATAATAGTTTACACAAAAAAAAATCAAACAAAGGCTCAAAAAAAAGTTTCTAAAATCAGTTGACCCGAAGCCAAACCGGTGTTGGGCCCGGCCCGAACCGGTTTGGCTAAATCGGTTTTGAACCCACATTAAACGGGTTGACCATTTCTTGTAAAAGCCCTGGCTCGGTCCGAACCAGTGTAGGGCCAAACCAGTTTGCCCATTTACTGTAGCAAACCTCTTTACGGTCCAGATCGGCCCAACCCAAATCGAACCCGGTTTGTTGGCCATCACTATCATAAACTAATGCATGGATAAATCCAGTTCATCAATTTTAGTCATTCGTCAATATATACATGGTTTTGTAAATGAATAGTTGAGAACTTCATAAATAGGGTTTAAAATATAAATAACAATAAAATTACTATTTCTAGGGTTTTGTAAATGGATAGTTAAGAAATTCATAAATAGTGTTTATGACTTATTTAGATAAAGAATTATCTATTTTGATCGAATGTTACCATTAAACTATTTTTTATGCTCAATATACCATTGAACTCTCTATTTGTGTTCACATAATACCATTATGACTGGTGTGTTTGGATTGGAATTGGAATGTAATAATACAAAATGACAAAAATACCCTTTCTTATATATATATATATATATTTTTATTTTTAAGATATAAATAACAATAAAATTACTATTCCTAGGGTTTTGATTTATTTATAAGAACTTCATAAATAGGGTTTATGATTTATTTGGATAACAAATTATCCATTTTGATCGAATGTTACCACTAAACATTTTTTGTATGCTCAATATACCATTAAACTCTCTATCGGTGTTCACATAATACCATTATGACTGGCTATAGCCTGTTTTTCCTAGTTTGGTGTATTACGTGGCAGTTAGTTAATACATGTGGCAAATGACGTGGTAATGACATTACATGTTAAATGACTTAGGGGGCGTTTGGTTCGCAGAATGAAATATGAAGGAATGAAATTTGTCAAAGGAATTGGAATTGAATGTAATCAGGTTTGACCAAGTGTTTGGTTGGAAGGAATGAAATGTAATCTGTCAAAGGAAGTTGAATCTGTGTGTTTGAAGTGGCTAAGGAATTGGAATAACACAAAATGACAACAATACCCTTTCTTTTATATATATTTTTTATTTTTAAAATATAAATAACAATAACATTACTATTCTTGATTGGAAGTAACTGAAAGGAACGAAGTGTAATCTATCAAACGAACTATTCTATTTGTTGACAATTTACCATTGAACTTTTTTTTGTACTCAATATATCATTGAACTTTAATCTTGAAACCATTATTTTTCATCTCTTCTAATTTTGAAACCCGTGATTTTGGAATCGATATAATTTGATTGATTCTCGATATAAACTTACCACAAGAGAATGTTTCACAAATGAGGTTGATTGATTCTCGTCTTTTGTCACAGTTTGACTTTTCGTGATGAATGGCGTGTTTGTCTTAACTTAGATGATAAAAGAATGTTTTATTTGTTCTGAATGATGCATTGTTGGCATGATTAGAAAAAAATGAAGGCCATTAGTAATCTGGTTATAATGCACAATGTTTTTTTTATGTATTTGTTTAGAATTTCCATTACTACGTATTTCTACTCGGTTGGTTGAAATATGCATTGAGTATCATAACTCTGTTCAGAATGTAATGAAAAAAAAAAAACAAATCCAGACATCCAACCAGGGGCGGAGCCAAGATTTTTGAGGAGGGTGGTCCTGTTGTTTCAACCATTTTTTATGCACAATAACCAGTTACTTTTAATGTGCACCTAAGTCCCTACAAACGATAGAATTTTGCTTTAATATAACCTGAAACATATGAATCACCTTTAAATCTTATGTGTTGTGTTGGTACGTGTCCTACCGAGTCAAGACTAAAAATTTAAATATAAATGAAAAGGTGAATCAATTTACTCTAATCAAAAGGTAAGAATGAATTAGGGGCCGTTTGCTTAACGTTTACCTGATAAGTGCTTATCAGGTCAATTTACCATACGAGATGAACTCATGAACATGACAAGAACTAGAATTTTACTCGGTAAGAAGAATATATGGTATAAACCCAGTCTTATTTGGTAATTGAGATTGACAACTCTTACCCGATAAACGCTTAATTACCGGGTAAATTGTTGCATATGATACCGTTTTAAAAGTAAAATATTATCCGATATGGTAGTTGATAGTATTCAATTTTACCAGAAACATTTATTAGGTAAGTGTTTAAGTAAACGGTTCATTCGATAAAACTAAAATATACAATTAAGTCATATAATTAAGTGAGTATTAATCATAATAAAATATTATTTCAAAGTTTATGTAAGTATGAATACCTAATCAATAGTTAAGTGGGCAAGTGACTAATTAATTATTATATTAGTCCCAAGAAAATACATCACATTTAGAGACTTCCACTGTATATGCATGCTGGAAAAAATTTGTGAGGGTATGCCGGTGACCACCCCAGGCCAAAGGTGGCTCCGCCGGTGCATCCAACATAAAAGACACCTTCCTATCTCTTGAATTCGAATTACAAAAATAAAGATGGACTATGGTAGGTAACATGCATTTGAACAATTAGAAATTTTTTAATGGTATATTAAATACAAAAATAAATTCAATGAGTCGTCTCAACATAAAATCCAATCTATATATTTTTATAATATCTGTTTTTAAACTTAAGTTGCACATGTATGGTTTGTTTTCAGTTTTCATAACATCTTTGTCTCGTTTTTCAGCAAGTTGGGGAAAAATTAATACAGGACACAAAATAAGTAGAGCATGTGGGATATAATTAGCAATGCAAACATAGAAACATCACAACCTCTTCAAATCGAAATATATATATGCCCATACTTTTCATTCACATGCTCTATAGCTACTACCACAAAATATCCTCATCTTCTTAAAATATAAATGAGTGAAATAACTTTCATATATTTAATATGTGCATCTTTCCAAGATGCTTTAAAAGATCACATTTCACAAGCATCATGCACCTGGCTTCTGCTTCTAGCTTTAAGTAATGGTTGCTCGCCACGTATAAATGAGAAAATGCAATTGGATGAATACCAAGAGATACTAAGGGGTCCACGTATAACACTACAAACTTGGATGCACATGGAATCACACATGTATTTTAACTCCTAGATTTGGGAGGAATTTCATGCAATCATTATGGAACATTACTTTAATCTCCTATAAATACTCCATATCCTAGCACTGGTAGTTAGTATCAGTAACACACAATCGATTGCATTTTCTACTATCAACACCCATTAAGATATATAGACCAAATATATAAGAATGGGTCTTTCTTCAAAACCAACATCCAAAAAACATCTCCGATCCATTACTATGCCATGCAGATCACATCCAAGCACCGATCGCATCCATGAAGTGCTGAATAAGGTCCAAAGATGGGAGTCCATATCATCATCATCTTTATCGAATCCATCAGCAGAGATCGTTTGCAGCGGTTTGTCTCAACTGGTAGAGGTGTATGAATGCTTGGATGACCTTTTCAAAACAACTCTCTCCCAAAATCGGTCGATATCCAGCAACTGCACAAAATGGACGGGTGAGTTACTCGATGTATCCGTCAAGCTCTTGGACGTTTGCAGCACATCAACAGATGTCATGATGCAAACCAAAGAGATCATGAGAGAACTCGAATGTGATTTAAGGAGGAAGGGCGGGTCTAGCATAGAAAGCAGCATTGCCAAATACAGTGTTCTCAGAAATAAAGTAAGAAAAGACATGAAACGATCCGTGGCTAGTCTGAAGCAAATGGATAACATGATCTGTCGCTTCACGGAAGATGATTCTGAAAACCACCATCGGACGTCGGTGATCCGAGTGCTTAGGGAAGTTAAATCGTTTAGCATTGTTATTTTACGTTCGTTGTTGGTATTCTTGGGTACACCAATTCTAAAGAGAAGGCCAACAAACAAATCTTGGACAACTATCTCAAGATTTTTGTCCAACAGTAAAGTGGTGCCTCAAGAGCAAGCCGATGATTCGAATGTGAATGAGTTGCAATGCCTTGATGTTGCACTATTTTGTACGAGTAACAAACAAGAATCTATGCAAATCGTAAGAAAGAAAATGGTGGCTTTGGAGGCTACTCTTGAAGGCATCGACTCTCATTTGAATTTGGTGTGCAAGCAGCTGATTGCAACGAGAGCCTCTCTCCTTAACGTGGTCTCTTTCTACTAATGGAAACCTACCCACATATCTGTTATAGGATATGTCAAGCTCTTAGATAAAATGGGCCTATTGATCATTTGTATATGTAGGATTCTAAATTTTTGTTGTAAAGATACATGATTCTTTAGCATGGACAAAGTTGTGTCATATTGATACACTTAATGAACATTTTTTCATCCAATTAAGCTTGTTCGATCAGATTATACTTATTATGGCCAAATTTTCAAACTTCTTGTATATATTTGCTATATGATTGAGATATAAGAATATAATTACTTATGCAAATATATGAGCAAAAGTAAATAATTAACTATATGTTTATTATCGTAGATCAGTAATATACAATAAGTTTAATTTAGGCAGATTTGTGTGTCTAAAATCTTTCAAATTCAGTAGTTAATTAGATAGGGGTGTTATCGGCTACAAACCAGTTAGTTTATGCAAACTATGCAAACCGATCTGATCTGTAGATTCATTTAATCAATGGTATAGAAAAATCAATGGCAAATTGGTAAATAAGAGGAAACCATAATTTTTAAAAAATTTAAAAATTGGAATAAGGGTAATTTCGTCAAAAACAGGAAAAAATTTCCATATTCATCTAAACTCAAAAATGAAGCGGGATTCATATCCCCTGATTATACTCCGATTTCATAGGGATTCAAATTCATATTTTCAGTATAATCCAAAATCAATTCCAGTAACATGATTCAAATCCATCGACAGCAAAATCTCAGATACCCAAATCGATTTCTCTAAAAAAGAAGTGTTGGGTAGGTTCGTTGATGAATAAGGTTGTTGATTCATGAATAAAGATTGGTTGAATCTCCCCTTTCGTTGATTCATCATTGAAGATTCATGAATCAAGTACCTATTCATGAATCAGCCTGTTGATTCATGGATCCAATTTTGAATGAGATTAACTTCACTAAAAAGTAGGGAAATTCCAACGTATGTTGACTACTTTTTTTTCATGGATTTTTTATCATGATCAGATAATAACTAAAAAATATTATTAATATTAAAAGTATTATGTAATTTGTTATTAAAAGCCCAATGTTCAAGGCCCAAGTTTTTAAAGCCTTTTTAGCCCTTTATTAGTTAGTATAAATAGGAGTCATTATCTTCATTTGTACTTTCCTCCTTTTTGCTTCTCTCACCATTGAATGAAATGCAATCTATCTTGATCTTTGTACTTAGCATATACATCATAGATATCTAGTGTTCTTGATTGATTGATTGATTGATTTGGCACCCACACTAACATATCAAACATATTGATGTATTATAATATATATAATAAATAACATAACTCACTTTAAAGAACTATATTATATGGCTATATATATACACACACATATATAATAGAGGGAGGTTCATACAAGAACGACTCCAATTTTTAGAAACAAATAAACTAAATTTGAGCTACATATTATGTGTGCCTATCTGGGGCCCACCCATTAATAAATCATATATGATTTAGTGGTGGGATCCATCTGAATCATATATGATCTATTTAATGGATGAGTCTCACATAAACCCACATCACATGTGTTTCAAAATTGTTCATTTGTTTCTATAAAATGCATTGATTCTTGTTTAAACGCAATTCATATGAAATATAGGTTTAGTTAATAAAAAACTACTTTTCATCGTAAACTAATGCATGGATAAATACACTTGATCAATTTTAGGCATTCGTTAATATATACATGGTTTTGTAAATGAATAGTTAAGAATTTCATAAACAGGGTTTATGACTTATTTGGATAATGAATTATCCATTTTAATCGAATGTTACCATTGAACTATTTTTTGTGCTCAATATACCATTGAACTCTCTATTTGTGTTCACATAATACCAATATGACCGGTTATAACCTGTTTTCCCGGTTTGTGTATTACGTGGCAATTAGTTAATACATGTGGCAAATGACGTGGCAATAACATTACATGTTAAATGACTTAGGACTATTCTGTTTGATCACATTTTACCATTGAATTTTTTTGGTACTCAATATACCATTGAACTTTAATCTAGCTTCCCTTGAAACCATTATTTTTCACCTATTCTGATTTTGAAACCCTTGGTTTTGGAATCGATATAATTTTTGCCTTTTGTCACAGTTTAACTTTTCGTGATGAATGGTACTATGTTTGTCTTAGCTTAGATGATAAAAAGACTTTTATTTGTTCTAAATGATGCATTGTTGGCATGATTTGAACAAAAATGAAGGCCATTGGTAATTTGATTATAATGCACAATGTTTTTTTAATGTATTTGTTCAAAATTTCCATTACTACCATTTAAATTGTATTTCTACTCGGTTGGTTGAAATATGCATTGAGTATCATAACTCTCTTCGCAATGTAATGAAAAAAACAACTCCAAGCATCCAACATAAAGGACACCTTCCTATCCCTTGAATTTCAATTACAAAAATAAAGATGGACTATGGTAACATGCATTTGAACAAATAAAAAAAATTCAATGGTATATTGAATACAAAAAAAAAAACTTTCAATGAATCATGTCAACATAAAACCCTATTAATTATTTTTAGAGAAATTATATTTCCTCCTATCTATCTATTTATGAGTATGTTAAAAAGGTAGGTGAAAATATAATTTTTCATATTTTTATCATATTTTTAAAACTTAAGTTGCAAATGGTTGGTTTTCAGTTTTCATTCTTTGTCTCGTTTTTCAGCAAGTTGGGAATAATTAATTGAGGACACAAAATAAGTGGAGCACGTGGGATATAATTAGCAATGCAACATAGAAACATCACAACCTCTTCAAATCTAAATGTTTAATTAGTATATAATGTTTTTGCAATCACTCATGAAATCGAAATATGCCCATACTTTCTCATTCACATGCTCTTTAGCTATTACCACAGAATGAATATCCTCATCTTCTTAAACTATAAATGAGTGAAATAACTTTCATATATGTAATATGTGCATCTTTCCAAGATGCAATATTAAACAATCACATTTCACAAGCATCATGCACCTGGCTTCTGCTTCTAGCTTTAAGTAATGGTTGCTCGCCACGTATAAATGAGAAAATGCAATTGGATGAATACCAAGAGATACTAAGGGGTCCACGTATAACACTACAAACTTGGATGCACATGGAATCACAAATGTATTTTAACTCCTAGATTTGGGAGGAATTTCATGCAATCATTATGGAACATTACTTTAATCTCCTATAAATACTCCATATCCTAGACCTGGTATAGTTAGTATCACTATCACACACTCAATTGCATTTTCTTCCTTCTACTCTTCAAGACCCATTAAGATATATAGACCAAATATATAAGAATGGGTGTTTCTTCAAAACCAACATTCAAAAAACATCTTCGATCCATTACTATGCCATGCAGATCACATCCAAGCACCGATCGCATCCATGAAGTGCTGAATAAGGTCCAAAGATGGGAGTCCATATCATCATCTTTATCGAATCCATCTGCAGATATCGTTTGCAGTGGTTTGTCTCAACTGGCAGAGCTGTATGAATGCTTGGACGACCTTTTCAAAACAACTCTCTCCCAAAATCGGTTGATATCCAGCAACTGCACCAAATGGACAGATGAGTTACTCGATGTATCCATCAAGCTCTTGGACATTTGCAGCACGTCAACAGATGTCATGTCGCAAACAAAAGAGCTCGTGAGAGATCTCGAATGTGATTTAAGGAGGAAGGGCGGATCTAGCATAGAAAGCATCATCGCCAAAAACAGTGTTCTCAGAAATAAAGTAAGAAAAGACATGAAACGATCCATGGCTAGTCTCAAGCAAATGGATAACATGATCTGTCGCTTCACGGAAGATGATTCTGAAAACCACCATCTGACGTCGGTGATCCGAGTGTTTAGGGAAGTTAAAGCATTTAGCATTGTTATTTTACGTTCGTTGATGGTATTCTTGGGTACACCAATTCTAAAAAGAAAGCCAACAAACAAATCATGGACAACTATCTCAAGATTACTGTCCAACAGTAAAGTGGTGCCTCAAGAGCAAGCCGATGATTCGAATGAGAATGAGTTGCAACGCCTTGATGCTGCACTATTTCGTACCAGTGACAAAAAAGAATCTCTTCAAATCGTAAAAACGAAAATGGTGGCTTTGGAGGATACTCTTGAAGGCATCAACTCTCATTTGAATTTGGTGTCCAAGCGTCTGAAAACAACGAGGGTCTCTCTTCTTAACATGGTCTCTTTCTACTAATGGAAACCTATCCATATGTTTACAGAGATGTAGTACGTGCCCAACTCTTAGATAAAATGGACCTATTGATCATATCTGTATGTAGGGTTCCAAAATTTTGTTGTAAATGATACATGATTCTTTAGCATGGACAAAGTTGTGTCATATTGATACACTTTGTGAACATTTTTTCATCGAAGCTTGTGTTTAAGATTTGATTCATCACATCTATTTTTCCAAAGTTTTATATATTTACTACATGATTGAGATATAAGAATATAAGAGCAAAATTAAATAATTAACTATATTTTTAGTATCGTAGATTAGTAATAAACAAATTAGTTTTAGGCAGATTTATGTGTCTAAAATTTTTCAAATTCTGTAGTTAATGGCTTATAAATTTTGGTATATTTGGTTCTTGAAATTTAGTAGGGTCCAGGAACTGAATAACTCTATTAACTAGCTTCAATTTCTGTGTTATGTTTGGTTCTTTTTATTTGTTTAACAAAATCCAACGAATGCAAATACAAAATTCTATGTAGAGTTTCCTATGCAAATATACTTTTCACATATGCACTTCTTTGCCGCCTATTTTGTAAGGAATTACGAAACCGTCCCTTTATCTTCTGCATAGCTGTTACCATGGGACCTAATTTTCGGGTGCTTCAAACTGACAATTTTTTACCATTTTTTAGATACAGGACTATAATAATCTTTTTTGGTTTTTATACATTTAACACTTCTCTTTTGAAGATTTGGCTATATATATAGTCGAAGCTTAAAATGCAAACTAGTTAAATGGAGTAAAACAAATACAAAGTATACAAAGTAATTTGGAGTGTCCATTGATATTAGTGATAGGCTGATGGCCAAACGAAACCGAACTGAACCAAACCGACGAAAAAACTGAACCCGACACTAAGCCAAACCGGTTTTCAACCCGGCCCGGTCCTGCCCGGTTTCTAGCCCGAAAACTGGGCCCGGTTTGGGTTTTTACGGAAAATTGAGGCCCGAACCGGTTCAAGAACCGGTTCTGGGTTCAGCCCAGCCCGATCCCAAATTCAAAATTTTCAAAAAACTAGCCATTATGTGACTGTTAGGGACGAATTCTAGCCGTTTTTTTTTTTTGGTTTTTTTGAGCTATAAATGTATATAAATACTAGGGGGTGTTATGGATCAAACCACCACTTCCCAACTAGCAAAAAATGCCTAACTTTCTTATTTCTCGTCTCTGATTACTGTAGCAAACCGGTTTGCGGTCCAGCCCAGCCAGGCACGAACCCGAAAATTGGTCATCACTAATTGATATGATCAAAGTCTATGAATAAAGCGGTATCATAACCATAATATATGATAAATGAGATGACACACTACGAAAACTAAGGGCATATTAGGAATTCCAAACATGATGCTTGAAAAAGTATTTTTCCTAGTACAAAATCAAAGGGATTAATTCTATGAAATCAATATATTCATGAATCAAAAGCAAATTTGCCGGTGAACCACCATATATGATTTTATACATTGACGAACTGTTTTATTTATGATTTTATACATTGACGACCTTTTGTTTTTTGTTATATAGTTGCACTCTCGTATAGTTGGTTTACAATTAATAGCTTTCTACCGTTGTTCAATGAGTTCTGGAAAAATACAAGGCCACAAATGTAGAGCATGTGGGAGCATGGGGATATCTAATTATCAAAGCAACATGTATATATAGGAAGATCGAGAAAACCACTTTTTTTTTTTTTTAATAAAATTCATCTAGGCTTTGCCTAAACTACAACCTTGGCAATTTATAATAGAAATTGAAAATTCGGCCGTCTGAGACTAAGCCTAGCCACAAGATGCACACGAGGAGATTCAAACCTGAGGTGAATGAGATACCATCCACATTCGAGAAAACCACTTATTTGTGGATTCTCATGACAACTCAATTATAAAATGCAACAAAAACCTCTTCAAAATCTAAATTAATGTTGAGTAAAGTGTTTGCAATGAACGACCTCCACAACTCATGATATTGAAAAATGAGCGCCCATACTTTCCATTCATATGCTAATCTTTAATTAGTTTTTACCACCACAGAAAATCCATCCTCATGTTCTTTTATTTTTTTCTAAAACTGATGAATATCCTCATCTTCTTAAAAAGTGTATAAATGAGTGGAATAGCTTTCATATATAGTATATGTTAGCATCTTCCCAAGATCCATTAAATAATCACATCATTGCACCTGGCTTCTGCTTCTAGCTCCAAGTAATAGTTGATCGCCACGTATAAGTGAGGAGTAGCAAGAGATATGTAACCGGTCCACGTATATAATTAACACTACATATATCGATGCACATGGGATCACAAATGTATTTTTAACTCCTAGATTTGGGAGGAATTTCATGCAATCATTATAGAACATTAATTTCCTATAAATATTCGATGTCCTAGAGCTACTAGTTAGTATCAATATCAAACAGTCAATTCATACCTTGTCCTCTCGACACCCATTAAGATAGAACATATATACAAAAATGGGTGTTTTTTCAAAACCAACATCCAAGAAATATTTCCGATCCATCACTTTGCCATGCAGATCACATCCAAGCACCGATCGCATCCAACAAGTGCTGAATAAGGTCCAAAGATGGGAGTCGTTATCATCTTTATCGAATCCATCAGCAGAGATCGTTTGCAGCAGTTTGTCTCAGCTGGAGGAGTTGTATGAATGCCTGGATGACCTTTTGAAAACAACTCTCTCCCAAAATCGGTCGATAGCTAGCAACTACACAAAATGGACGGATGAGTTACTCGATGTATCTGTCAAGCTCTTGGACATTTGCAGCACTTCAACAGATGTCATGTCACAAACTAAAGAGGTCATGAGAGATCTCGAATGTGATTTAAGGAGGAAGGGCGGATCTAGCATAGAAACCATCATTGCCAAATACAACGTTCTCGGAAATAAAGTAAGAAAAGACATGAAACGATCCATGGCTAGTCTGAAGCAAATGGATAACATGATATGTCGCTTTACGAAAGATGATTCTGAAAACCACAATCTGACGTCGTTGGTGATCCGAGTGTTTAGGGAAGTTGAAGCATTTAGCACTGTTATTTTACGTTCGTTGTTGGTATTCTTGGGTACAACAATTCTGAACAGAAAGCCAACAAACAAATCATGGAGAACTATCTCAAGATTACTGTCCAACAGTAAAGTGGTGCCTCAAGAGCAAGCTGATAATTCGAATGAGAATGAGTTGCAACGCCTTGATGCTATACTATTTTGTACCAGTGACAAACAAGAATCTATCCAACTCCTAAAAAAGAAAATGGTGGCTTTGGAGGCTACTCTTGAAGGCATCAACTCTCATTTGAATTTGGTGTCGAAGCGGCTGATAGCAACAAGGGCCTCTCTGCTTAACATGGTCTCTTTCTACTGATGGAAACCTACCCATATATTTACATAGATATATAATGGACCGATGGATCATTTGTATATATAGGACTCCAAAATTTTGTTGTACATGATACACGATTCTTTAGCATGGACAAAGTTGTGTCATATTGATACACTTAATGAACATTTTTTCATCCAAGCTTGTTATTGATATTATACTTAATATATGGCTAATTTTTCAAACTTCTTGTATATATTTACTATATGGTTGAGATATAAGAATATAATTACTTATGCAAATATAAGAGCAAAAGTAAATAATTAATTAACTATACTTATATTATCGTAGATTAGTAATAAACAATGAGTTTAATTTAGGCAAATTTGTGTGTCTAAAATCTTTCAAATTATGTTGTTAATTAGATATATGGATTATAAATTTGGTATATTTGGTTGTTGAAATTGAGTTGGTGTTGGATCCATGAATTCCAAACACTGGTATTGAATACACATTAAGCTAGCTTAAAGATCAAATAGATTGCAACGGAATAAACTTTAAGAACAAATTAAGAAGATATGCTAGTAAATCATACAGATTGACAATCAAATTGCTCCCAAATGTGTTTGATTCATTATGAAAAACATGAATACAAACTTCAACATTAATTCAATGGAACAGTGAAAAGCTAGAAAAAAACAGATTACAAAAACAGATGAGAAACTAGCTATTTATAATAGTTCTAAACCGACTTAGGGACACCTTTCCACGTGTACCAATCCTAGCCCTTGATCAAGAATCATGTAGTAACTAACTTCACGTGCCGGACATGTGACTAGAAGGAAAGGCCAAAGTCAGTTTTCTTAGAGGTTGCATCTGCAGAGCCTCTGTCAACTCTCCCAGAGGCTCTGCGGTCTTGACCTTGTAAAATTTGTTGTTTCTTCAAGAACCTCTGTAGAGCTTTCCAAGAAATCTCTTATAACATTTTTTCATACTTCTTTTACAAAACAAGGCAGGAGTCAACAGTTAATACACTCCAGAAACCGAATAACTTTATTAACTAGCTTCAATTTCTGTTATGTTTGGTTCTTTTTTTATTTGTTTTAACGGAATCCAACGAATGCAAATACAAATTTCTATGTATAGTAGCTGTTACCATGGGACCTAATAACTTTATTAACTAGCTTCAATTTCTGCAGAAACCGAATAACTTTATTAACTAGCTTCAATTTCTGCGTATAGTAGCTATTACCATGGGACCTAATTATCCGGTGCTTCAAGTCATAGTGACAATTTGTTTTACCATTTTTTTAGATACAGGACTATAATCACTTTGAACATGTAGCTATATATAATATAGTTGAAGCTTAAAATGCAAACTAGTTAAATGTTATAACAAATACAAACTAATTTGGAGTGTCCATTGATATGATCAAACTCTATGAATTAAGTGGTGTCATAACAATAATATATGACAAATGACAGATGACACTATGAAAACTAAGTACATATTAGGAATTCGAAACATGTTGCTTGAAAAGGGTATGTTTCCTCGTACAAAATCAATGGGATTCTATGAAATCAAAATTCAAGAATCAAAAGCACATTTGCCGGTGAACGGTGAATCACCATATGCACAACGATATCCATTTCAACTAACACTTACCATTATTATGTGCCAAATACAATAATTTATAGGACATATAGAGAGAGAGAAAAAGTTCAAACGAAAAAGTACACTATTTTAGAAAATACGAAAAATCCATTCATATACAAAATCACATGCATGACAAACGAAAATAAACTTGATGCAAGCGACTTTGGATGCTACTTAAAGTCTTCGTGAATCATATACGATTTTGTACATTAACAAACTTTTTTATTTTCTTATATAGTTAGCGTTCTCATATGGTTCGTTTACGATTAATTTCTTTTTATCGTTCTTCAATGAGTTCTGGATAAATACAAGGGCACAAAATGCAGAGCATATGAGAGTATATATAGGAAGATCAAGAAAACCACTTTTTCGTGGATTCGCATAACAACTCCACGTAATGCATCAAAGAAACATCATAAAACCTTCAAAATATAAATTAATGTTGAGTAAAGTGTTTGCAATCCACAACTGAAATTGAAAAATGCCCATACTTTCCATTCACATGCTAATCTTTAGTTTTTACCACCACAGAATATCCATCCTCAGGTTCTTCTTTTTTTAAACGGAATATCCTCATCTTCTTAAAAAGTATATAAACGAGTGGAATAGCTTTCATAAATGTAAACTCTATATTTCGTGTAAACTATGTAAACCAATCGTGGCCCTTAATCAAAAAAATCAAAGGAGGATATGGATTCATAGAAAATATGCAATGTGAAATATATGGTAAGTTAACGATTATGGAAATATGAAAATGTGAAATATAGAAACGTTTTTGAAAATCAATGGTGTGGATTGGTTTACATAGTTTACACGAAATATAGAGTTTACATTTGAACCTCCCTCTATATATATATATATATATATATATATATATATATATGGGTGGGTTCAAATGTGAACCAATTTTTGGTTGTGAACGTGAGGACAACCGAGAGCGCGACACGTGGCGACTTTGAGTGTGGTCTCCTCCTTTAATTCAATGCCCTCCCATGAATCGCGTATAGCCACCCGCCGTGTATCTGACGTGGCGCCTAGTCATCCGCCACATATTGCGCTCTCAGTTGTCCTCACGTTCACAACTAAAAAGTGGTTCACATTTGAACCCACCCGTATATATATATATATATCTACTACTTCTACTACTACCGTATAATGCATTCATTACTAAACTCTTAATTACAACTCCTTTATGCATAAAAGTCAAAAAACTATGAATTACATGTTACAATGCTTAACGTACAAGTCATAAAAGCCTCCTTGAATCTAGACCGCCAAGACAAGTTTGGAATGTACGGAGTTTTCTTTCTCAGCTTGCATAGAGAAAGGTTCTCCTTTAGGCTTTAGTCTGAAATTGGCTTCCGAATAATTCAAATTTCAAAATTCAAATTGAGGATTCATACATCATGAACCTTCTACCTCCCAATTTCTCCACCAAAGTTCGCCATAGCTGGAATACTCTCCATTGTCTCTCTTTCTCTCTTACATTTGGGGTGTTAAAAGTGGAGGAGCTAAAAAAAAGTTCAAAGAATCGTTTCAAAAAGTAAAAAAAAAAGTGTTACATTTGGTAGCTTATGAAGAAATAATTTCATAGGTCCTGGTATGGTGCTCAATCCAACACTTTCTTTTTCATCACCAGGTTTTGTTCTTGATCTTGGTACCATTGCCTTCTTTGATTTATATATATGTGTTCAATCTAGGGTTTTTGTGTGTTGAGGGTTGCATTATCACCTCAATAAGGGTTGTTATTTGTTTAATTATAAAATGTTGAAGGTTGATATAAGTTGTATTTTATAATCTTTGGATAATTACATTTTCATCTCCATGTTCCCTTCTATGTAGTTACGCACATGGTCTATATTACATTTTATTAGTTCATTTTCATCTCAACTTTCTGTGGTTTGTGATCCGAGAATGTGATTTTGCAAGGATTTAGGAAACACATGGTGTCGGCTTGATGCTAAAGGAATCATGTGACTTGACGCCAAGGCTGAGCTGAAGGAGCATCTGCAGTTACAAAAACTAAAACATCTGAATTTAATGGTTTGTATTAATTTATTCTAAAACGTCTATTGGTAGATTTTTTTCATATAGTTTCTTGTATATTTTCATATTTGTTCTGTCTCTTATATTAATTATATATCATTTGAATTCCACCTTAATCTTGCAAAGTAGAAATTGATAAACAGAGGGCTCATGAAAGATGAAGTTGCAAGAGGAAGGGAAAGAAGAACAAGCAAGCGAGGATTTAGGTGAGTGTTCTGATATCAATGGTGGATTGATGTCTTGGAAGACCTGTTTTGATTTGATGACATCAATCGAAAGTGGACAAGAGTAGACAGGCGGGATACAGAGGTGATTTTCTTGAATTATTTGTTTCTCTTGATTTAGTTTTGGAGACAATCATTCTTCATTTTTTTTAAATATTGGTGAGGTTTTTGGTATTGATATTTGAACATTATCTCATATTCTCAGTGATATTTGGATTACATAGGTTTTGTTTTTCCAGCAATGTTCTTATCATTGTTTCCATTGGTGATGATGAAACATGAATATAACCAACAGATGCTACCAATCATTCATTAGAACAAGATTTTTGTCTTTAGTTCTATGAAGGGGAAAATGATTTTATTCTCTATGTATACCTATTTCAATTTCTTTTTGAGATTATTTTAATCGAACTTTTTGCCTATATATTTGTTCTATCTTTCCATCAGTTGTGTTGTGGATTAATTTAGATACTTGTGTTAATTAGTTTTATAGTGCTTAATATTATATGTCTTAATCAGAAGCACATAGCACATCTGAGAGAAATAACTCTCTGATACCCTATTAGGCAGAGAGGCACTCAATAAATAGAATAAAATGTTACCCAAATACCCCTTTACAAATAGAATACAACACAAAAATACTAAGAGTGTTTAATATCCCCCTTCAAGCTGAGCGGTGGCGGACCGATGTTGAGCAAGTGTCTGAAGAACTCAAACTGATGACAAGGAAGACTCTTGGTAAAAATGTCAGCCACTTGAAGCTTGGTAGAAACAAATTTGGTGTGGAGTTTCCCGGAAGAAACAAGCTCCCGAATAAAATGATAGTCCAATTCAATATGTTTGGCACGCTTATGAGAGACCGGATTCTGAGTGAGGAATAATGCGCTTTTGTTGTCACATAATAGAGTCGGACGAACGGATGGGAGAGCATGGAGTTCTTTGAGCAGGTGCGTAATCCAAATGAGTTCTGCCGCCGTATTCGCCATGGCCCGATATTCAGATTCACAACTGGAGCGGGAGATGGTAGGCTGCTTCTTAGCACTCCAGGAAACAAGATTACCACCGAGGAAGATAGAGTAGCCATAGGTGGATCGTCGCGTTTCAAGGCACCGAGCCCAATCCGCATCGGAGTACCCGAGAAGGGTAGATGGTGATTTGCGACGAGAGAATGTAAGGCCGAAGGACATGGTGCCCTTGACATACCGGAGAATCCGTTTCACACTCTGAAAGTGGAAGACAGTCGGGGACTGGAGGAACTGGCTGACCTGATTTACTGCGTACGAAATATCAGGACGTGTAATCGTTAAATATTGAAGGGCACCCACAAGTGACCTGTAGGTGGTGGGATCATCGAAGGGCTCACCACTGATGACAAAAGCAGCATTGGCGGCAAGGGGGGTGGTGACTGGTTTGGCATCAACCATGTTCGCCCGCTTTAGGATATCTTGGGCGTATTTGGACTGACTGAGAAACAAACCATTTGTGGTGTAAGTCACCTCGAGACTAAGAAAGTAGCTAAGACGACCAAGGTCTTTGATCGCAAATTCGGCATGCAACTTGTTGATAAAGGATTGAATGACCATAGCTTGATTTCCGGTAAGAATCAGGTCATCAACATAAACCAGCAAATACATGATGCATGAGTCTCTTTTGAACACGAAAAGAGACGGATCGGCCCGACTGCACACAAAACCATTCGCGACGAGAAACGTGCTAAGCCGGTGGAACCATGCACGAGGGGCGTGTTTGAGGCCGTAAAGAGCTTTATTAAGGTGGCACACATGATTAGGAAACTTGGGATCTTGAAAACCCGGGGGTTGCTCCATGTACACAAGTTCACTCAAACGTCCGTTGAGAAAAGCATTATTGACATCAAGTTGGTGAAGATTCCACTTGTTAGTTACCGCAAGAGACAAAACAATGCGAACCGTGGACGCCTTAACCACTGGACTAAAGGTATGTGAATAATCCAAGCCTGGAACTTGGCTGAATCCTTGGGCAACGAGACGCGCTTTGTGACGGTCAATGGAACCATCAAGAAGGTATTTAGTCCGAAAAATCCATTTGCAGCCGACAACGTTATGGTTGACGGGGCGAGGGACCAACGTGAAAGTATTGTTGCGTCTAAGGGCATCCAACTCTTGTTGCATGGCATGCATCCAATGTGGGTAACGGGCCGCGGATTTGAAACCCTTGGGGTAGGTAGAAGCGTTAAGAGCAGCAAGGAGCCCATGAGAGCTAGCAACGTCCGCACGATATCGAGGTTTGAAAAGGCCCGCTTTAGCCCGCGTAGTCATCGGGTGACTCGGGAGAGGAATAGGACGTGGTGGAGCAGAAGGCGGGATTGGTGAAGCCGGGGCGGATGGTGGATCCTCAGTGTTGGAATCATGGACCGGTGAAGCCGAGGCAGATGGTGGATCCTCGGGGTTGGCTTCGTGCATGTGGTCGGTAGAAGCCGCTGGTTCAGAAGCGGGAGCAACGAAAGGCACAGGAGCATCGTCACAGCAACTCCATGTGGGTAAGGGTGGAGAAGGTGCTGAATTGGACACAGGAGACGAGATGGAAGGTTGCAAAGTAGAAGCATCGAAAGCCTCATCCATAAAGTTGGATAATGCTAGCATATGTGCTGGTGTTTGCTTAGTCTCACAAATGAATGGAAAAAACAATTCGTCAAATCGAGCATGTCGAGAGACGAAAATGCGAGACGTGGATGGATCAAGACACTGGTAACCTTTATAACGAGAGCAATACCCGAGGAAAACACAAGGGAGACTTCGTGGAGATAGTTTGTGATCCGCATAGTCTCGTAAGTACGGGTAGACCCGACACCCAAAAGGTCGAAAATGAGCATAAGACGGTGGTGTTTTGAAAAGTAGCTCAAACGGGGATCGATTTTCCAACACTGATGATGGTAGGCGATTAATGATATAGACTGCGGAGCTGAAAGCATGGACCCAATAAGCCGGAGAAATATGCCCAGTAAACAGCATAGCAAGACCCGTTTCGACAATGTGTCGATGTTTTCGTTCTACCCGGCCGTTTTGTTGCGGGGTGTAAGGGCATGAAACACGGTGGAACGTACCATTATTATCAAGTAAACACCGTACATTTCGGTTTAAGAATTCGGTGCCACCGTCACTTTGGAAAACCTTCACTTTGGTGTTAAATTGAGTCTGCACAAATTTAAGAAACACATCCAACACAGCAGCAAAACCCGACTTGGTTTTTAGTGGGTAAAACCACGTAAATCGAGAATAGTCATCAACGAATGAAACATAATAGCGATAAGAATCAACCGAACATACCGGGGATGGACCCCACAAACAATGAATAAGATCCAATACGTTTATAGCACGTTTGTCATTGTTTACAAAAGGTAATCTATGTGCTTTTGCCATCTCACAAGAGGAACACAAAGATGGTTTGGGTAAAATAGAGGTAACCGACAATTGGCCTTTTTATTTAAAAGTGAAATAGTGTCATAAGACACGTGCCCTAAGCGAGCGTGCCAAAGTTCAAAAGAAGCCTTCAACTCGGATCTGGTGGAAGCAAAAAACGTTTGCGGACTGGTAGAGAGCACATAAAGACCATGGTTACATCGACCCTGAGCTAGAACCCGCTTCGTCTTTCGGTCCTGAATGTAAAAATGAGGATGAGAAAATAAAACATCCAGACAATTATCGTATGTCAACTTACTGACAGATAATAGGTTTTTAGTGATCTTAGGAACGACTAACACATCTCGAAGACGGATATCTCCATTTAAAGACGTGTGCCCAGTATGTGAAATAGGAAGAGTCATACCATTACCAAAGGAAACCTTGTTGGAACCAGAAAACGGAGTCGGATTAGTGACGGATGTGGTGGACGAAGACATGCGATCAGTCGCACCCGAATCAACATACCAGTCGGGGCCCGAAGAAGTTACATGACATTGAGCATGAAAAGCTTTAGCAAGGTCGGCATCCAAACCAGGAACCGGGGAGCTGGGAACGGAGGAAGCAAAACGTGCAAGCTGAGGACACGCATTGGCATAATGCCCATTCGTACGGCATAGTTGACAGTGCGGGGAACGGCGTCCACGCCCCCGACCACCACGGGGAGAACGACCGCCACGACCACGACCCCGATAGAAATGAGAGGCGTTGGATTGCACATTGAACGCTACTGGTGGAATTGTAGAACCGTGGATAGACCGCATAAATAACTCATGCCCCTCGCCTTGAGAAAGAAGATCATGAAAGTTGAGAGGTGTGCGCGAGGCTCTAATTGCGGTGGAAAAAGTCTCGAAAGAAGCACCGAGACCACATAAGAACCAATGAACTTTATCAGAATCCTCCACGGGGTGGCCAATGGCCGATAATTGATCACAGATAGTCCGGAATTTGCGACCAAACTCAGACACAGAAGACGAACCTTTAGAAACCTGTCGAAGTTGATCACGCAAGTTTTGAATGCGCTCAACGGAGGAGTTGCTGTAGGCGGCCTCTAAGGCAAGCCAGATTTCACGAGCGGTAGAGAGACCAACGATTTCAGAGAACGCTTCTTCGGAAAGCGAAGCTTGAAGAAGAATGACAGCCCTTTGATCAGCAGACAACCAGGCAGCAAATTCCGGGTTCGGTGCCGATTTTCCATCTGTGATAATTTCAGATGGCGGTGCAGGGGAGGTTCCATCGATAAGCGGTAGCAAGTTTTGATAAGAGAGAAGTGGTAGAAGTTGATTCTTCCACAACAGATAATTTGAAGATGTGAGTCGATTGGAGATGGGATGCAAAGCTGTGTTCATGGAGAGAAGAGAATCAGAAGAAGATGAACCAGCCATGGAGATGAAGAGGAGAATAGGAAGAGATAGGAGAGGAGAGGAGAGGATCGGTTTAGGCGATTGATACCATGAGAGAATAACTCTCTGATACCCTATTAGGCAGAGAGGCACTCAATAAATAGAATAAAATGTTACACAAATACCCCTTTACAAATAGAATACAACACAAAAATACTAAGAGTGTTTAATAACATCTCATATGTGTTAATTAGTTTATAGTGCTTAATTATGACCAGATGAAAGGGAAGTGTTGGTTTGGTTTAATTTTCTTTTTTTGTCTATTGTTTCAGGAGATGATGGATTAATGGTTTACTTAAAGATATATTTTGATGATGCCTTGCTGCTAGATATGTGTTTTATCTATTTTTTGTAGCCACATTTCCTGATTTTTGGAGGCCCGTTAATAAGTTTCTGATGCTGTTATAACTTATAAAGGATCCTAAAACAAGAAAACACCACTTCAATTGTCTCACCGATCCGAATAAAGAATCCAAACAGACTATAAACAAGACAAGTGGAGGGGGGGGGGGAGAGTTAAAGACCACCCAATAAAAAAGTACCATAAAGATGACTTTTTGTTGCCGTCCGAAAAAAAAATGAAATTAAGAGTTCTGACAATATTTTATTCTTTTCGGCTCGGTACAAAACCTTCTGCTCACAAAGCGCGAAGAGTAATTGATTAAATTTGTGAACGTTTCTATGAAGAAACGCTTATTATATTAGAATTCATGCCTTATCGATCATGTTCTACAGTGTTGGATGTTGGTCTAGACTTGTATGGGTTACAGGTTTGCTTGGGATGCTTGTTTTTGTTCAACTTATGCATCATCATGTCCAATTTACTTCCCAGGATGAATTGGTTCACTGTGCTCATTGTCTGTGTTTTCTTAATGTGGGGCTGTCCTTCAGATTATTATTGCAATTGGGTGGTTTTATGGATTTTAGCTGTTTTTGGAATATCTTCTTATTGTTGCTGTTTAAGAAATATGGATTGCTTATTTTATTGTTTTGTATAATTCATCCAAGTGATGTAGCTAGGTTGAAGGTATTTAAATCATTATCTTTATACCAACTGTTGTTGGTTTTGCAAATTGAAATTTTAAAGTTATGCTTGGAATTCAAGTTTAGAAGAAGTTTGGATGTCCAGCCTTGCTTGATTTTTATTTTCGAACTGAGCAGCAGATATTGGCAAGAAGAAGGATGGGATAATTTAAGTATATTAACTTATTCCATATGCATACATCTTTTTCTTTTATACGTAGCTTTTGGGTTTCAGTGTGCAAAGTCTATTTGGATCACTACGATATCCATGGAATGCCAAAAGAAGGGAACACACATGTTTCTGGTTTGGATGAATCTGTTGTTGTGAAAGACATCGATGTTTGTAAACATATATCTACTATACCAACTTCTTGGTCCCAACGTTGTTTCTTTCTTTGGCATAAATAATTGGGTTAATTTCATATATGCCCTTATTAAAGCTCAAAATATCATATTTACCCAACTTAATCAACAAATATCATATATACCCTTCCTAACTTATCAAAATATCATATTTACCCAAATAATATTTTTTATTAAATTTTAATGAAATTTAATAATAAAAAGTACTTAAATGGCTATAATACCCTTTCAAGTCTAATCCATAAATATGATATATCTTCTTCCTAACTTCTCCAACCCATTTATCCTACCTTCTTCATTTTCTCCACACTTTTTTTTTTTTTTTTTTTTTTTTGCATAGCAAAACGAAAAATCTTTATTAGCCACCATCCAAGTGAAATACAAACAAAGGCTTAAAGCCATTAAGCCAAACCAAACTCCAGAAACAACAACAGAGCACCAACAATTTTTCACAAAACCCACCGCAACGTCCCCAACGTAAGGAAAAGAAAACGTAGCCTACCAAGCCACTTATACCCATTACCCGGATTTACAAGCTTTGCTCTAATGGTATCCTCATCACTTTAAAAACACAAATATAGGCCTCGTTTTGATATCTACACTTAAAAACCTGTAAGCCTCTCTCACCTTCTTCAACTTCAGCTTTTTTGAAACCCTATTTTTTTGCTGCCTTCTTTAAAGTGGGTGGCGAAGCTTTGAGGATGTTTTCGATTTGATAGAGTTTTAATAATTGAAAATTTGAGAATTTTCGGGATTTCAAATGGAATCATCATCATCTTCGGTGGTAACTTTGGAAGATGTATTGGAGTCTTTGATAAACGATGACACAATTGAAACTATAAGATTGAAAATCATTTAGAGCTGAAAATGAATGCATATTTCTATGCTTCTTACCTCCCGTAATAATGATTACAGTGTGTTTGTGAAACATTGAAACTTGATTAAATTGAAAAAATAATTTTGTAAGTTTTTTAGTAAGGGAAAAAATTGGTTAACTGGAAGTAGTATTCCTGTGGGTTTAGGGAATCTTTTACATATTTATCATTTGAATTTGAGGAGGAAATTGTTGAGTGGTGAGATTCTATATGATTCTAGTTTTTCAAGACATTGGGGAAGAACAACTACAGGGAAGGGTATGGGTTTTTTAATCATATATTTTTTTTAATGAAAAAACATATTAAATTAGGGATTAAATTTAGAAGGGGGTATAACAGTCATTTAAATATTTTCTATTATTAAATTTGATTTAAAAATAATTAAAAATAAACAAAAATAGTTATTTGGGTATCATATTTTGATAAGTTAGGAAGGGTATATATGATATTTATTGATTAAGTTGGGTAAATATGATATTTTGAGCTTTAATAAGGTCATATATGAAATTAACCCTAAATAATTCTGTTCTACGATAAATATTTAGGCTTAACATGAAAATGGATGTCTAATTTTTAACCAGTTGCATTACATGGGTATACAACTTGAAGCATGATAGGTCCAAACAATCAAACAACGAGATGAAAAGAAGAGAATCAAAGAGATGAAAAAGCAAAGTTCTTGAATTTATTAATGAAAGCTTTCAAAACACCAAGAACACACACTAAAACACCTAGTCGACTCTCATAGGAAAATGTTTTTTACCCCCTTCCTTTCCAAACCCTAGACCTTATATATAGGTCCATTACACTAAAGCCCAAGCCCAAGCCCAATAAACTAATCAACTAATTAAAAGCTAATTAATCCCTCTCAAAGCTTCCTTAATAAAACTTTCTAATTAGGACAATTTAGTCCTAACAATCTCCCCCTAAAGTTTTATAAAGGAAGCATCTCTGATCTTCTCCCCCTAGCTTTCATGAGAAAACCTTAGTGGCGTTCGGCTACATCTTGATCTACAAGCTCCCCCTCGATTGTAGCTCTTCATCTCCAGTTTCAACTGAAAGACCAGATCCGATTTCCAATAACCGCGACTGATTGCACAAACTACAGCTCAACCTGTAAATAACTCGACACGTCTGATAACCGCAGAATGCAACAGCTTGAGCCAGAGCATGTTGATTCATCCAACTATGTTGATCTCCCACCAAGAAAAACAAAGGGATAGATGCATGTGTGAGTTACCGTGCAGATCAGCAAGAAAAATAAAGGATCTGTCTCTGGTCGCATGTTGAATAAGAGCTCCAAATCTGATAAGTTCACAACAAGGTAAACAGCGAAGCTTGGATCACCGAACCACCGTATGGAATGAGAAACTGGGAGTAGATACTGAACGAGACGCTCTGCTTTGATCTCTCTACTACTCAGAAAATAGTCGATTTCCTGAAATCTTCCAAAATGTCAAGCAATCAGATCCAGATCTAGTCTTCTTAGTCAGATGGATGACGACCGTCACTCAAAATTCTAGATCGCAAATGAACCTCCACAACGGTAAAATGGTTAGGAATTGAGCGCGTAACAATAGTACCATTCACCGAAGCTGGCATCCAAGGAAAAACTCAACTCCACCGCACAGGAGGAATAATTCCATCGAGGAAAAACTCTAGAATAATGGTTGCAGAGAGTCAGGCTTCTGAGTAATCTAACCAAATGCAGAATCCGATCACCATCGTTCTGAAATCGTTACAAATCTGACATGTCTTCAAAGAGTCTGGAGCAGTGGGGAAAATGAGAGAAATTCAATTTTCAAGGTTGAAAACTGAGTATGGGCTAAAAACAGGGCTGGTGTGATCTTTGCGCATCAATTGGGAAAGAAAGGTGGCTAATTAAGCGCAGGGGTTTTGAAACATCGCAAGTATTCGAATTTGGGTGGGTCTAGATCGCAGCGGAATATGATCTTGAAGGCTTATCTGATGATGATACTCGAGTCGGGAAATGCAGTCTCCCGAGTCGGAAATGGAGTTGGGAAAGTGTTAACAAAAAATTGAACATAACCTTGACTCAAAAGCGAGTCGAGAAACCTCGAAAACCCGAAAGGGTATTTCATGATTCCCGAGTCGGAAAATAAGAACAGCAAGGTAGTTCAAGACTTAAACAAAATTTGAGCATACCCTCGTCTCAAGAGCGAGTCGGAAAACCTCGAAAACCCGAAAGGGTATTTCGTATTTTCCGAGTCGGAAAATGAGAACAAAAAGGCACTCAAATTCTTCTTTTTTTTTTTTTTTTTTTTTACTATTCATCCGGATCGGAAAACACTATTCCGATTCGGAAAAACACTATTCATTCGGAAAAAACACTATTCAATTTTTTTTTTTTTTTTTTTACTATTCCGATTCGGAAAACGGTGTTTTCCGATTCGGAAAAGCACTATTCATGCGGGAATTTTTTTTTTTTTTTTTTTTTTTTACTATTCCGATTCGGAAAACGAGGTTTTCCGATTCGGAAAAGCACTATTCATTCGGATTTTTTTTTTTTTTTTTTTTTTTTTTTTTTTGGACTCGGAAAATATGAGTTTTCCAACTCGGAAAACTTGAATATTCAAGTTTTCCAACTCGAAAAACATGAATTTTCAAAACCTTTTACTTTCACCAAGCTTTCTGTGTCCCGAGGCGCTCGAAACATCAGCTTTTTCAAAACCTTTCTGTGTTCAAGCCAAGTGAATCTTACAAGGAGGTCTCTTTCTTTTCTCAGAAATGTCGAAGGAAATCCTGGGGATTGGTTCCGAAACTCGCCCTCCTGTCCTTGTGATGGGCGAGTACCAGCAATGGAAACGCCGGATGATACACTTCCTAGACATGCTCGACGGTAATCTCATGAAGTCAATCCGCGAAGGCCCAATCCGACCAACTGTCACGGTTGCTGCTGTTCCCAAAACAGATACGTGTCCCGAACTTCCGTCGTATGTAGTTGAAAAGCCAGTTGAGATGTTCAATCCTGAACAAAGAGCCCGGCACCTCGTTGACAAGCGTGCACTGACCCTTCTGATCATGGCTCTTCCCAATGATATGTATGCAAGGGTGGATAGTCTGACAAACGCACGAGACGTTTGGTTAGAAATAGAGCAGCAGATGCAAGGAGGTGACACCGCCCTCGAGAGTCAAAAGGAAAGTGCCTTAAACGCTTACGAAGGCTTCAAAGCCAGGGAAACCGAATCCCTCACCGAGTCTTATCAAAGACTGAACGCCTTCGTGAATGACCTACGAAGACTCGGGATAGAAAAGTCAAAGTACGAGGTGAATGTTAAGTTCCTGAAGAACCTAACATCGGCATGGCAAAATCTGGCGATCAACTTGCAACTGAGCCGAAATCTGGGGATCATGGGTCTACACGACCTTTTTAGCATGATGGTTCAGCATGAGGAATTCATCACTGGCGGCAAGTTCAAAAATGCTGTTGACCCTCTGGCACTCGCGGCAGTACCATGTGGAGGATCAAACTCAGCTCCCTTCCAGCATCAACAGTACAACAACTCATCTCCTCAGCAATTCAACCACTCACCACCTCAGCACTATCAGGAGAACCACAATCAGGAGTTCACCGGGAACTATGGTTCAAACTGCCAAGAGTTCAACTCGAACTATAATCCAAGCTATCAACACCCAGATGATCCGTTAATCATCTCAATCTCTGATGATGAGCTCTTTCATGTGAATGAGTCCCTTGCCCTCATCTCTAATAGCGTACAGAAGCTGAATTCCAAACGTGGATACAGCATACCTAGGGGATCTGGATATCCCAGTGGAGGAAGGATGGGGCAAGGCCGAGGTGGACACTACCAGCAAGAACGAGTTCAGTTTGGGAATCAAGGAAGAGGAGGATACCAGCAAGGGGACAGATATCAGAATCAGCATCCAGGAAGGTACCGTGGTGATCAAGGCCAGTATAGGGAAGCTCGAGGAAACTACAGAGATAACACCTACCTGGACTATCAGGGAGGCCCTGGAGATCAGGGAGATTGGAGAGGACAGGTTTCTCATATCAACTATCGCCAAAACCAGAGAAACTACACTCCAGAATCGGGATACATTGATCGTCAAGGATACAGTAGCGGGTATGAAGGTGGTCAAGATGGAAGACGTGAAGATGGCAGATATGGAGGATTCGTAGGTGGTCAAAGTGGTCCGGGATATGGTCAAGAACAGGAGAGGAACTACAGGGAATATGATGGTCAGTCAGCTCATGGTAACAGAAACTACCAAGACGGGAACCATCAGAGTGGTTCTTCTAGGCAAGCTCCGAGAGAAGGACATCATCAAGGTCCTGTTGAGATTGGTGATCAAAGGTTGAATGCTCCTCCAGCTCCGGTGAATAGTGGTGCTCCTACCCCAGCTCCTCAAAAGACCGCTAGTGCCACTACATCATGCTTCAAGTGTGGCAAGCTGGGTCACTATGCGAACAACTGCCCTGTCAGATACAAGGATGCTGCATACTTTGAGAAGAAGGCAGCATTGATGAGGAAGAAAGAGAAGGGAGTTGCCTTACTAGTCGATGAGGAAAACTGGGTGTGTGAGGAAGAAAGCTCAGACGAGGAAGATCATCTTGTTGGGGGTCCGTGTTTGATGGCAGACTTCGAAGGACCTGAAGCTGTTGGCCCCAGCACATATCGAGACCTCGACGCTTCTGAGGTATCCACTATTCCTGACTTAACTGATGATGTGACAATGTTAGAATCTAGAATTTGTGAACTTGAGAGATGTCTCCAATCGGAACGATCTCTCGTCACGAAATTTAGAATCGACAGTGCCATATACAAAAGCTCTCTTGAGGACTTGACCATAGTGTACAATCGTGAGACTCTTGAGTCTAGCGTCAGAGAGTCCAATTTGTCCAACAAACTCAGTTGTCTTCAGAAAACCCATGAGGAACTTAACAGTGACCATGGTGAGCTCCAACTAAAATTTCAGTTGCTTTCAGAAGAAAGAACTAGACTGTTTTCCAAAATACAAGAGCTTGAAGATAACAACTTTAAAAGAGGACAATCTGAGCAGACCCTGAGCATTCTTACGCAGCATGCCAACAAAAATCCTTTCTATAAAGCCAGACCCGGACTAGGATTGTCTGAATACCATGTTTTAGAAAAGGCACCTTCTAATCTGTACAATTTTGAGGACATGGCCGCCTCCAAACCCAAACCTGCCCTAGTAGGAGGACATGTGACCGAGGAATTCGTTAGGCAGACTGTCACTTATACCGAAGTCATAAATGGTGAGACCATAACCACGACCGTCAGTCCAACGAACAGCACCTCTAGCAGTCCACCCACTAGCCCTGCTCCCAATACACCGATCTTTGTCCCAGCCAGTGATCCAACAAACACTAAGTCCACATGGGAAGGCATCAAGGCTAGGACCCCTAGGGTAGCTATGCCTCCCATCAACTACTCAGACCTCAACACTAGTTATGACACTAGGAAGATGGACTTTTCGGAAGAGACCTTAGTTATCCCACCAGAGGATGTTTCCGCAACTAAGGGTCCCGACCTAGTCGAACTAGAAAAGGAAATGTTTGGACTTAGACTAAAAGCCATGGATCTGGACGCATGTCAACATCAGATACTGAATCTGAAAGTGCTTATTTCTGAAAAAGACAACTTGGTTCACACTTTGAAGAAAGACTTGATCGAGGCAAATGCCGAGAGAATTAGAATGTCTTCAGAGTGTGAGACCGCAGCCTCAACCTTTACCAATTTTCAACTCAAGGTTGCGGATCTTAAGGCACGATATGTTCTCCTAAATGTTCACTCAGAAATCGCAAGAGAACTTGATCATGATGAAAAGATCAATTATCGTGTTGCCTTAACCAACCAACGTGTGTCGAATTCCATTTTGAAAAGAAAAGTCATGTACTTTGAAAACCTTTCAGACTCAGTTAATGATAGGACTACTCCACTCCTAGACCATCCGATAGTTGAATCCCGAACCAAATCTGTTACGGATCCAGAGGATTATTACACCTTACTGTCAGATGATGATGAACCCCTCAACTCACACCATAGGATAACCGAACCAAAGACTATCCATGATCCTAACGTTGAATACGATCTGAAGGTGTTCTTAGATGAAGGTGATGATCCTTCAGGCTTTATCCCAAAAGGGCCAAAATCTGTTTTTGTAAAACCTGAGAAGTCTGTTGAGTCACGAGCTCCTGTTTCTGAGAACAGTAACCCTAAGGGTGAAAAATGTGTTGGTACTGACAAGGGGAAGTCAGTTAAGCCTCACGCACCCAAAGGACTCCAGAAAAAGCATTCAAAGTCTAACGATGCTCGTAACTCAGCTAAACCCATTAAAAGCCTTGACCTTAATTCAAGCAGCTTTGAAGTGGGTGAGACCTCTCAGTTAAAATCAAAGCAACATTTCTCTTCCACAAAACCTAAATTTTCAAAAACATCTTCTGGAAAGGGTGGCAACTCTTATCCTATTAAACCGTCATCTAACTCACACCATGCTCGTAATGCAGATGGGAGGAAGAAGGATGGTGGACAGGAAGTGAAGCCACCAAGGAAGAATCACCGAGGAGGACCCAACTCTTTTCAAGCTTTCCCTAAGCAGCATAGTCCTAACCGTGCGGGTCTTGGCTATGCTCCACCTAGTGTAGGAACTAATTCAAACATGTCTGTAAAACGTAATCGACAGTTAACTCATGCTTTTGACTCTTTACGTAATGACATGTGCTTTATGTTTGACAATTTTCTGCGCTATGGTGTTTATAATTCTTTCAATGCTGATGTGCCTAAAATCAATTCTCGAAAGAGAAGAGGGAGAAAAAGAGGAAAGGGGAAGCCATCCTCGTCAGTGCAGTCCCCTAAGCCTAAGGAGAAATCCAAAAAGGAGACTGCACCGACCAATTCAATTGTTTCTGACCCTAAGGAACCCATTTGGCAATGGGTCCCTAAACAAGCCTAATTGTTTTGCAGATCAGTCATGTGTGGTACTTTGACTCGGGGCTCACACACACATGACTGGGCAGCGGTCCTTCATCTTCGATTACGTTGAGAAGTTTGAGGGATACATAAAGACTGCCGACAGAACGCCGTTGCCGATATTAGGGTCGGGAAAAATCACCAATGGAAAGTACATCATCAAGGGTGTACGTTATGTGGAGGGATTGGGGTACAACATGTTTAGCTCCAGCCAGTTCTGTGATAACGGATACTGGGTGAAGACTTTTCAGTACGGAAGTGACGTGAACGATGAAGATAACAACGCTATTCTCTCCGCAAGGCGAAATGGCAATCTCTACACAACCGTCTTCCGTTCAATCCCTCAAACACACCCCCAGTTTGAAGCTAACCCGAAGAATGCGATCTGTCTGCTCTCAAAAGCATCAAAAGGGGACAGTTGGCTATGGCACCGCAGACTATGCCATCAGAACTTCAAAGATATGAACAAGCTGGTTTCTAAGGGTTTAGTCAGGGGACTACCTGAGCTTCGCCTTTCCAAGGACACTCATTGTCCTGCGTGCGAACAAGGAAAGATGACAAGAAGCTCTCATCCACCGAGAATGGATACGAATTGCCAAAGTCCCCTCGACTTGATACACATGGATCTTTGTGGACCTATGAGAGTAGAAAGTCTCGCCAGAAAGAAGTATATGCTGGTTCTCGTAGATGAATTCTCTAGGTTCACTTGGATTGAATTTCTTCGAGACAAATCAGAAGCTGCTGAACGAATCATAGCCTTCATCAAACGCACACAAGTTCTCTTGGGTCGTCGGGTGAGGAAAATACGTAGTGACAACGGTACTGAGTTCCGCAACGCAAAGCTGCAATCCTTTCTCGAAGAAGTGGGGATCACTCACAACTTCTCGGCAGTTCGCACACCTCAACAGAATGGGGTCGTTGAAAGGAAGAACCGGACGTTAGTCGAAGCAGCAAGATCCATGATGGCCCATTCTGGAGTTCCTCAACAATTTTGGGCTGAAGCCGTTTCGACAGCATGTTACACACAAAACCGGACTCTGATCGTAAAGCGGACTGGTAAAACCGCTTACGAGATGGTCGAACAGCGTAAGCCAAACATTGACTTCTTTAGAGTTTTTGGTTGTAAATGCTATGTTCTTAATGACCGGGATAATTTGGGTAAGTTTGACCCTAAGTCTGATGAGTCTATCTTCATCGGATACTCACATAACTCTAAGGCTTACCGGGTCTTCAACAAACGGACCCGAACTATCCTGGAAAGCTCAAATGTTGATTTCTCTGAATCTGAAACCTATCTGAATGCTAGTTCTAGTAGTGTGTCTGCATCTTTCCCTGAATTGTTCCCTTCACCACCGAGCACAGATCCGTCTTCTAACTTTTCTGCTTTAGACTTTTTAGATCTCGCGGAATACGATCTGCACACTCTAACGAGTCCAATCGTAGTTCCCACTCCAACAGGTTCGACCACAACCACAGTGTCATCTGATGCCTTCATCACGGAGCCCTCCTCCAGCACTTCAACTCACTCCGTGACACCTGAGTCCGTGGCTCCTCCATCGGAAGTTTCATCCGCAGCTTCACCGGCATCTGATCCAGAACAGACTCCGCACCCTGTTCTTACTCCAATTCCAGAAGAAGCTCTACTACCTTCCCCGAGCACGGCCCAACGTTCATATGCTCAGGTAGTCAGAGAGCCCCGGTTAGAGGCTGCACCACGGATTAACCAGGCTAAAGACACATCAAGTGGGAACCTAGAAGAGATCTTTGCCGTGCAAGATGAGAACGACGCCACCAACAACCGACAGGCTTATGTCACTCACCCTCACACTCGAAGGTGGACAAAAGATCATCCCCCCTCCCAGATCATCGGGAGTCCCTCACAACCTGTAAACACTAGATCTGCAAAGCACACTGAAAATCTGATCCTTTTCGGTGGATTCTTGAGCGATTTTGAACCATCTGATGTTTGGCAAGCTCTCACCGATCCCGACTGGGTGATCGCCATGCAAGATGAGCTGGCCGAATTCGAGAGAAACAAGGTTTGGCGCTTGGTAGAACGACCATGGGGAAAGACAATCATTGGCCTCAAGTGGATACTCCGGAACAAAACCGACGAGAATAATCTCATCATCCGGAACAAAGCTCGCCTGGTCGCCAAGGGTTATCGCCAACAAGAGGGTATCGACTATGATGAGACGTACGCGCCAGTAGCCCGAATCGAAGCAATCCGAATCTTCCTTGCGTATGCTGCATACAAAAACATGACAGTCTATCAGATGGACGTCAAGTGTGCCTTCCTGAATGGAGTCCTTCAAGAAGAAGTGTACGTTGAGCAACCGGAAGGGTTCGTCGATTCTCGATTCCCAAATCACGTCTATGTTTTGGACAAGGCGCTGTATGGTCTCAAGCAAGCTCCGAGGGCATGGTACGAAACTCTCACTGACTACTTAATCGGAGTTGGCTACAAGAAAGGTACTATCGATCCCACTTTGTTTCTCAGGAAGTCAGGTACAGATTTAATTATCGTTCAGATATACGTGGATGACATTATCTTTGCGTCTACAAAACCTGAGATGTGCCAAGAGTTTGAGAACACCATGAAATCACAATTCAAAATGAGCATGATGGGCGAGTTGACGTTCTTTTTAGGACTTCAAGTTCGACAACGCCCTGATGGCATTTTTATAAATCAAGCCAAATATGTTCAATATCTTTTAAAACGTTTTGATTTCGGTGGCTCAAACTCCGCGGCCACACCAATGCCCAAAAATTTTCAACTCTCTGCTGATACTTCTGGTAAACCGGTTGACCAGAAAACCTATCGGGCAATCATTGGTTCCCTTTTATATCTCACGTCTAGTAGACCAGATATCGTCTTTTCCACGGGTGTCTGCGCTCGGTTTCAGTGTGACCCACGGGATTCACATCTGTCTGCAGTCAAGAGAATCCTTAGGTATCTGAAGGGCACACCGGATTTTGGCCTTTGGTACCCAAAGGATTCTGGCTTTGAACTAATTGCATATACAGACTCAGACCATGCAGGTTGCAAGCTTAACAGGAAAAGCACTTCTGGTGCTTGTCAATTTCTCGGGGACAAGTTGGTCAGTTGGTCATCCCGGAAGCAGACTTGCGTCTCTTTATCCACCGCGGAGGCAGAATATGTAGCCGCCGCCTGCTGCTGCTCGCAAGTTCTGTGGATGAAAACCCAACTAGCTGACTTTGGATACACCATGCATCGAATTCCCATCTACTGCGACTCCAAAAGTGCAATACAGATCACGGCAAATCCAGTTCAACATTCTCGGACGAAGCATATCGACATTCGATATCATTTCATCAAAGATCACGTCGAGAAAGGTAACATTGAACTATACTTTGTTGAGAGTGACTATCAGCTTGCTGATTTGTTCACCAAGCCGTTTGACGAGAAGCGTCACTTTTTCCTCCTAAGCAAGTTGGGAATGCTAGACCTCCCTGCCTGAGGTCTAGGGGGAGTCGGGAGTTCTTATTTTATATGCATGTGTGTAGGGGGAGTCTGTAGGAATTCTATAGATGTTGCATGAATCGAGGGGGAGTACTAAGTCCTGTATATACTGTTTGGTGTGCTCACTAACGTTCTCGGATCCCCATCACTTTGGATACCACTTTTATATTCTATCTTGTAGGTGTGGACCCTCACAACGACTTCTGGTTACCTCAGACCAGGACTCGCTCTAAACCCAGTGAGACGCACCAGGTAAGTCTCTATTTTCGGAAGTCGAGGGCTGAACTTGTAACTTTTTGTGAACTTGAAAGTTCAGGGGGCGGTAGAGTACATGTCTTGAACTTACAAGTTCGGGGACTAACTTTGCCACCTTCTGCTTCTTAAAGTTCAGGGACTCGTTTTGCAAATCTTGTGAAACTTGTAGTCCAGGGTCTGTTTTGAAAATTTTCTGAAAATACAAGTTCAGGGACTTGTTTGTAAGTCTTCTCAAACTTCAAGTCCAGGGGTGGTTTTTGCCAAATGGTGAAAGTCGGGTTAAGAGAGCCAAAAGGAGAGCCAAACACAGTGTTTTTGACCCAAACACAGTGTACTTCGGTAAAAATATAAATACCGGTTTTCAAGAATTACTTTTCACAAAATTCAAATTTTCATCTTTTTCTCTCTGATTTCTCACCCGAACCCACTTCGCGCTCGATTCCGGTTTTCGCTCGTAATTGCTCCGATCGTCGATTTCTTTACATATTCGGATTCCTGGTAAGTAAACGATCAACCCTTATATAGTTTTAACATCTAAATCATGCGTTTTAATGTCTGGATCGAAGCCTAAAGGTTTTAAAACTTACCCGAAACCCAAACTTCTTGGAATGGGATTTCGGGACGTTAAAACGATCCTTTGTTGCTTATAATGTTGTTATAAACTGATTTAGGATGAATGTTGATAGTTTAGGGCCTTAGATCGACGATTTTTGAGCGGTTTCTAAGTGGAAAATACGAACAGTCGCGGTTTTCCGACTCGGAAAACTTGAACATTCAAGTTTTCCGAATCGGAAAACTTGAATGTTCAAGTTTTCCGCATCGGAAAACGATAAGTCTTCTTGTATGTTTTCCGATTCGGAAAACATGGTTTTCCGAATCGGACTTGGTCTCGGTTTTCAAATGCTTCTTTTCCGACTCGGAAAACGTGGAACTACCCTTGTGGGTTTCCAAGGTTTTCCGACTCGATAGAGAGACCAAGTTTTGCCAAAATTTCTAAGTGTTGACATTTTCCGAATCGGAAAACCATGTTTTCCGACTCGGAAAACCTACATGTTTTCCTCTCTAAGTGTGGGAGTTTCCCGATTCGGAAAACATCCTTTTCCGAATCGGAAAACTTGTCTGTTTATCTTTGTGCTAAATTTTCCAAGTGTTGAGTATTCCGACTCGGAAAACATCCTTTTCCGAATCGGAAAACTCCCCTCGTGTACTTTGCTCGTTTTCCGACTCGGAAAACACGAAAAACTCATTATTGGGTTTTCGAGTTTTTCCGACTCGCGCTTAGTCGAGGGTATAGTCTTTTCACGTTATAATATTTCTAACACTTGAAGTATTACAGAAATGGCTGATCAACAACCGATTGCTCCCACTTCCCCAGTCGCCAACGCTGCTGATCTCGCACTGATCAACCCGGCAGACATCGTTGAGATCCACCAGAACAACCAGTTCGTTGACTTGGCGAACTTCACAGTCCAAGATGACGTTGTTCTCGAGATTCTCCGAGCTCACCCCCTTGCATACGCGATGCAAGCCACTGCTGATGTCCCGATGATTTATCTGCAGCAGTTCTGGAACACTTCCCGTGTTGAGAACCGGGACGGAGTTCAGACCATCATCGGCCGAGTGGACCAGACTGATCTGGTCTTCACTATGGAGGATCTTCGCAGAATCCTTCATCTGCCAGCTGCAACTCCGGAGGCCCCATTTGACCCTCTCGTGTCGGGACCTGAACTGTTCAGCGAAGTGCTCGCTGTCGGAGTCCACTTCACAGAGAACAACAGGCCGAGAGGGATCTCCCAGATCTCGCAGGGAATGCTGCCACCAATCTGGTACTCTTTCTTCAACATACTCAATCGTACGATATCCTCAAAGACCCATGGCGTGGACAAGGCATCCACCCAGTTCTGGCACATTTTCCATGCGGTCGCCTACGGAAGGCGGATCGACTTTGCTCAGCAAATCTGGGCGGACATCATCGGTGATGTCAGAGCTGGGCCAGGACGCACAAAGCACACCTCCATCCCGTGGATGCGCTTCTTCAGTCTGGTCATCCGAGATCACATGACTCAGAACCGGGCTGTCAGACGCAGATCAAGCCATCTCCGCTTCGAAAGCCAGCAGATCGGCCGAGCCAACAAGAAGACTCTAAAGCGTGGTCAGGTAGAGATGCACATACCGGCAAACGTGCTGAACATGGCAGACCGTAGGTCAATGAGCGTTAGGATGTACCGAATTTCCATAGGTTTAGAAGACACATCTACGGACTCCTCAGAGCCGGGGAGCCCTGCCCAAGATGTGCAACCCGTCCTTACTAGAAGCCGTACCTCTGGTACGGCGGGCCAAAGCTCCAGTGGGGGAGCTTCTGGCTCGGGAGTGATGAGAGTGGACGTAAGGGGAGGAGCGGGTAGAATAGTCGGTACGTCTGCCACTCCGCACACTTCTAGAGCCGGTGCTTACCAGACCATGATTCAGAACCGTGCCACTCGTGCTCGCACTCCTACAGTTGTAGAAGAGTCTACTGATGCCGTCCGCTTGCGCGAGTACACGAGTCATTTCAGAGTGAAGCAGTTCACGGGAACCCTTCAGCAGTCTCCGATCCACTCGTCATCGGAAGGGCACCGATCGCCGACGCCGCCGCAACAACCTACTGGGGAGGACGTGGAAGCTTCCCCACAAGAACAAGCACATGTTCCTCCACCACCTCACTCGGCGGCCGTCACTTCTCAGGGAGGCGAACCCTCAGGCGAACCCTCAGGCGATGACTCCGACGGTCACGAGTCCTCCGAGCACACTCCTGCGGACCGTCGTGAGCCCGATGACGAGGCAACAGAGTCAGAACAAGTCGACTACGGATCAGATTCTGAGTTTCAGCTTTCAGAACCACCAAAGGGCGGGAAGGCCCAAGTGATAGATTTAGATGAAGCCACCTCTTCCTTCAACGACGACCGGATTTCAGGTGATCTCACTCTCATTGCGGATCTGGCGTCGGATGACCGTACTGTTGGTCAGGAGGAAGAAGGTGAGGCCGAGGTAGCTACCGGCTGGGGTCGAGAAGACAGCGAAGAGGAAGAAGAGAGAGAGGGGAGAAAAGGAGAGAGAGAGCAGAGAAAAAGAGACCGCAGACGTAGAGGTCCAGTTGAGCGAGCCTTGGGCTCAGTTAGAGGAGGCGGATGTAGAAGAAGAGCCGCATAGGTTAGATTTGGATATCCCTTTAGCCCAGAGTCCAACCCCCACAGAGGCAACCCTCACACAGACCGGTCACCTAGTGACGTCGGGTCAAGACGCTGGCAGCCAACCAGCGCATTTGCACGCCCAAACCAGCCACTCGGCCATCTCTCAACAGATGGTCGTTTCACATTCTCACGGGGATTTAGCTCAACTTCCACCGGCCACTCAATTGGAGTCTGCCGGTGTTAAAATGAGAGAGGCTCTGCCCCACCTCTCGACATCTTTCCGTGCACCAGTCGTCCTAGAGCCACTCACAGACACCTTCAGGGTTGTTCATTTGTCTAGGACACTTTTGGATGCATCATCTGCCCGTCCAAGTGACGAGGCCGGAACGGGGAGAGTTGGTGCGTCATTGGACGCCCTTCGAGGATCCACCGGAAGCCCCGACACCGTCAGCATTATACCAGCGGTGACATCGGGCCGAGAGAGTACCTCTTTAGGACTCTACTCGTCAACTGGAGCCCAAGTGGCACCGGGTTTAGTTTTTCCGGGACCGGGTCCGACAGACTCGAGCAAAGTCTATAAAGATGCTCACGCAACACCGGGGCTTTTGAGCCTGACGGATTCGGGCGGAATCCCTAAAACCGCCCCTGCAACACCGGGACTTATAGGTCCGACGGATTCGGACGACATCCTTAAAGTCGTCCAAAGCAGGTTATTAGCCGTGGAGCAAGCCAATCAGGCTCGGGATGCGCGGGTCGAGGCACTTGAGAAAGCCTTGGCCGAGACGGAGAGGAAGAGACTAGCCGATCTTGAGGCGTCGCGCAAGCTTCAAGAAGACCGGGATGCGGAGCTCTACGAGCTCAAACGGAGGATCAAGGGCAAGCATTCTGAGGCTTCCCCATCTACTAAAGCTCCTATTCCCAGGCCATCTGAAGACGTTCTCAGACTCGCTCCTCCGACTTCGGGCGACCTTCCACCGATCCCAGGCTACGTCACTGAGGTGGAGCACTTGATGATGGTAACTTCCTACACCACTCAGAATGACCGCCTATCCGCCCAAGTCCGAGATCAAGCTGCCCAGATCGAGCTGCTACAACAAAGGATTAGAGAACTGGAGGCCGTGTGTCGGTCCCAGGCTCAGCCTTCGAAGAGGAGGCATGATGACCCTGATGACTCCGCACCAGGTCCTCATGAGGGGGAGATTGTTAGGACTAAATTGTCCTAATTAGAAAGTTTTATTAAGGAAGCTTTGAGAGGGATTAATTAGCTTTTAATTAGTTAATTAGTTTATTGGGCTTGGGCTTGGGCCTTAGTGTAATGGACCTATATATAAGGTCTAGGGTTTGGAAAGGAAGAGTGTAAAAAAAACATTTTCCTATGAGAGTCGACTAGGTGTTTTAGTGTGTGTTCTTGGTGTTTTGAAAGCTTTCATTAATAAATTCAAGAACTTTGCTTTTTCATCTCTTTGATTCTCTTCTTTTCATCTCGTTGTTTGATTGTTTGGACCTATCAAAGCACAATGTATCAATTTTTAATGTTAGCACATAGTTTTTCTTGCACATTGGACTTGTATATATTCAGTGGATATTTACTAAATTAACTTATCTTATATCTTATGAATTTGTATTCTTGGCCATTAAAATTGTCTGTCGATAAACGTCTTAAATTCGATAAACACTTACTAGGTAAGACGCTTGATCTTTGTTATGACTCTTATCATGTAAGATTCTTCATATTTTCCATACTCAATAGGTAAGGACTGTAAGATAACTGATACCAATAAGCGCTTACCAACTAAATATTTAGTAAACGGTCCTTAGATTCACCCGCGCTGCATCGCACGGGTAGACAACCAGTATATATATATATATATATATATGTTGCATCTTCCCAAGATGCATTAATTAAATAATCACATTATCATGCACCTGCGTTCTGCTTCTACCTCGAAGTAGTAGTTGCTTGCAACGTATAAGTGAGGAAATGCAATTGCGTGAATAGCAAGAGATAGTAACGGCTCCACGTATATAATTAACACTACAAACTTCGATGCACATGGGATCACAAATGTATTTTAACTCCTAGATTTGGAAGGAATTTCAAGCAATCATTCTGGACCAATTAATATAATCTCCTATAAATATTTCATATCCTAGAGCTACTAGTTAGTATCAATATCACACACTCAATTCATACCTTGACCTCTGACACCCATTAAGATAGAAAACATAAAAGAATTATGGGTGTTTCTTCAAAACCGACATCCAAGAAGCATTTTCGATCCATTACTTTGCCATGCAGATCACATCCAAGCACCCATCGCATCCAAGAAGTGTTGATTGCTGAATAAGGTCCAAAGATGGGAGTCAATATCATCATCTTTATTGAATCCATCAGCAGAGATCCTTTGCAGCGGTTTGTCTCAACTGGCAGAGTTGTATGAATGCTTGGATGACGTTTTCAAAACAATTACTCTCTCCCAAAATCGGTCGATATCCAGCAACCGCACGAAATGGACGGATGACTTACTCGATGTATCTGTCAAGCTCTTGGACATTGCAGTACCACAACAGATGTCTTGATGCTAACAAAAGAGATCGTGAGCCATCTCGAATGTGATTTAAGGAGGAAGGGCGGCTCTAGCATAGAGAGCATCATTGCCAAATATAGTGTTCTCAGAAATAAACTAAGAAAAGACATGAAACGATCCGTGGCTAGTCTGAAGCAAATGGATAACATGATCTGCCGCTTCACGGAAGATGCTTCTGAAAACCACCATCTGACATCGGTGATCCGAGTGTTTAGGGAAGTTAAAGTATTTAGTATTGTTATTTGCGTTCGTTGTTGGTATTATTAGGTACACCAATTCTGAAGAGAAAGCCAACAAACAAATCATGGACAACTATCTCAAGATTACAGTCCAATAGTAAAGTGGTGCCTCAAGAGCAAGCTGATGATTCGAATGTGAATGAGTTGCAACGCCTTGATGCTGCACTACTTAGTACCAGTGACAAACAAGTATCTATTCAAATCGTAAAAAAGAAAATCGTGGCTTTGGAGTCTACTATTGAAGGCATCAACTCTCATTTGAATTTGGTGTCCAAGCGGCTGATAGCAACGAGGGCTTCTCTCCTTAACATGGTCTCTTTCTACTAATGGAAACCTACCGATACATTTACTGATAGATCATTTATATACGTAGGATTCCAAAATTTTGTTGTAAATGATACACCCATTCTTTAGCATGGACAAAGTTCTCCCATATTGATACAGTTTATTAACATTTTTTCTTCCAAGTTTGTTCGTGAGATTTGACTTGATCACATCTATTTTTCCAAACATGTATATATTTACTACATAATTAAAATATAAGAATATAACTACTTATGTAAATATAAAAGAAAAAGTAAATAATTAATTAACTATTTTTTTATGGTGGATCAGTTTTGAAGGGTAGTTGTTGAGTCTGGATTTATGGGATCTGGGTTCCAGCATTAGTTGTAAGGTTGTGGTGAAAGAGGCATAGGTTGAGGATCTACATTTGACTCAGGGATTGCTTTTGTCCTAGTGCATGGTTAAACCCTTCATCCTAACACTTGGTATGAGGGAAAGGTCATGAGTTCGAATCTCCTTTCATGCATTAGGCACGTGTACTATATTGAAAAAGGTATAACGACTTATGTTCGGTGGGAATGTACGTTGGGTCCGAATTTATGGGTTACGATTCCAGCATTAGTCGAATGGTTGAGGGTACTATACAGAAAGTGGTATAATTTGATGACCGACATTCAACTTGAGGATGAGGCTGAAGACTTGGTCTGTAGAGATTGAGGTTGGCGTCTTGGACACAAGGGATTATTCCATTTGTCCTAGTGGTTAAACCCTTCGATCCAAACACTAGTAATAATCGGTACCACCCCCTGTAGAAATATTAATTAAAGCTAACTAGTAATAAACAATCACTACACCAAATGTTGTGTTAGACAACATACGTTAATTACATGTGTTGCTTAAGAAACATTAAGACAACGAATGCTATTATATGTTGCGTAAGTTTCTTCTTAGGCAACATATAGTTCTATGTTGCCTAAGTGATCCCTTAGGCAACATATAAATTATTATACGTTGCCTTAGGTTCCCTAAAGCAACATTTCTCCGTATGTTGCCTTAGTGTAAGTAGACCACTCAATTTTCTTTTTCAAATCGATTTAAGTTATCTTAGGCAACGTACAAACTATTGTGTTTGTTGCCGAAGATCTAGCTAAAGCAAAATATGCTATTGTTTTTGTGTTGCCTTAAGTTAAAAAGAGTGATACGTTGTAACTTTTACTAAAGCAACATATAATCTATTGGGTTTGTTGCCTTATATCTATCTAAAGCAACATATGTATTGTTTCTATGTTTAATTGGCTTAAAAACAGTGATATTTAAGTTTGACAGGTGAAGAATTTATTGTTGACAATTTATGACATTATAGCTTTTACTTAGGCAACGAATAATCTATTGGGTTTGTTGCCTTAGATCTATCTAAAACAACATATGTTATTGTTTCTTTGCTGCAAATGCTTAAAGAGTTAAAAAGGGTAACAGTTGCCATCTAATGTATGACATTTTAGCTTTTACTTAGGCAACATATAATCTATTGGGTGTGTCGCCTTAGATATATATCTTAAGCAACATATTTTCCTATTTCTATGTTGTCTAAGATCAAAATTAGAAAATAAAGATAGATACTTCCACCATTTGCAACATTTCTCTTCTCTTCCAAAACTAATACTCCCTTCAAACATTTTCATTTTTGAAGCTTTGGGACGTGATATCAAATGATTTTGGCAACTTTTTCATCATCAACAAATGTTGTTTTTGTGACAACTGACAATTTTGACCTTCAGGTTAGCTACTCGTTAAATCACTCAGTAGCGTTTCCGTAGGTAACAATGTAGTTATTTAAGTTGTTAAAATAATCTAGGTTAGTTTGCGTGAAAAATTTTAGGCAACAACCTAAAAGTCCCGAAAACTGCCCAAAAAGGCCGTTCCGGTCCGAAATCGTCCGAGAACCCTATAATGCCAAATTTAAAGCCAACTTATATAAAATAAATTATTTTGGTAGTAAAATAAATAAAGTGTTCTAAATGAACCAATTTCACTTTTGAAAAAGTCGGTTTTTTTGCCGAAAAACGCCAAAGCCCGACACTGCGTTTGAAAATACTGTGTAATTATTCAAATTATTTCAAAAAAAGAAGAAGAAGAAAATGAGAGGGTTGGTGGGACCCACTAGGGCCGGCCACCCCCCCCCCCCTTAAACCACTCACTCTCTTTTTGTTTCCAAGAAGTAATCATTCCTCACTCTTCCCCACTTCTCATTTCAAAAATTCTCTCCAACTTTCTCTCTCTTTCTCTCCATTCCCTCTCTAAAAATCAGCCATCTACATCTTCTAAAATCTGAATATTTGAAGATTAAGCAAGGTTCTCATAGTGTTGATAGTAGCATTATCAAGGTAAAGCATGATTAGTACATGGTAGCTTCGATTTTTAACCCTTTTGGGTGTTTTGCTAGCATCTTGATGCTCTAAACTCTTTTATTTTGGGTTGAATGATATCTTGATGTTTGAAGGATAGAGTGAACCATGAATATGTGTAAAACATACAAAAGATGGTGAATCTCTATGACCCTTCCTTATAAACACAAGATTGAATGAACAAAACCATAAATTTTTGGTGTTTTGATGTTTTTGTTACTCATTTTGGGGTTGAAATCATCTATTATTTCATGCATATGTTTTGATGGTATTCAAGCTTATTTGATCTATTCTTATGGTAGATAAGTTGGGGGGTTTTAGTTTATCATCAAATAAACCCCAAAGTTGGAAATTCTAAGTGTTTTTGGTGAAAATATGGAGTTTTTGTTTATGATTTCATGCTGGCAGAATGTTGCATGTTTGTTTAAACGTCTCAAAAGCATAGTAAACTGAGGTATTTTTCTATAAAAATTTGATAGATAAAAGTTTGATGAGTTAGGAAGAAAATCCATTTTGAATCACTCAAAAATTCGGAATAAAACCCCTTCAACCATCTAAAAACTATTTGGTATGCAACAGCTTTTGGACAAAAATTGTACATCAACTTCATGCATGCATATCTCCTTGATAACTTATCCAAAATGCAAACTTTTTGATCCTAAACTCAATTTTACTGAGTTAACTTTCCAATGAATCTAGATTCACTTGATTTGGTGGATTTTTAAGCGTGTAACCAATGAAAATAAGTTCGTGGTGCAAGCTGTCCGATTATGGCAGATCCACATGCACGACTTTAAGAGGCCATATCTCACTTAAAAATCATCCAAATGATGTGAAATTTGTCTCATATGTTATATGTTTGAGTTAGCTTTAAAATCCCTCTTGAAATTCAAAATTTGGAGTTGAAATGAATTCTCTATGGTACAAACATCACAGGCATGTAATTTCAAAAATGTTCCTTGCACACTGATTTTGCAAAATTTTTAAAAATATGTAAAACACCTGTAAAAATTATGAAATTTGGTGGAAATGATATTAGTACCCCCAAGATCAGTAGGTAAAAATTTGGAAACTTTTTCTTTTGTGGACCCAAGCTCAAAAGTGACATTTTTGCAACTTAATAATTTTGGCAGATTCTGAAAATTTCTCAAAAACCATTTTTGTGAACATCAAGATTTCCCACATATTTGGGATGTTGTTAAAAGACTACCAAAACCTATTTTAAACTAAGTTGAACATAATAAGTGGTATAAAGGCATTATAGTAGGTTAACGTTAGGGACGTAAATGTATTTTGACCGTTGAACTAAGACTTACGTCAATTACGTATGATATAGGGCACTAGTAGGCTTGGAACGGGACCGCGCATACTAACGGTTGTCCAAACGCTAAAATCACAAAAGGTGAGTATTCAGAGCCCCACTTTTTATCGTTTTTACGTGTTTTGGGGTGATAAGCATGTTTATAAATGAATGTGAATAATTGTGAAAATGACATGAAATGAAATGTATTGTGAGTTAAATTTGAAATGTTATGCGGCATGATATAGTGAGTCTGAAATGAAAAAGTCCCCGGTAACTACTATTAACTCATAACAATGGGCCTATAATACACGTGGATAGCGCTATTTGGTTTGACATACCCACCTTGAACTGACGAGAATATAGGTGCACTGTATTGAATAAAAATTCTACACATGTGGGATTTAGTCCCACCGCTGAGGTAGAATAGGGGCGTAGCATGTCATAAATGGCAGGATTAGTAGTGACTCAAAGAATAAATATCATGCGATTAACTTGACCCGGGAAATTTACTCACGTTTTGATACTAAACTTGAAATGGAGTGAGCAAAAACGTTCACTAATGTTCAGGCTAGTATCGGTAGTGGACAGAAAGGTTCACTATAACTGGTGCATGAAAAATTGAGTGAATAAAAAGGTTCACTAAAGATTTGTTGCATTTAAACTGTTTTGTGCATATAAAAACCTGTGAACTCACCAACTCTCGTAGTTGACGCTTGTTTTAACATGCTTTTCAGGAAATCCGAAGGTTTGATAAGGCTAAATTTTGGGATTTTGTAATCACCAATCAAGATTATGTCATTTTCGTTTTGTTAAAGTCTGTAAACTTAAACTTATGGTTGGATTGTAATACTCTGTAAACTTTATTAATTTTTGGATATGAATGATTGGTGTTATTTATCTCCTATCGCTATGAAATCTAGACTGTCACACCTTGCGGTTCCGCTTTGGCGGGGTGTTACAGATTTGGTATCAGAGCCATAAGTTATAGAGAACATCGGGTTTTCATAAAAACCAAGTACTATAACCAACCTTTTTCTAAGATAAGTTAAAACTTTTAATTATAGATTTCAAAACTTAGGAGAAATTGTACCATTCAGATGATTAGGATAGGTGCTATTCTGATATATCATAGATAGGCGGAGCCTGATTACCTACGCCTAGCCATGATATAAGTAGGGTAAGACTTACGAACTAATCATGCTGTTAGAAAATGAAGTTTGAAACTTGCTAGAAACCTCCTGAAAAGCATAAACCGTGTGAGTTCACATAAGCATATCATGATGTTGATATTTACTATAGCACTTACGCGTTTAAGAAAAGTAACGCCACTGTTGAACACTCCTGCGTTAGCGCTAGGATGCCACTAGTATTTTGAATGCGTGTTAATAAGTTTTGCGGACACTACAACCACTATGTCGAACACTATTACTTAGACTTCGGAGAAAGACCCGTCTAAGAATTATGATTCCGACACTAGAGTAACATGTGATTACCCCAACAAGTGTCTTACCTGAACCTACACCATTTATTCCTACGCCTAACCTGAACCTCCCAGCACCTCATATGAGACAACTCAGAAGACAGTTGCGGCAACCTTTCGGAGTGGACTGGCAATAACTCATTGGGGTAATGCAAGATCATTTCGTATCCTTTCGGGGATATTGATCGTTCATAATATTAGTATGGCACAAGGAGAGGCTCGAACTATGCGAACACTCACCGACGGACTGCAAAATAGTCGAAGCAGGGCATCAAGATAGAATCAGGCCATAATTTAGTTGACAAAATTGGTGCATCTCTTGGAAGAAGGTACCACCAACGTTGTAGAAAATGTTATGACGACAAGAAGGACGACTAGGAGAGTTGACTTGGGCTGACAAGTTGTGGTAATACTGTTGGCAAAGTTGATCCTTTCGATTGTAACTCTCATGAATTTGAAAGAATTTCAAAGTGTACTTTCGGTTATCCCATTTAAACCTTAGCTTGGGTGGGTAAAATATTTTAAGGATGTATTAGCATTAAATTTATGACCCTTTCAGATATATATTAAGTTTTTATGAAATAAATTTTTAGTTAATCACAAAGATATTTTTATCGATAATTATTTTAAAGAAATTGTCATAAATAAAATACAAATATTTTCGAACCTTCATTAAAGACAACTTTTAATCAAACATACATTTTACAAATGATTTAGAACCGTATTTTCCAGAAGAAACACACGTAGCTAGAAAGTGAACCGTAAGAATTAATTGATCAACATTGCTCAACTGATAGCCCAACAAGTCCAGGAAGTCATACCTACCATAGTCACTCAAGATTACTACCGACCTTGTCGTAAATAGAAGAAATAAGGGAGTCGTAGTGTCCATTGAATGGAAAGATGGTAATAAAAGAAAGTAGAGCACCAGTCATAAGAGACAACTTAAGGTCATTCAGATAAAAGTCGAAAAGAAGTCAGAAATTTTGGAGTAAAGACCCATGAGTCAAGATAGTATATGGACTCTCATCCAAAATGTAATAGCTACAACTGCAATCACCCAGGAGCTTGTATTTTGGGTACCAAGGACAATCTAGTCGGTTACACTACTCGTTACTATAGAAAGGAAAGGAAGGTCAGAAGGACCGGAAAGGGTGCTAAGAGTACGGAACCCTAAACCACTCTAAAGATAGGTATTCCACGCTGAATAAAGGCTTGAGCAGCACCAAGAGGACGAACAAAGCTACACAAGCCAATCAAGTAAATTAAGGACGCAAGACCCAAGGAAGGGTATTCGTAATTGGAACTGAAGAGGCACATCAAGATCCAGTATAGTATTCTACATGAAAATGTGAAGCCATTTGCGAAAGGATTGCATGGCATTTATGGCGCATGTTGTAGATAAAGAGGGAAAGGAGAAGCAAATTCAAAACTTTCCAGTTGTACGAGATTATCCAGAAGTGTTCCTGGAGGAGTTACCCGGACTACCCCCGCACAGGCAGGTAGAGTTCCATATTGATCTAGTTCAAGGAGCAGCTCCTGTAGCAAAGTCACCGTATCGTCTGGCGCCATCAAAGATGAAGGAATTGTCAAATCATCTTCAAGAATTGCTTGATAAAGGGTTCATCCGGCCCAGCTCATCACACTGGGGAGCCCCGGTCTTGTTCGTCAAAAGAAGGACGGATCCTTTAGGATGTGTATAGATTATAGGGAGCTGAACAAGATCACGATCAAGAATCGATATCCTTTACCGCGCATAGACGATTTGTTCGACCAGTTGCAAGAAACTACCTACTTTTCCAAAATTGACCTTAGGTCAGGGTACCATCAAATGAGAGTGCGAGAAGAAGATATCGCCAAGACAGCGTTAGAATGTGGTATGGTCATTACGAGTTCTTGGACATGCCATTTGGTTTGACTAACGGTCTAGCAGTTTTTATGGATCTGATGAACAGAGTATGTCGACCGTACCTGGATAAATTCGTGATTGTCTTCATAGACGACGTCCTGATTTACTCTCAAAGCAAGAAGGACCATGAGCAACATCTGAGATTAATACTAGAGTTGCTCAAAGCTGAAAAGCTTTATGCCAAGTTCTCAAAGTGCGAATTTTGGATTCGAGAAGTACACTTTTTGGGTCATGTGGTGAATAAAGAGGGAATACATGTTGATCCAGCTAAGATTGAGACTATAAAGAAATGGGAAGCCCCAAAGACGCCGACAGAAATTCGACAATTTCTCGGTTTGGCAGGCTACTACCGGCGATTCATTGCAAATTTCTCCAAGATTGCGCAGCCGCTGACAACCTTAACTCAAAAAGATAAGAAGTTTGTTTGGGAAGAAAAACAAGAGGAAGCATTTCAATTACTCAAGCATAAGTTGTGCAAGGCACCCATTTTGGCATTACCCGAAGGAACGGATAACTTTGTGGTGTACTGTGATGCTTCGCATCAAGGCTTAGGATGTGTACTGATCCAAAAGGACAAAGTTATCACTTACGCGTCTCGGCAACTGAAGGTCCATGAGAAGAATTACACAACCCACGATTTGGAACTTGGAGCTGTAGTATTCGCACTCAAGGTCTGGAGACATTACCTCTACGGTACAAAGTGCACGATCTTCACAGATCATAAGAGCCTTCAACACATTCTCGACCAGAAATACTAAACATGAGGCAGAGAAGATGGGTCGAATTACTCAATGACTACGACTGCGAGATAAAGTATCACCCAGGAAAGGCAAATGTGGTAGCTGATGCACTGAGCAGGAAAGAAAAGGTGAAATCTTCACGAACACGAGCCATGGGAATGGTAGTGCAGACGAGTTTGAAAAGTCAAATACTTGAAGCCCAGAGAGAAGCTTTAAAGGCTGACAATCTAAAGAAAGAAACTCTTCATAAGATGGAGGAGGAGTTTGAGGAGAAAACGGATGGAGTGCGTTATTTCAGGGGTAGAGTTTGGATTCCAAAGGTCAATCAGTTGAGAACAATGATCATGGACGAAGCTCACCAATCAAAGTACTCGATACACCCAGGATCTGACAAGATGTACAAAGGACTGAAGGAACACTATTGGTGGCCTGGAATGAAGAAGGATATCGCCACTTATGTGAGCAAATGCCTAACTTGTGCAAGAATTAAGGCGGAACATCAGAAACCATCCGGACTTTTACAGCAACCGGAAATCCCAGAATGGAAATGGGAACAGATATCAATGGATTTCGTGACCAAGTTACCCAAGACTAAAAAGGGCCATGATTCAATATAGGTAATTGTTGACCGGCTCACGAAATCTGCACACTTTTTGCCAATAAGAGAAAGCTTTAGCATTGATAAACTCGCGCAATTGTACATCGATGAGATAGTTATGCGACATGGAGTGCCAATCTTGATCATCTCTGATAGGGAGAGCAGATTCACTTCGCGATTTTGGCGGTCACTACAGGCAGCATTGGGTACCAGCGTAGATTTGAGCACCGCTTACCATCCTCAAACCGACGGTCAGACTGAGAGAACCATACAAACGTTGGAGGATATGTTACGTGCTTGTGTGTTGGAATTTGGAGGTAGTTGGGATGACCACTTACCCTTAGTCGAGTTCTCCTACAACAACAGCTATCATGCTAGCATCCAGTGCACTCCATATGAAACCTTGTACGGACGCAAGTGCAGATCCCCACTTAACTGGTTGGAAGTGGGAGAAAGTCGACTAATCAGACCTGACATCGTTCAAGAAACAACTGATAAAATCAAGATGGTTCAAGAAAAGCTTAAAGCGGCCAGGGATCGCCAGAAGAGTTACGCTGATAATCGACGGAAACCATTGGAATTTCAGGTTGGCGATAGAGTACTACTGAAGGTATCACCTTGGAAAGGGCTAATAAGATTTGGAAAGAAGGGAAAATTGAGCCCCGCTTTGTTGGACCATTTGAGATTTTGGAAAGAATCAGACCAGTCGCTTATAGATTGGACTTACCCCTAGAGCTCAGCTTTATTCATGACACATTCCACGTGTCCAATTTGAAGAAATGTCTGTCAGAAGAGACAGTAGTCTTACCTCTCGAGGAAATCCAAATCGATGAACAACTGCGCACCACGGAGGAACCAATTGAAATCCTTGATCGAGAAATCAAGCAACTTAGGCGCACTAAGATACCGATCATCAAGGTTCGATGAAATTCCAGGCACGGACCAGAGTTCACCTGGGAGCGGGAGGCTTTCATGAAAATCAAATACCCGCATCTATTCACAAAACACCCCTGTGGTAGCAGCAAGAATTAAATTTCGGGACGAAATTTCTTTCAACCGGGGGTAAATGTGACAACTGACAATTTTGACCTTTAGGTTAGCTACTCGTTAAATCACTCAGTAGCGTTTCCGTAGGTAACAATGTAGTTATTTAAGTTGTTAAAATAATCTAGGTTAGTTTGCGTGAAAAATTTTAGACAAAAACCTAAAAGTCCCGAAAACTGTCCGAAAAAGCCCGTTCCGGTCCGAAATCGTCCGAGAACCCTATAATGCCAAATTTAAAGCCAACTTATATAAAATAAATTATTTTGGTAGTAAAATAAATAAAGTGTTCTAAATGAACCAATTTCACTTTTGAAAAAGTCGGTTTTTTTGCCGAAAAACGCCAAAGCCCGACACTGCGTTTGAAAATACTGTGTAATTATTCAAATTATTTCAAAAAAAAGAAGAAGAAGAAGAAAATGAGAGGGTTGGTGGGACCCACTAGGCCCCCCCCCCCCTAAACCACTCACTCTCTTTTTGTTTGCAAGAAGTAATCATTCCTCACTCTTCCCCACTTCTCATTTCAAAAATTCTCTCCAACTTTCTCTCTCTTTCTCTCCATTTTCTCTCCATTCCCTCTCTAAAAATCAGCGATCTACATCTTCTAAAATCTGAATATTTGAAGATTAAGCAAGGTTCTCATAGTGTTGATAGTAGCATTATCAAGGTAAAGCATGATTAGTACATGGTAGCTTCGATTTTTAACCCTTTTGGGTGTTTTTCTAGCATCTTGATGCTCTAAACTCTTTTATTTTGGGTTGAATGATATCTTGATGTTTGAAGGATAGAGTGAACCATGAATATGTGTAAAACATACAAAAGATGGTGAATCTCTATGACCCTTCCTTATAAACACAAGATTGAATGAACAAAACCATAAATTTTTGGTGTTTTGATGTTTTTGTTACTCATTTTGGGGTTGAAATCATCTATTATTTCATGCATATGTTTTGATGGTATTCAAGCTTATTTGATCTATTCTTATGGTAGATAAGTTGGGGGGTTTTAGTTTATCATCAAATAAACCCCAAAGTTGGAAATTCTAAGTGTTTTTGGTGAAAATATGGAGTTTTTGTTTATGATTTCATGCTGGCAGAATGTTGCATGTTTGTTTAAACGTCTCAAAAGCATAGTAAACTGAGGTATTTTTCTATAAAAATTTGATAGATAAAAGTTTGATGAGTTAGGAAGAAAATCCATTTTGAATCACTCAAAAATTCGGAATAAAACCCCTTCAACCATCTAAAAACTATTTGGTATGCAACAGCTTTTGGACAAAAATTGTACATCAACTTCATGCATGCATATCTCCTTGATAACTTATCCAAAATGCAAACTTTTTGATCCTAAACTCAATTTTACTGAGTTAACTTTCCAATGAATCTAGATTCACTTGATTTGGTGGATTTTTAAGCGTGTAACCAATGAAAATAAGTTCGTGGTGCAAGCTGTCCGATTATGGCAGATCCACATGCACGACTTTAAGAGGCCATATCTCACTTAAAAATCATCCAAATGATGTGAAATTTGTCTCATATGTTATATGTTTGAGTTAGCTTTAAAATCCCTCTTGAAATTCAAAATTTGGAGTTGAAATGAATTCTCTATGGTACAAACATCACAGGCATGTAATTTCAAAAATGTTCCTTGCACACTGATTTTGCAAAATTTTTAAAAATATGTAAAACACCTGTAAAAATTATGAAATTTGGTGGAAATGATATTAGTACCCCCAAGATCAGTAGGTAAAAATTTGGAAACTTTTTCTTTTGTGGACCCAAGCTCAAAAGTGACATTTTTGCAACTTAATAATTTTGGCAGATTCTGAAAATTTCTCAAAAACCATTTTTGTGAACATCAAGATTTCCCACATATTTGGGATGTTGTTAAAAGACTACCAAAACCTATTTTAAACTAAGTTGAACATAATAAGTGGTATAAAGGCATTATAGTAGGTTAACGTTAGGGACGTAAATGTATTTTGACCGTTGAACTAAGACTTACGTCAATTACGTATGATATAGGGCACTAGTAGGCTTGGAACGGGACCGCGCATACTAACGGTTGTCCAAACGCTAAAATCACAAAAGGTGAGTATTCAGAGCCCCACTTTTTATCGTTTTTACGTGTTTTGGGGTGATAAGCATGTTTATAAATGAATGTGAATAATTGTGAAAATGACATGAAATGAAATGTATTGTGAGTTAAATTTGAAATGTTATGCGGCATGATATAGTGAGTCTGAAATGAAAAAGTCCCCGGTAACTACTATTAACTCATAACAATGGGCCTATAATACACGTGGATAGCGCTATTTGGTTTGACATACCCACCTTGAACTGACGAGAATATAGGTGCACTGTATTGAATAAAAATTCTACACATGTGGGATTTAGTCCCACCGCTGAGGTAGAATAGGGGCGTAGCATGTCATAAATGGCAGGATTAGTAGTGACTCAAAGAATAAATATCATGCGATTAACTTGACCCGGGAAATTTACTCACGTTTTGATACTAAACTTGAAATGGAGTGAGCAAAAACGTTCACTAATGTTCAGGCTAGTATCGGTAGTGGACAGAAAGGTTCACTATAACTGGTGCATGAAAAATTGAGTGAATAAAAAGGTTCACTAAAGATTTGTTGCATTTAAACTGTTTTGTGCATATAAAAACCTGTGAACTCACCAACTCTCGTAGTTGACGCTTGTTTTAACATGCTTTTCAGGAAATCCGAAGGTTTGATAAGGCTAAATTTTGGGATTTTGTAATCACCAATCAAGATTATGTCATTTTCGTTTTGTTAAAGTCTGTAAACTTAAACTTATGGTTGGATTGTAATACTCTGTAAACTTTATTAATTTTTGGATATGAATGATTGGTGTTATTTATCTCTTATCGCTATGAAATCTAGACTATCACACCTTGCGGTTCCGCTTTAGCGGGGTGTTACAGTTTTCATCATTAAACGTAACTTAGAGTTTCTTAGGTAATTATCTTCTTAGTTACTCTAATTTTGTAGTTATTTCATATTATCTCATGTAAATTTGGAACATAATTTGAAGCGATTTTAGTGACTTTGACTTCGAACAAATGTTGTTTTCATCATCAAACGTCATTTATATATAGATTAGTTAATCGTTATTATCTTATTTTTGTAGTTATTTCATTTTATCTCATGTAAATTTAAAACGTGATTTGAAGTGATTTTGGCAATTTTTTGCTTCCAACAAACATTTTTATCATCAAAAGACATTTAGAGATTGTTAGGTAATTATCTATTATAAATTGGGATTAGTAAGTGTCTAAAATACGTTTAGCTCTTATTTTATTTGTGTATTTAATTTTCACTTACAGACATGACAATAAATGTGGACAAAACTTGGATGAACTTAAGAAGATTTGAGGAAAAATACATTTTGGGAATATATACATTTTTAGAATTTGCTAAAAAGAATTCAGTAAGTTGGAATGGTTATTACAAATGCCCCTGCACAGATTGTGGCAATATGTTATATCAAAACGAGGAAGATATAATTTATCACTTGAAGAATTTTGGTATAACTAAAACTTATACTGTGTGGGATCAACACAGCGAGGTTACAAGTATACCTACTGCATCACAACAGAGGTTGAATATGATATGCAATATAACGTCATCAAGTCACAACGTCAATCCTGTTGTAAATTTTGTGGAAGATGCATTTCCATTCTGTAAGCGGTACAATGCTAATGAATCATTCGCCCAAGAGGGTACTCATGCTTGTGATGTTGACGATGTTTCTTCCAAAGTGATTGATGCATATTCGGAACTGCTAGCAGAAATGAATACTCCATTGTACGAGGGTTGTATATAACATTCCTTATGTACACTTCTAAGACCAATTTCTCTTAAAGAAGAAACTGGAATTTCTATCAAGGCGTTTGATAAATATTTGGGGTTTCAAAAATCTTTATTGCCAACTCCAAACAAGCTTCCTAAATCATATGTAGAGGCGAAAAAGATCCTCAAAGGTGTTGGGATGGGGTATGACGTTATCCATGCATGTTTAAATGGTTGTTTTTTATTACAAAGACGGTGACCAGTGCCCAATATGTGGATTGCCAAGATATGAAGATGTCGGTAACAAAGTACCAATGAAAATTGTTTGTTATTCCCACTAACACCAAGGTTGTAACGTTTATACATGTCAAAATATACTGCAGATCATATGCGATATCATGGTCAAAGAGAAATGTTTGCACATGATGATGTATTAAGACACCCAGCGGATGGTGAAACATGGAAAGATTTTGATAGGTAAAAATTTTAAATATACTCTGTTGACTTGAAAATGGTTTTAGTATAGTTATATTTTTTTAACAAGTGTTTTTAATATGTTCATATTTTTTTGACACATTACAGGTCATATCTTCAATTTGCGAGTGACATTAGAAACGTTCGCATTGGTTTATCCACTGACGGGTTTAGCCCTTTTGGGGCTTCTGCTACTCCCTATAGCCTTTGGCCAATTGTTGTGATTCCATAAAACTTACCTCCTTCGATGTGCATGCAAAAAGAATTTAATATACTAACAATGTTGATATCTAGAGTAAAATCCCCAGGAAATATCTTAATGTGTTTATGAGACCACTTATTGATGAGCTCAAAGTTTTTCGGGAGACTGGTTTTCGGACATGGGATCGATAATGGGGAAGAGTACTTTATGATGAAAGTTGCAGTGATGTGGATCATTAGTGATTTTCCTAGGTTGAAAACGTTAAGTGGTATTCAAACGAAAAGATATAAGGCGTGTCCAATATGTTTGGATGACACTGATGCTAAGTTCTCTCATGGTAGGATGTCGTATATCGGGGAACGTAGATGGCTAGATATAAATCATGAATTTCGAGTTCAAGGGAGAAATTTTAACGCAAAGAACGAGTTTCGACTTGCTCCACAAACTCGAACTTTGATTTAGGTTTACAAGAAAACTGTCTCCCATCAGTACCCTCGTTTGAGTCTGGTTAAAGAGAAGAAATCGAGTCAGGTTTGTAAATTTGTTTTATTTAAAATTTGTATTTACTTATTATATATGAAAGTTTAACTTGTAATATTTACTTTCTATATACGGTATAAAAGAGCCAAAAGTTGTGTTGGAGTCACAAAAGTATCTTTTGGGAGCTTCCATATTGAAAGAAATCTAGAGTGAGACATGCCTTAGATGTCATGCATATCGAGAAGAATGTATGTGACAACATTCTTTGTATTATTCTTGGGTTTGATGGAAAGTCTAAGGACGACCTTAAAGCCCGTAAATTACTCGAAGATATGAAGATACGCAAGCATCTTTGGCCGAAGAAAACCCGAGCCACTTTGGGAAAGACTACCATGCCTTATGCTAATTACACAGTGAAACCTCAATTCCGCCTCGAGGTACTTGATCAAATTGTTGCGGTTCAGTATCCTAGCGATTATGCGGGGAGCTTAAAAAACAAGGTAAACATAAACAACAAAAAGTTTTATGGTTTGAAGACTCATGACTGTCACGTATTGCTTCAGCGCGTTCTTCCCGTGGTCATATGACCCTACATGGCCAATCATGTCGCTGATGCGATTTGTGATTTATCTTGATTCTTTCAGATGTTGTGTGCTCGAGAGTTGAAGAAGTCAGATGTTGAACAAATGCAAAAAGACATTATTTTGGTTTTATGCAAGTTCGAGGCGATTTTCCCTCAAGCTTTCTTCACAATCATGGTACATCTTTGCATCCATCTTCCAGAACAAGTCTTTCTAAATGGTCCCGTGCATTACACTTGGATGTTTCCTATAGAGAGGTACGTACATACTACCAATACTGATAATTAATTATATATATATATATATATATATATTAGAAAAACACATACACACACATATATACATATATATAGTAGCTATATATATATATATTTAGTTTCTCGATATATAATTATATGTATGTTAAATGTCTTGATATATAAATTTATATATATATATATATATATATTAATTTTCTTGATATATATATATATATATATTAAATGTGTTGATATATCAGTTTAGAGGAAAAATCAAATACACACCAATCAATTCATGCACACTTACAAACCAATCCTAGCTCTTCATCTTTGATTTTATTTTTTAATTATATTTTAATTGCATAAGGTTAATTAGGTAATTTGATAAATTTATTTTTGTTTTAATATTTCTAACCGATTTGCAAATTAAAGTGATTTCCTAAAATTCTGCATCATATTAATGTAAACTATATCAACAATTAAAACTTAAAATTGCAAATTGCATTATCTACCCCAACGATATCAATTAATATAATTATATTATTAATTAAAATTTGTTTACTTTATTTGAGTATATTTTCCATATGTGTTAATCTACAATTTTCATAGAGGACAACGGTATTAATTGGATTCGATGGAAGTCGATCGCTAAAATAGCTCCAACGATGTGAGAGAAAATTGGTGCAGTGGAAACTATGAGATACACTTCCAGGGTGAGTAATCTTCGTTTGATATTTGAAATCACAAAGAATATCGGTGCAAAAAATGGCGGCGAACCAAGGTTTTGAAAGAGTTCGATGTAAGGGTTTTGTCGCCCTTAATTTCTGTAGTTTGACGCCCTAGATGTTTTGCACGTAAGTGATTTTATGTGTGGAAAGATATGGATGGTTATGCATATTTCGGAAGATGAAGTTTCTGCATATTTGGAAAGATGGATTTTTGAAGTTTCTGCATATTTGGGAAGACGAATTTATGAAGTTTCTGCATACCTAAGAAGATGAAGTTTCTGCATTTTTAGGAAGATGAATTTTTTTAATTTCTGCATCTTTGGGAAGATAAAGTTTCTGCATATTTAGAAATACGACTTTTTGAAGTTTCTCCATATCTGGAAAGATGATCTTTTGAAGTTTATGTTGGGAAGATGAATTTTTGCATTTATATGCATTTGGAAGATAATCAGTGAAAGCAAATATTCAAACGCTTTGAATATTAAATTAGAAGATAATGACAGAAATAAAATGAAGCTAAATTTTAGGAATTCCTCAAATTAAATCGAGTTCAAAATTAGGTGTAAATAAAAGGACAATATTACCCTTCTATGCTACCCTTTTTTTACATTCAATGCATTTTCTTTTGTAACTTGTCTAAAACAGCCCCTGAAGTTATGCACCATTAGATTAAAAAATCAATGGCTCAAATTGGTGTGTAAGTGTTTAACAAATGCAAGGTGTGTATTTGGTTAATCCTCTATAAGTTTATATATATATATATATATATATATTAAGTGTCTCAATTTTCATGCAACTTGGAGAATACAAGAAACATGTAACAAACACACGTTACCCCGAGGGTTGTATTGCTGAACGATATCTAATGCATGAGTGTGTGATGTTCATGAATTTGTATTTGAAAAATGTACCGGCCATACATAATAACACTTCGAATCCGAATTTATCTCGGTGGAGCTTCTCAGTCGTTTCTGATTATGTTGTTTCGAATAGTCGCATCTGGAACGCCACTTTGACTAAAGAAAAAATGGAAACAGCTCGATGGATGGTTATCATTAATTGTTCGAAAGCACAACCAATTATTGATGAGTTCAATGAACTTTACGTAACAAACTACCCTAAAGGTTGCCTCGAACATCGTATCGCGACGTTCCATCAAACTTTCAAAATTTGGGTTTACATTTTTACCACAACTTTCAAAACTTGGGTAAACACTAATTACGTTTTTTCACCATTCATATGTTTTATCATGCAGATGGCAGATGAACAACGTAATGTACAACAGGAACTAGTGATACTATCACGTAGCCCTCAACAAACCGGTGTGTACCAACAATGTAACGTGAATGGCGTTAGATTCGTTTGTGAACAACAAGATGAGTGTCACAAGACACAAAATAGTGGGGTGATGATAGTGGCAGACGGTGTATCATACTATGGGGTTCTACTAGAAGTTATAGAGTTAAGTTATCTTCAATGTCGGTCGTTTTGTTTAAGTGTAGGTGCTACGACGAAGAAAATACAAAGTCAGATCGTGGTCTAATTTTGATTGATCTATACAAAGAATAATTGCTACAAAGACAATAAATTTTGTCTTGCCTTACATGCAAAACAAGTATTCTACATTAATGATCCAATGTTTGGTAACGGTTGGAAAGTTGTTCATCACATGTTTCATAGAGGTACATACAAAGCGAGTACACTTGCACGAAACACAGATGTCGGTCCACGATATGAGGTAGAGGAGCCGTACCAAGAGCCTGTGACTACCACCATTCCTATATGTCAGATCTTTATCGACATTGGTCCTACACCGCGTATTGATATATCGGATGATGATGACGATAACGATGAAGATTGCGAGGAAGAGGACGAGGACAACGAGTTCGACAGTGATGACGAGGAAGAGGAGGAGAACGATGTGCTTGGAATCAATGATGGTACAGATTCAGACAATGATGTTAATGAGTTTCATTATGTGAACGATGAATATCGTCATGATCCAGATTATTAAGTTTCTTTATGTGATGCAATGAATTATATTTAAGTTATTAAATGTTTTATGGCACAACAAAATATTACTATGTACGATGAAATAGTTTTGTGGCTCGACTCGTTACTCGTAACTAAAAATCCTAAATTTTAGTTAATGACTCGACTCGTAAGGGTCATGATATAAAAAAAAATATTTAAATATGTATATATAGTGGGAAAAGTCCAAAAAAAACCCAATAAACTATTCCATTTTGAATGGTTAAGTCCTTAAACAATTTTTTTGAACAAAAAAACTATTAAGCTTTCTCATTTTGAATGATTAAGTCACTAAACTATACTTTTGGATGAAAAAACCATTAAACTTTTTCATTTTGAATGATTAAGTCCCTAAACATTTTTTTCAACAAAATAAATCATTGAATTTTTAAAAATTTGCTACTTGTATTTGTTTAACGTAAACTAACCTAGTTATATTTTACATTTAAAACCTTTATAGTCGATTACATTTAATTTTTTATTTTTATTAAAAGGGGGTAATTAACCAAATTTTGAAAGTTTAATGGTTTATTTATCAAAAAGAAATTGTTCGAGGACTTAATCAATCAAACGAAAAAGTTTAATGATTTTTTCATTCAAAATAATAGTTTAGTGACTTAATCATTCAAAATGAGAAAGTTTAATGGCTTTTTTGTTCAAAAAAATTGTTTAAGGACTTAACCATTCAAAATGGAATAGTTCGTTGAGTTTTTTTGGACTTTTCCCATATATAGTAGATATATATTTATAATCATCATTAATAGTCTCAAAGATATTTTAATAGAGAATGAATTTAAAGGCTCTTATTTATCAAAAAAGATGATTAATATGTATAGATGAACGGTCAAAAGAGGCTTTCAAGTTTGCTTTTTGACTTTTTACTCTCTTTTTTTTCCTTTCTTTCTTCTAAAATGAGGTACCTGTGTTACTTTCTTTTCTATTGACCATTGGATATTTGCATTATTGCATACCTCAACAAATGTTTCCTTTGTATCTTTCTAAAATTCAATATCTGCAACTTTCTAAATCGAAAAACCAAAATTCATTGAAATTGTTTAGTAAATACAACCATTAATGAAAGAATGGAATTAATTAGGTTGAGTAAATGTAGGATTACTTGAAAAAGAAATTTATTAAATTTTGTTATAATTAAATTTTCTTATGCACACTATATGTCTATATGTGAGTCCAAAACAAGTGAGTAAAGATGTAAGATGAACATTGTAAGAGAAATAAACCTGAAAGCTTCTACAATGTTGTGTGTTGATAATGAAGTTCTTGGAGTTTCATGAAGAAGATGAAGGGAGAAAATAGTAGCTGCCAATACTTCTTGCTTTAATTGGAATGAACACACCCAAAACCCTACTTACTATAAAGGGGTTTTTATACCTAAGACAAAAAAAAGTTCACAAAAGGTCCTTGAAGTCTATGACTTCTTACAAAAGGGACCCAAAAAAACTAACAAGCTAAGCTAGAAAAAGGAAATTACATAAACGACCCCTTGACTTCTTTACAACTAATTCTTGACTTAACAATTCCCCCTTTGGAAAGAAGTTAGAAGGGCGGCGGTAAATGCAGATCAGGTTCCCACTTTGATAGTTGCACGTACTCGTCCCATTCTCCAATAGTTCTCGTCGGAAGCTTTAGCGCCACCTCAACCTGACGAATCTGAAGACGCTCTTTCAGTTTCTGCTCGATCAATCCATCACCTCTATGATCCTTGCCTTTCCTTGATTGTGCTTGACGTTAGGAATCTGGTCAATGATCAGCCTCTGTCTTATCCCTTCGTAGATGTACAGAAGGGTGCCGTCACAGAAGCTAGCGATTTCCCCGAGACGCAAGAATCTCCTTTCCTTCTTCCTCTGGGTCATGTAAATGATTCCATGCTTAGGATTGACTTTCTGTTGACGGCTTTCAATGGCCATCAGTAATCAGTGACGTGCGCGAAGTTGATGGTATGTCAGATATACCATTTCAGAGCTTCGAGGCCATTGATCCATTCTTAAGGACAATGAATCGGACCTTGAAGATGTTTGATCAACGCGAGAATGTCTTCAACATCGATGTTGTCGAGATCGGCTTCCGTGAACGTGTTTTCTACATGCTCGCCCTGACGTGGAATCGTGAGAATCTCCGGTAGCCAAACTTTCAAGGTATAATGTCCTTTACCTTGACAAATCTGCGATTCACCCGTTTCCTCCATTTCTCTTCCCAGCTAATCTTCCTCTGATGAATGTAGGCAGTTCGGCGACGGACGGGCTTCATGCCTATGATGCCGAACTCGGCGGGTTGAGACCAGACATGCAATTTTTCCGTTGGAAGATCCGTGGAAAAGTTTCCTCTAGGAAGGGACGGAAGATGATCGAATGATTCCATCCTAGTGCAATTGCTGTTGGCGGAGCTTCGGTGGTTCCTGGAACGGTGCTTGAAGTAGTGGTACCTATGGACTGAGATGCGAGCTGGACCGAAGGGAGAAAGGTATCATACTCAGCAGTGTCGATAACGTTGTCCCCTAGCTGTATGAGGTTGTAGCTACGAGCAAGCTGATCTAGGATCCTTCGTGCTTCCTCACTTATCTGTAGCTCGGCTGGATCTGTTGGCGTCGAGTCAAGGTCAATGCAATCGATAGCTGGTGTTTCCCTTTCTCTGTCGATGTTATCGATCACTTCGTTCAAAGGAATCGCCTCGAACACGATCACTCCGGCGTTGAGTAATCTCTAGCTGTGCATCTCTGGTTGCTATCTATTCGTCTTTAGCTCTGATCTTGTCTTCAAGCTCCATTACATACCGGGAGAAAGAAGCAAGAGCAGTATCTATTTCTCGCTCCGTGTAGTAGCCATCGATGTGGATCTATACATTTGTGTCGGTTGGGCCTTGCAGGTGGAGTTGAGGAGTGACTCGGGGGATCTGAACTGCAGGTTGTGGTTGAGGTTCCATAGTTTTGCCTTTGAGAAGGCGACAAGCTTCTTGCAGTTCTGCCTCCCGTTCTGCATCTGCTCTCCGTAGATCGTCTATCTCGGCTTGATGGTTCGACTCTACCCGTTCTCGATCAGCGAATGCCTTTTCTAAAGCCTCGAGTTTGGCAAGTCTGGCTGCTTCGACTCTGTCTCTTTCAGCATTAGCTCTTTCCAGAGCCTCCGACCTGTCGTGGACATCCTTTAGGCTACTGTCCGATTCCCTGGGAACAAATCTCGTGGTACTAAGACCTGCACCACTGACAGTTCCGGTTGACGACATAACACCCGCGAAGGATGAGTGTCGTCCTACATCTAAAGTTGGCGTGATGTTAGCTAAGGTAGGACTTTCGAACAATCCTCGAACCGCATCAATTGATGCACGAACTACGTCCGTTCTGGCCGAGCCACTCAGGCTCCCGGCGGTTGTTCCCTCCAAAAGTTTCCTAACAAATGAAGACACATTAAGTGTCGGAACAATGGGCTCTAGGACACTTGGTGCACGAAAAGAAGGTGCGAGCTGGGGCAGTTGCTCGCTTATCTCAACACCAACCGTCTCTGAATGATACGTCGGTGGAAGTTGTGCTGAATCCCTGTGTACAAATGAAACGACCATCTGTTGAGAGATGGCCGAGTGGGTGGCTTTGGTGTGCAAATGCGCTGGTTAGCTGCCAGCATCTTGACCTAATAGCTCGTGCTGTATGGTCTCGGTGTGGGTTGCCTCTGTGGGGGTTTGACTCAGGATAGGTTGGGAATCGGTGTCTAGCCTCCTAGGTTGGGCCTCAACATCGCTGGCCTATTGTATGGTCTCTAACACCTCTTCTTCTTGACGGGCCTCTTCCACTTCGGCCTCTTGTCTCTCAAGACCCTCACTTACACCCTCAAGGTCTTCATCACCTTGTAGCTCCAACTCTGTCTCGGCTCCTTCCATACTCACTCCTCCAAAAGCAACATCTTCATCCGTGCCAGAGTAATCAAGTTGCTCTTCTTCGGTGGCATCCATATCGAACGAAGATGATGACGTGTCATCAGCTCCTTTCCCTTTGCCGTCGTTTCGAGGCTCATCCGATTGAGTCGCTTTGGATGAGCTATTGCTTGGGTCAACCGAAGGATCTTCAGGAAGACATGGGGTGACCGCAGCAATCATGGGTGAAGGTCCACAGGCATGTTCTTGTGGAGATGCTTCCGTGGCCTCAACTGATTCTCGAGGATGGCTCGGTAGATCAAAAATTGGTGAAATAGGGGAAGGGGTACGTGCCGAGGGGCGGTATTGCTTCACTCTTGGTTGTGGAAGATAAGGGTTCTCCATCATGAGGCGGCGAATCTCCGCTTCAAATGCACGGTGGCTCGGGCTAGCTTCAAATGTCATGACGGTGTGAGCGGAGGCAGAGGTCCTAACCACCCTACCCATATGTCTCCTAACGTCTACGCTCAACACTCTCGATCCGGGAACTCCCCCATGAAGCTCCAGAACCCCCCCCCCCCCCCCCCCCCGAAGGTAGGGCTAGTAACTGGAGTGAAGTCGTAACAAGGTAGCCGTACTAGGTGCGGTCGTGGTGAAAAATATGGGTCCGTATATTTCTAGATAAACCAGTTACAGTAAGACCCGTAGAAACACGTATGGGTTCAGGTAAAGGCTCTCCCGAATATTGGGTAGCTGTTGTTAAACCACCTAAGGTACTGGGTCAGAATGGACGGGATACGCATGTGGGGTAGAGCTCTCCGGTTCTGGAGAGTTCATACGTGCGGCTTCTAGTCCTAAGGTAGCCCTATACTTAACTACACTCTCTGCCTCTTTGTTTGCCGTGTTTAGAACAAGTAGAGAGATAGGCATCTCTTGGACATCTGGGTTTAGGTCACAGCAGTTTACCCGTTGCACTTGTCTTGGCTGGATCGTTGGATGGCTTGATCTGCGTCGTACCTCCGGAGTTCGGTTCATGTGATCTCGAACTATGAGCCCGAAGTACCTCAGCCAAGGGATGAAGGAGTGCTGATTTCTCCCACGTCCTATATCGCGGGCGATGTCAATCCAGAGTTGAGCTGCGATATCTATCTTTCGGCCGTAGATGACCGAATGGTATATGTGCCAGAATTGTGTAGTGGCCGTGTCAATTCCACTCGTCTTAGATGAGAGACACCTGTTCATGAGGTTGAGCATGGATGCCCAGAGTTGTTCGAACAGGGTCTGTTTGATATCTGAGACGTTCTTGACCCGTTGGGACACTCCAAGTGCATGAAGTTCGTTGAGGAGAGTCAGACCTGAGACGAGTACTCAAATCCAGCATGACCGCCTTCCGTTCCGGTTGGAAGGTGAAGAACTCGACGGAGATCCTCTCGAGTGAAGGTGAGCTCGGTTTGGTCAATGCGTGCAACTATCGTTTGAACTACTCCATAGGTTTCGATGCGCGCCGTATGCCAAAATTGTTGCAAGTATATCTCGGGCACTTCGGTGAAGCTCATCATGGTGGAAGCCACCGGGTTTGCTCAGATAATCTCCAGTATGATTATTTGGTTCTTGACTTGCACGTTGTCAAAGTCAACGTAGTCGTTGTTGAAGATGATGTTTCGTACTTCGGATGTAGGAACCAGTTCCCGGTCGGCAGCGTTGTTGATCGGGGAAGGTGGGTTGTTTTGCTGATCTGCCATTTCTGACATAACAAAACAGATTTAACTAAGTTAGAGCCAACACTAAACAGTTTTTAGTTGAACAAAAATCCGGGTCAGGATTTATCGAAGTCCGAGTCGGACTTTATACAAATCCCGAGTTGGACTTGTTCAAAGTCCGAGTGGGACTTTATACAAATCCCGAGTCGGACTTTATACAAATCCCGAGTCGGACTTTATACAAATCCCGAGTCGGACTTTATACAAATCCCGAGTTGGACTTGGTCAAAGTCCGAGTTGGACTAAAGACAAAGTCCGAGTCGGACTTACGCAAAAGTAGAGTCGGACTTGGTTCGAACTCCGAGTCGGACAAAACAATAATCTGAGTCGGATTATGTTCAAATAGGAGTCTGAGTCGGACTATGGGGAGTCCGAGTCGGATTAAGGGGGGTTCAAGGAGGAGGTCCTTGAACAGAATACAAGTAAAGCACAAAGTCCAAGTAGGACTAAAAGGACGAGTCAGACAACTTGAATAATCCGACTCGGATTATTCAAAGTAGTCCGAGTCTGGCTATTTGAATGTCCGAGTTGGACTATCGCGACTGTTCGACTCCAACTACTCAAATCAGTCCAAAAACGATGAAATTAAGTCCTAAAACTATCAACATGTATTACATTTAAGCCATAATGAAGTTTAGAACTCTTTTTAGGCCGATCGAACGTCCCGAAAGCCCATTCCAAGGATGTGGGGTTCGGTTATTCGAAACCGAAGCTTTAGGCTTCGATATGATCTCGAAAACAGTAGAGATAGGATGAATTGAAAGCATAGAAGTGTTCAAAATCTTACCAGGATCGTCGGGAAGTAAGCCTATCATGAATCGGAGGTCTAACGAATGCTCGGGATGCCGTGAAGCAATCGGTGGTTCGGGTGGTTCGTTGAGTGTTCTTCGTGTTCTTTGTAGGTTCAGAGAGTTTGAAAGACTTGAAGTTGACAAATTTTGAAAAAGTGATTTGAACGAGACAAAAACTACCTTTTATATTTTTGATATCCCATACTGATTTGGATAAAAAAATATTAGTAATGTCAGATTTTCACTCTCTACCCTGAACTTTCAACACCTGATGAAACCAACCCTTGGACTTATAAAGTTTGGTAAACTTTACACAACAGCCCCAGAACTTGTAGTTTGAGAAAATTTCAAATTTGGTCCCTGAACTTGTGTTTCATTCAAGAGATGGTAAAAACCGTCCCCGAACTTGTAAGTTCAGACACTTGTCACTACCACCCCTGAACTTTCACGTTCACAAAAGTTACAAGTTCATCCCCTACATCGTAACCAAAAGGACTAACCTGATACTTCTCCTCAAAGATTAACCGTGTAATCTCGAAACTGGATTTTGCACGAGTTCTGATCTGAAGTAATCAGAAGTCGTTATGCTGATCTACAACTGCAAGTGGTATCCAAAGTAGTGTGGATCCAAGAAAATTAGCACAAACTGTCAAAAAGATGCATGATGCTCTTCTAGATACATGCATAGTCTAAAAAGCCCCCCCTACACACATGCATACATAAAATAGATTCCTGGCTCCCCCTAGACCCCAGGCAGTAGGTCTAGCATTCCTAACTTACTAAGAAGAAAGAAATGGCGTTTCTCATCAAACGGCTTAGTGAACGAATCAGCAAGCTGAAGGTCACTTTCCACAAAATACAGTTCAATGTTACCTTTCTCGACATGATCCTTGATGAAATGATATCGAATGTCGATGTGCTTCGTCCAAGAATGTTGAACTAGATTCACCGTGATTTGAATCGCACTTTTGGAGTTGCAATAAATGGGAATCCTCTGCATGGTGTATCCAAAGTCTGCAAGTTGAGTTTTCATCCAAAGAACCCGTGAACAACAACACGCAGCGGCAACATATTCTGACTCCGCCATGGAGAGTGAAACACAGTTCTGTATCCGGGACGACCAACTTACCAACTTGTCCACTAGGAACTGACAGGCTCCGGAAGTGCTCTTTCTGTTCAACTTACAACCTGCATGATCAGAATCTGTGTAGGCTATTAGTTCAAAACCAGAATCCTTTGGGTACCAAAGGCCAAAGTTAGGGGTGCCCTTCAGGTACCTAAGGATTCTTTTCACAGTAGTTAAATGGGAATCACAAGGATCATGTTGATAACGAGCACAGACACTCGTATAGAAAACGATGTCAGGTCTACTTGCCGTGAGATAAAGCAAAGAAACAATAATCGCCCGATAATTCTTTTGGTCAACTGGCTGGCCAGATAAGTCAGCATCCAACTGGAACGATTTGGACATTGGTGTAGCAACTAAGTTTGAGCTACCCAAATCAAAGCGTTTGAGTAAATCATGAATGTACTTTGATTAGTTTATAATAACGCCATCAGGGCGTTGTCGGACTTGTAGTCCTAAAAAGAAAGTCAACTCGCCCATCATACTCATTTGAAATTGTGATTTCATGGTGTTCTCGAACTCTTTGCAATGCTCAGGCTTTGTAGAAGCAAAAATGATATCATCCACGTATATTTGTACTATGGTCAAGTCGTTACCTGACCGTCGAAGAAATAATGTGGGGTCGATTGTACCTTTCTTGTAGCCAGCTCCAAGCAAATGAATAGTTAGAGTTTCATACCATGCGCGAGGAGCTTTCTTGAGACCGTAAAGCGCTTTGTCTAAGATATAGACTTGAGTTGGAAACCTCGGATCTACAAACCCCTCAGGTTGTTCGACATACACCTCCTCATGAAGGACACCGTTCAGAAAGGCGCACTTGACGTCCATCTGGTATACGGTCATATTTTTGTGTGCGGCTGATAACTCCAAAATTATACATGTTTTGGTCGTTCTGGTTTATATGTTTTAACCCCATTTTAGCCCGTTTCTCGTACAATTTACTCTCGAAATCTTGTGAATTAGAGTTTTGTAGGTTTTGGAGACCCTTGAACGGAAGAGTACAAAAATTGGTGAAAAAGTATGAAAAGTGAGCATAAAGTAAACAGAAGTACCTTAGCGAACGCGAAAATGGATTCTCGCGCCCGAAGTGAGCCGAGTTCTAGAAGATTTAAGCTTTTCACTCGTTTTGCATTGGGGTTCAATTTTTTCGCGCAGCGAAGTAGGTGTTCACTCTCCTTGGAAGATTACGGATAGAGCTAAAGAAGGAAAGAAAGGGTTTATAAGTGTCTCGTGCAGCGAAGATGCCTCTTCGCGATCGCGAGACAGGCCGGATTTCACCCTTATAAATTCAGGCCTCTTCCCTTCGTTTTTAATCATCCAATATTTAATTTCATAGTTTAGTAGCTCAGAAAATCACCCGGAGTCGTTTAGCCGATGTTCGATCATATTCCGTTGCACGGTCTGCATAATGTCTCTTTTTCTAGTTTTTATTTATATTTTTGTTATGTCTAGTGCATAGATTAGTATAGTACTTAATATGGTTTGATTGATTTTGTCGGATGATTTGATTTTGGTTTTAATTAATATTAGTTTGGTTTGGTTTATTGAATGTTTATCTGTGATTCCTATTTCATTGTTTAAACTATGGTAACTTGAAGTCGTTGATTGGGTGTGTTTATTTTATAAATAGACATACTCCATTAGGTTAATCGATCTCTCTTACCTTTCGATCCGGTGACGCAGAGAGTTGGGGTAAGTGGACCGCTCCGACCGAGAGTAAACTAGATTGTAGGGTCCCACGACTTAGCATTGAATAGGGTAAATTTTACTAGACTGTCTGACAATCAGTCCCTATAATTAGGCCGGGATTCCAACCTGGTTTTTAGTCTCAGATATACATGCTAGGGTGCCTTTGGCTTAAATTCTTATAATAACCAACCTAGCTAAACCTTTCGATTTCTAATAAATCATCCGCAAGTGAAATCTTCATAACCATAATAAGTATTGTTTTGTCTTTATTGATCTTAAATCAGTTTTAGTTTAATAAGTTCTTTTCTTTCAAGTTAATCAAAACCATTTTCATAAAAACCCCCCTTTTAGATTTATTGTACTTAAAAAGACTTTGTTAAATAACTTGACCGTTCCCAGTGGTAAGAACGATACCTGGACTTTCCTACAGTATATTACTCGCGATCAGGTACGCTTGCCTGTGAATGTGGTGATATTAGTTGGGCATTTTTAAGGGTTAAACTTGGTTACGTTTTTATATATATATATTTTACTGCATCAAGTTTTTGGCACTGTTGCCGGGGAACGGTAGTTTGTTTTATTTGAGTCTTTTAGTAGTTTAGTTGCTCGATCCTTGTGAGAGATGTTGGTCCTCTACTGATGGCCAATAAGATAAATTGTATTGTAGAAGGGGGGTTGAATACAATCAACACATTTTCTTCCACTTAATTCAGTCCACGACTCCTATGGAGCCTTTGTGTGAACTGAAGTAGATTGTTTGCTGAAACAGATCAAGACTATGTCAAGATCCAAACAATCTTTTTAAGTATTTTGGCACTAAGCCTTTGCTTATGCACAAAGCAAGTATTAGAAGAGATAGAAAGAATTAGAAGATAGAAAGAAGAAAGGATTGGGGTATAGAAGATGGACAAAAGGTTGTGTTTGAAGAACACACTACGTTCATATTTATACCCCATGCATTAAATGCATGCCATTCCCAACTTTACACGTGTCAGGTAAAGGTTGGGTTTGGTGTACTATTGTACCATAAAGTAATGCCCATGCGTGGTAGGGTAATGGCTTATGGTAAACAGTTGCCTTATGGGTGATAAGTACGGAGGGAACAATAAAGAGACATCCCTTTTGTACTATTGTCAGAAAGGGAAATTCAAATCCTTTTTGTGCATATAGGACAAGAAGGCAAATATAGTATTCTTAAAGTACAAGTCACTGATCAGGCCGTAGAGTCGCTGATCCTTGGGAAGGATCAGGGAGGCACTATGACTTGTTCTCTATGGAACGTCATGTAAGAGTAGTCAGCTAGCTATCACTGATTTCAACTTCAGATCATTAGCATCGCTGACTCTATCATCAGCTTGCATCAATAGATGGTGCTGATTGTTTCATAGCGATATGACAATTTGTCTTTAAAGGATACTTAGCTGATGTCAGCTCTCACGGATACTAAACGGAGTCAGTGATCAGAGATCGCTGATGTCCAAACTATCAGCGAGACAGACTCGCTGAAGTATTGAACTTCATCACAGCAGTGCTAAGTATTTTTCAGTTAGTAGATAAGGATCATTGGTATTTCATCAAGTCATAGCGGAGCTGGATCAACAATCTCCCCCTAAATATCAATGATAAGACAACAGAGAGGTTGTCTTGATTCTAGTAACTTAAAAAAAATTTCTAATTCTAGATTCAACAGTTAGGAAATAAAACATGTGAAAGGTACTTGTATTATCTAACTGTTAGAGGTGATCTTTTTCGGTGATGAGAGTCAGAGATAGATAAACACTTGTATTTCATTTCACATAACAGTTACAGATGAGAAACAAATACAAGTCACTAAAAGAAACAACAATGAGAAAAAAAATTACATAGATTAAACTAGTCTAGTGGTTCTTCTCCATTGCGTCTTCTCTTCCTTAGTGAGTCACTGCCTTCATTTGAAGCGAAGTCGAGACCTCCGCAGCTAAGCGTGAAAGAGGCATTCAACCAGGAGACATTCGTTCATGTGTTGAATACAGATCCTGAATGGGGAAGGATCTGTCTCTGATGAATGAAACAACATCAATCATTACCAAGTTGAGGTTCTGATCACTGATGTTTCTCCCCCTCAGTAGGTGCACATCCAAGAAACAGGATGTGTTTGCAATGATGCAAAGCCTACATATCAAAAGACTTGCAGGCTTTCTCCCCCTTAGATGATAACCTATCTCCACTTGAGACTTGGGTTCTATATTTTGAAGAACGGTGGAGATGGGCCAGTACGGAGAAGAGGTAGGAGAGAAGAAAGGAACCATCTTCGTCATAAGGGAATAGTTCCTTATTAGAAGAAGGTATCTTCCAAGTGAAGGGGGAAGGAGATGGGAAGCATCTCTTTAAGAAGAAGGTATCTTGCAAGTTTTTCTCCCCCTCAGATGCAGCACCCTGTGTTGTAGATGAGATGCAGGATGCATATGATCACGCTGTGCTGAGAGAAATATACTTGGCCAAGGAGAGGTGGCCAAGTTCTTCAGTGGAGATTCCTTCTCTGATCTAGTAGAGATGTTTTCCAGAAGAGCCGTTATCTTAGCTGCAGAATTAGTAGCAAGAGATATTCTGCAAAAGAAAGAAAAACATATGTTTGAAACCAATAAATAAAGATTAGAAGAGTCTTTTTATTGTTCTAAGTTCTTATGTTGTAAAAGATGAACCCGAAAAGAGGTTTTATGTTTGGATTTGAAGAGGAGAATTCATCCTTAAATCAAGGATTGTTAAGAATGACTTAAGAGTTGTATTTACCAGTCGAGCAAGAAGCGCCTCTAAGGAAGAATGAAGATTTGAACACATGAAGGATTTCAAATCTTGGAGAGAGAAATCTAGTAAATGTGAAGAAAAAAGTAATCCAAGCGTGGATTATATAGAGGTGGGGAATACCAGAAGGTGTGATTTTGGCGCTCAGAAGAAGATGGGGCGCGGAACAAGTTTCAATAAGTAATAATGACAGTCATTTAATTCACGCAGTAAATACGTAACTGTTCGTTTTCACACGCCTGAAAGTGTCTTTTCACTTATCGTCACGCGTCTGACACATGTTAAGGTGTAAAGAATAGTACCAAAGTGTCATGGCTACTAGATAGAGTTGGTGGTAGATAAGTCAATTTAAAAAAAAAAACTTATCCATTTTGATGATTACAAATTCAAAAGAATGTAAAATGGTAATCAGCAAGAGGAAAAGTCCTCTTATCACATTTAACTTGTTAAGGCATGTGAGATCACTGACATTATTGAATGCAATGAATCAACAGGAGAGAGAGTATCAGTGACAAAAAATGATCAGCGAGATCAATTCATTTCATTTAAAAAGAAAATTTCAGTACACTAAGAAAAGAATTACATAGATAATTTACAAGTGAAACTAGAAAAGCAGCATGCTGAAGATCAGACATCAGGGTTTAGCATTCCTAGTTTGTCGTCCAGCGGTTTAGTGAAGAGATCAGCGAGTTGATATTCACTTGGAACGAAATGGAGTTCAACATCGCCATTCATCACATGATCTCTGCTATAGTAATATCGAATTTCAATGTGCTTTGTCTTCGAGTGAAGGACAGGATTGTTAGCGATGGCGATCGCTGAAGTGTTATCGTAGTAGATGGGTATCTTTGATAGCTGAAACCCATAGTCCAGCAGTTGATTTCTCATCCAGAGGACTTGAGCGCACCAGCTACCAGCAGCGACCTATTCTACTTCAGCGGTTGATGTGGACACTGATTTCTGCTTCTTGCTTGTCCAACTCACCAACTTACCACCAAGTAGCTGACAGCCACTAGTGGTGCTCTTTCGATCTATTTTACAACCTGCAAATTCACTTTCTGAAAAAGCAGTTAGATCGAACCCTGAGTCCCTGGGGTACCAGAGACCAAGGTTGGGAGTCCTCTTCAGATACCTGAAGATGCGCTTTACAGCCTTCATATGAGATTTCTTAGGATCAGCTTGATATCGTGCGCAAAGACAAGTAGCATACATGATATCAGGACGGCTCGCTGTAAGGTACAACAGTGAGCCAATCATTCCTCTATAGAGAGTAACATCAACAAATTTCCCATTGGAATCTTTGTCGAGTTTCAGAGGAAGTTCCATTGGTGTTTTCATTTCAGAACATGTAGTGAGTTCAAATTTAGCAAGCATTTCACGAACATACTTTCCTTGGGATATGAAAATAACCTTTTCAGATTGCTTAACCTGAAGACCTAAGAAGTAGGTCAGTTCACCCATCATGGACATCTTGTATTCAGCCTGCATGCGTGCTTCAAACCTTTTGCAAAGTTTGGCTTTCGTGGACCCAAAGATAATGTCATCAGCATAAATTTGGGCAAGGAAAACATGATCGTTGTAAGTCTTGACAAACAACGTGCTGTCGATCTTTCCACGAGTGAAACCTTCTTTGATAAGATAAGTAGATAAGGTTTCATACCAGGCTCTAGGAGCCTGCTTTAATCCATACAGAGCCTTGTTTAGCTTGTAAACATGATCAGGATGTTTAGGATCAGTGAAGCCTGGTGGTTGAGCAACATAGACTTCTTTAGTGAGTTTCCCATTTAGAAACGCACTCTTGGCATCCATCTAAAACACTTGAAATTTCATATGAGCCGCATAAGCAAGAAAAAGTCTAATGGCTTCTAATCTAGCCACAGGGGCAAATGTTTCATCATAGTCTATCCCCTCTTCTTGTCTATATCCTTGTGCAACAAGACGAGCCTTATTGCGGATCACAATGCCACGTTCATCAAGTTTATTTCTAAAAATCAATTTCAGACCAATGATGGTCTTCCTGGATGGCCTGTGAACAAGAATCCAGACAAGGTTACTTTTGAACTCAGCGAGTTCTTCTTGCATCGCTGAAACCCAGAATGGATCAGCGAGTGCTTCTTCTATTTTAGAAGGTTCATTTTCAGATAAGAAACAGACATAAAGACAGTGATTACTAGCCTGATGTCGAGTTTTTACACCAGTAGATGGATCACCTAGGACTTGATCAATAGGATGATCTCTAGTCCATCTGAGAGCAGGGGCTGAGGAACAGCCTGAAGAGGTTCAGCTGCAGCAGTATAAGATGATTCTTCAGCGACTGCCTCAAGTTGAGGAGGATCAGCGACGAGAGGAGCAGCTTCAGAAGATCCTGAAGTTGACGAAATGTCCTCCTGAGAAGTTGTGGGGGCAACTTGAGTTATAGGAACAATAGAGTAAACTGGAGGATCCTGAGGAATTTCAGGTATTTCTTCAAATCCATCAGGAATTGGAGATGGTGTTCCTGCAGCAGGGATGTTAGTATCAAGGGCTTCCTTTTCAGGGACCTGAAAGTAAGACTTAGCCCATTGATCTACATCATTATTATCAGAAAATGAAGAATAGGAGAAGGGATTAGATTCATCAAACTTGACATGAATGGTCTCTTCAATGGTTTGCGTTCGTTTGTTAAAGACACGATAGGCTTTGGATATGGTAGAGTATCCAACCAAGAAACCATCGTCAGCTTTGGCATCGAATTTTCCCAGAGCATCTCTGTTGTTCTTGATATAACAATTGCAACCAAAGATGTGGAAGTACTCGATGTTCGTCTTCCTCGCTCTAAAAAGTTCGTAGGCTGTCTTCTTGAATCTTTTCACAATCAGCGACCTGTTCTGCATATAATAGGCAGTGTTGACAGCCTCAGCCCAGAATTAAATAGGAAGACGGGCTTCAACCAGCATTGATCTTGCAGCTTCAATCAGCGTGCGATTTCTTCGTTCGACGACCCTGTTTTGTTGAGGAGTATGAACAAAAGAGAAGTTTTGAGAGATTCCCTTGCTGACAAGGAATTCATCCAAGACACTGTTTTTGAATTCAGTGCCATGATCACTTCTTATAGAACAAAAAGTGATCTAATTGTACTTCTCCATCCGAAGAATGAAGGCAATGATCAGCTGAGGAGTTTCACTCTTGGTTCTAAGGAAGAACACCCAGGTATATTTGGAGTATTCATCCACAATCACCAAAGTGAATCACTTTCCACCCATAGACTGAATATTGACAGGTCCAAAGAGGTCCATGTGCAATAAATGGAGTGGAGAGTTGATGGTAGAGACTTTCTTGGATTTGAAAGACGCTCTTGTCTGCTTACCCTTTTCACAAGAAGCACAAAGAGATTCCTTTGCAAAGCTGTTTTCAGAGAGACCTTTCACCAGGTTGCTGATGTTGGGAACCGTATGCACTAACGGTGAGCAGCGGATAACAAAATACGATTCCCAAAACTGGACCCAACTTAAACCTATCAGATACAATTAAGAGAGTCTGATGGTTTACCTTTATGCGAATAGACTTCCGGAAAGCGAACAGGGAGTACACCGCTACTGACACCACGCGAGAGGGTTGCTAGACTACCGTGACTGATCGAAAAACGATCGTTGTGAGAGAGAGAGAGAGAGAGAGAGAGAGAGAGAGAGCCGGCGGCGGCTTTAGAGAGAGGGAGAGAGAGAGAGAGTAATTTTTGTAGGATTAATCAACTGATGATTAAAACACTTTAAGCCTTTAACCTTTATTTATAAATATAGATAAGGCAGTGTTTTATTTTGATTACAATTCCTTTTATAATTATCTCTTAATAATTAATCCCTTAATTAATTAACTACTTAATTAATTAATTTACTGATTAATTAATCTAACAAATAATTATTAACTTATAATTATTTATTTCTCTCTTCTCAATTATTTCTTACACACAAAAGTTCTCAATTAGGTGTGCAGCGGTGTGACCTACTAGTGTCTTATAACATTGGACACGGTAACCCTGTTACTGTCTCGCACACAATCCTAACAGACTCCCACTTGTGCTAGACATGTAACTGTGCTGTTACCATTAGCCTAAGGAGGTCCCTAGCCAGACACTTAGGTTAACCAGGTTATAAGATCTCTTACATCCAGAGATACAATTCACGCTTGAATTTGTACACAGGTATATTCCTTTTGCACACGATATTTCTTAAAATGATTTTAAGACATGGAGTGGAGGATTCATTTCTTAAATCCAAGTATTTCTTGACTCTGATTTCGATTGCCTGCAGTAACGGATATTACTAAATAACACCTGTTATTCTATCCGAGCGTGGCCACGCGTTTTCTGCCATCTTAATCGTCAAGGGGCCCGGAAATATCTCTCTTTTGAAAGATGTGCAAATCCCTTCTTGACTACTTGCATTTGGATCCACGGCTTCCGCTGTATCTAATCACGTCCAGTATGGCCGCCCTGTTACGGTGCAGCGTTAGGCCGTGCTAAGAGTACAGCAGTCCTCATGTTCCCAAACCAAGTATCTCAGGTCTAAGGACAACCTATCAAGTCAATGCTTATGACTGAGGCTCCATGAAGCAGACTTGATACTGGTCACTTCCAATACCCAAGCACTCTGATGAGTATCTATAAATACTTGGTCACATCCCTTGTGCTTTCATTCTCTACTTCGAATAAATCATCAAGTATTTATAATAGTGTTAAACTCCCTATTGAAATTCCCATTTCAATAAGTGGCTACGGAATTTTAGATTTCATACAAAACTTTGTAAATGGATACGTTAAATATGCGAAAAATAGTTAATTTAAAACAATCATGAATTAAAACCTCCATTTATAACATCAAGAACTTTACATGATTGAATCGTTTTAAACTAAACTATAGTAATAATTAATAAACTAAAACTAGCTACTGGCGTCCAGGTACTGCATCCCAATGGAATTTGCATGTGCCTCATGCTTCACCCTTGCTAGTGGCTTTGTCAACGGATCTGCGACGTTTTCTTCTGTTGGAATCTTGCATATTCTCACATCTCCTCTTCCAATGATCTCTCGGATAAGGTGATATTTTCTGAGAGCATCAGCACCCTCATATTGGATACAGAGAGTATCCCAAATCTATTTAGCTGTCTTAAGCTTGCTGATGGAGTGAAATACTTCATCAGGAAGAGACATGGCTATCAGAGACCTTGCCTTGGTGTCAACATTCACCAGGCGCTTATATTTGTCTGTCCAGTTGGACACCTGCTTGACAAAGGTTCTTTCAGGAGCAGCGGGAGTGGTGGTAGTAGCAGCAACATCTGGAACTATAGAAGTGGGAACAAATGGTCCATGTTCTAAGATGCAGGGGATTTGAGGATCGGAACCAGAAAGAAAGAGTTTCATTCTTGATTTCCATAGAGGGAAGTTATCAGCATTGAATCTGGGTAGCTTTGCCAGAGATCCAGATTCGAAATAAGTGTCTTTAGGAGGATTGGCCATAGAGTGGATGTAGAAACTATGTTTCTTTTGTGAACGGTTAAGAAGAAGATGTTTCTAACTGCTCTGATACCACTCGTTGGTCCTCTATTGATGTCCAATAAAATAAATTGTATTGTAGAATGGGGGTTGAATACAATCAACACATTTTCTTCCACTTAATTCAGTCCACGACTCCTATGGAGCCTTTGTGTGAACTGAAGTAGATTGTTTGTTGAAACAAATCAAGACTATGTCAAGATCCAAACAATCTTTTTAAGTATTTTGGCACTAAGCCTTTGCTTACGCACAAAGCAAGTATTAGAAAAGATAGAAAGAATTAGAAGATAGAAAGAAGAAAGGATTGGGGTATAGAAGATGGACCAAAGGTTGTGTTTGAAGAACACACTACGTTCATATTTATACCCCATGCATTAAATGCATGTCATCCCCAACTTTACACGTGTCAGGTAAAGGTTGGGTTTGGTGTACTATTGTACCATAAAGTAATGCCATGCATGGTAGGGTCATGGTTTATGGTAAACAGTTGCCTTATGGGTGATAAGTACGGAGGGAACAGTAAAGAGACATCCCTTTTGTACTATTGTCAGAAAGGCAAATTCAAATCCTTTTTGTGCATATAGGACAAGAAGACAAATATAGTATTCTTAATGTACAAGTCACTGAGCAGGCCTTAGAGTCGCTGATCCTTGGGAAGGATCAGGGAGGCACTGTGACTTGTTCTCTATGGAACTTCATGTAAGAGTAGTCAGCTAGCTATCACTGACTTCAACTTCAGATCATTAGTATCGCTGACTCTATCATTAGCTTGCATCAATAGATGGTGCTGATTGTTTCATAGTGACGTGACAATTTGTCTTCAAAGGATACTTAGCTGATGTCAGCTCTCACTGATACTGAACGGAGTCAGTGATCAGAGATCGCTGATGTCCAAACTATCAACGAGACAGACTCGCTGAAGTATTGAACTTCATCACAGCAGTGCTAAGTATTTTTCAGTTAGTAGATAAGGATCATTGGTATTTCATCAAGTCATAGAGGAGCTGGATCAACAAGAGATTTCTATCTCTTGCAAGTTTTTGCTTTTTAGTAATTAATTTTTTATCTTTTTTATCCCGCAAGTTGCCCATGATCTTTTGGTTGTGGTTTCAGTGAATTCACGCCAGGATTAGTGGAACCATTTGCGGAGCCGGAAAGAGTAATTAGAAAGAAAAACAAAAAGAAATCCAAAGCAGGAAAGTTCTACCGAGAACCTTGAACTTCAACATGGGAGACGAACGATCTATGTGGGACGCCCGGAGAACAGCTCCCGCCGTTGTAACACGCACGATCACAAAGCCGAATTTTGATAAGGAAATTAAAGGCCAATTCTTCCACATGATAAAGGAGTTGACTTTTGACGGGAGAAGCAATAGCAATCCTATCGTACATGTGGAAAGTATCATCAATATCTGTGATTTGTTCAAAACTGAAAATACCACGGACGACGCTATTCATCTACGGTTATTCCCTTTCACTCTTGTTGGAGAAGCCAAGGCGTGGCTTCGATCACTTGAACCTAGTTCGATAGCTACTTGGGAGGATTTACGCTCTAGGTTTATGTTTAGATTCTTCCCGCCATTAAAGATTGAGAAACTTCGTGCCGACATTCGCACTTTTCGGCAAGATGATGAGGAAACAATATCCGAAGCATGGGAGAGATACAAGGATCTTCTGAATTCGTGCCCGAGTCACGGATTGACCAAAAGCGAGCAAATCCAAACGTTCTATAGTGGGCTCAACTACTCATCTCGAAGTACATTGGATTCATCCGCTGGTGGTGTGTTCATGTACAAGACTCCAACCCAAGGATACAATCTCTTTGAAGACATGCTTATTCACAACATCAATTGGAAGTCGGACATGCGCTTGCAAATTCCTAAACTTGCCGAAAAGATCTCTACCGACTTTGATCCAACCGATGAGATTGCCGCCGTGAAAAATAAACAGGTAAGGATTGAAAAGAGAATCGATGTTTGTCCCATAAAATGAAAGAAAGAAGAGATGGATTGAAATCATATAGAAAATGATGAACACTTTGAGATCTTGAATGCTTCAATATGGTGCAAAGGATGATATTCAATAACACATAAACCACAATTTTTGATGAAACATTAACCATAATACCTAAACCTCTCATTCTATTTATAGGAATGAGAGGGAATACAAAAGTGACATAAAAGGCCCCCGAAGTTCCAAACTTCTAAACAAGGGCTTACAAACGAGATAATTGTTCAAACACAATGAAATTAAAGTACTGAAAGCAATTAAACATAGGCTTCTGACTCTTCACAACCAGAGGTCTAACAATCTCCCCCTTTGGGAAGAAGTTAGAAGGGTGACGGTAACTCCAATGCTGGTTCCCACTTCGACATCTGTAGGAACTCGTCCCAGTGTCCTATTATCCTCGCTCGCATCTTCATAGCGGCTTCGACCCGTCGGTACATCAGCCTCTCCTTCAGTTTCCTCTCAATCAAGTTCATTGCCTCCAACAGCTTTGCCTTCCCGTCAACCAGCTTCGACGAAGGGATCTGATCTGTCAAAAGTCTGCTCGCTAGCCCGTTGTACTAGGCCTGTGCATCGGTCGGGTTCGGGTTAATTCGGGTTGAAAAGTTCGGATATCCGAACTTTTCGGGTTGGGAAAACTAAAAACGAACTCGACCCTTAGAATTTCGGGTTTGATCGGGTTCGGGTCAAATCGGGTTCGGGGAAGTTCGGGTTGGACCCGAGAACCCGAAGTTGATGCAACTTTCAAGTTTCAACAACACAAAACAATACATATCGAGAGGAGAGACCGACTTCCGACTGTGTCACTATGAGCCGTGAGGTCGCCGGTGTGACGTGTGAGATAAAGAGGAGAGGATCGCCGTCGCCGGAGATTTGAGAGGGAGAGAGGCGTGAGATGAGAAAAAACCCTACTTCTGTTCGGTCTTCTGGAATCTGGACCAGACTTCAATGAAGTATGGGGTTAAAATTAAATGGAACCCAAATACATCGTGAATAGTCATATAAGTGTATAATGTTATATATAATTACTTAAAAAATCTTTTTTTTTAAACTTCGGGTTTCGGGTCGGTTCGGGGTGGGAAAGTGGAACCCAAACCGAACCGTAATGCATCCTCGGTTTCTCGGGTTCGGGGGGTTTGGGTTTCGGTTTTTCGGGTTTGGGTCGAATAGGCTAATTTCGGGTTCGGGTTCGGTCGGGTTTTGCTCACCCCTACGTTGTACACATAAAGCAAGGTACCGTCACAGAATTTGGCAAGCTCGCTGAATCGCATAAACTTGCGCTCTTTCTTCTTCTTGGTCACGTAGACGACCCCATGCTCTGGTACTCTGGAAGGCATGTAGAGAAAGTAGGCTCCAATTGCGTGCACGTGCAGGTTCGGTCGGAGCAAGTTGACTTTGGGCTGGCGGCCCTCTATGGCTAGTTGGTAGTCCGTCACGCGCGCAAGTGTAATTGCATGACGAACATACTTCTTCAGAACTTCTAGGCCATCTGGATAATACTTGGGTCGGAGGATCGGGCCTTGTAGATACTTGATGAGTGCAAGGAGGTCCTCGAGGTGGATCCGGTCCAGGTCGGCTTCGGTGAACGTCCAGCTCTGTAACTCTCTAGCAGGTCTGCCGGTGCCATACATGCGGACATCGAACTCGAGGAATAACTGATGTCCGTGTTTGTAAGGGTGAACATTAGTTACCTTCGTGAATCGACGTCTTATCCTTTGTCACCCGTGAGTCGCCCAGTTGCAAACCCTCTGGTGGACGTACGCCGTTCTTCTTCTAAGCTTCTTCATGTGCGAGATCCCAAATTACACCTTTCGGGACCACACGTGCAGCTTTTCTTGCTGAAAGATCCGGGAGAAGGATTCCTCGAGAAACGGCCTGAAGATGACCGAGTGGTTCCAGTTCAGCTGGATAACAGTAGGAGCTGAGGAATCAGGAGTTGTTGTAGAGATCGTCTGTGGAGCTTCGAAAGTGGGAAACTCAATCGTGGAGAGGAAGCTGTCGTAGTCGGTGTCTCGGAGAATGTCATCCCCCTTCTGATAGATCCGAAGGCTTTGAGCGAGCGACCAAAGTATTCTCTGGGCTTCTTCCGGAATCTGGATATCTGAGAGGTCTGTCGGTGCTGCTTCCGGGGAAATGACATCAACTTCTGCAGTCTCAGCTAAATGAGGGAAATGAATTACCTCATCTAGTGGGATTGACTCATAGTGCCAACCCAACACATCGAGAGTCTCCATATCTGAATCTTCATACGGGATGTCGGCGGCAGACTCTGATGGAGCACTTGCTGGAGTAGGTGGTCGTTGGAGCAGAGGAGGAACCGGAACCGGAGGCTGATTGGAGGTTGATGCGAAGCCTTTTGGAAGCTTGCATCTCCCCCTCATGAGGACCCGGTGCCGAGTCATCAGGGTCATCATGCCTCCGTTTGGAAGGCTGAGCCTGAGACCGACACATGGCCTCCAATTCCCTGATGCGTTGCTGAAGAAGCTAGATCTGGGCGTCTCTCTCTCTCTCAGAGCTGGGCGGAGAGACTGTCATTCTGTGTAGTGTACGACGTGATCAGCATAGAATGTTTCGCCTCCGTAACGTACCCAGGAATGTCGGGTAGGTTGCCTGATGTCGGAGGAGCGAGACGGAGGACATCTTCGGACGGACGGGGAGTCGAGGCTTCGGTTGTCGGGGCATCCTCCACATGTTTTCCCTTCATCTTTTGTTTGAGCTCATAAAGCTCCTGATCCCTGTCTTCCTGAAGCTTCCTCGATGCCTCAAGATCTACTCTTATCTTCTTCTCGGTCTCGGCCAAGGCTTTCACCAACGCCTCGACCCGTAAATCCCTAGCCGCATTGGCTTCCTCCATGGCCTTTATTCGTGAGTGGACGACTTTAAGGATGTCATCCAAATCCGTCGGACCTTGAAGTCCCGGTGTTACTTGGGTGGTTTTAGGGATTCCACCCGAATCCGTCAGACCTAAAAGTCCCATCGTTGCGTGAGCATCTTTTGAGACTTTGCTCGAGTCTGTCGGACCCAGGCCCGGTGGTACAAATCCCAGCGCTTCTAGAGCTCTGGTTGTCGAGAAGAGACCTATAGAGGTGCTCTCTCGGCCTGATTGCACCGCTGCCGTGATGTCGACCGTGCCAGGGCTTCCGGAGGATCCTCGAAGGGCGTCTTCGGACGCACCGACTACCTCCGTTTTACCGAAGTCCTGTGGGAGCTCCGCATGAGTAACCGACGATCGTGGCCTAATGATAGAAGGGATCACATAAGTCCCGGGAAGTGGCTCTACGACTCTATGTGCACTCAAATAAGTCGAGAGATGGGGCAGGCTCTCTCTTAGCTCAACACCGGCAGACTCCAAGTGAGTGGCCGGTGGAAGTTGTGCTAATTCCCCGTGAGAAACTGAAACGACCATCTGTTGAGAGATGGTCGGGTGGCTGGCGGGGGTGTGCAAATGCACTAGTTGGCTGCTAGCGTCTTGACCAGACACCATAAGGTGCCCGATCTCGGTGTGGGTTGCCTCTATATGGGATGGACTCGGGTTAAGAGGGACAGCCATATCTACACTCCTAAGCGACTCTTCTTCTTCGACCGCCTCCTGAATTTGAGCCTAAGGCTCGTCTAATTGGACCTCTTCTTCTTCGGTCTCTTTTTCAAGACCCTCTCTAACACCCTCTTCACCACTTCTTTCACCCCACCCAGTCTGTTCTGCCTCTTCACCTTCTTCTTCTTGACCGACTGTTCGGTCATCGGACATCATATCTCCACCAAGATTGAGATCATCGGATACGCCATCATCGTTGAACGAGGAAATGGCCTCGTCATCATCTATCAGTTGGGCCTTCCCGCCCTTTGCTGGTTCGGACGCTTGAAACTCTTCGTCTGAGCCATAGTCGACCTTCTAGGATTCGGTTGCATCGTCTTCGTCCTCACGACGATCATATGGGGTATGATCAGAGGATTCTACACCGTCGGAGTCATCACCGGAGGGATCACCGAATGGTTCGCCTGCTTGTTTTGGGGCCGCGTCCGCATGAGGTGGCGAGGGGAAGTGTGTTTGTTCTTGTGAGGAAGCTTCCACTTCCTTACCCACTGGCTCGGTTTGTTGCGACGGCGTGCGGTGATCTTCCCATGACGAGTGCACGGGGATTGCTGGAGTATCCCGGTGTATTGCTTGACTGGGTAGCCCAGCACGTGCTCGAGTTCTGGTAGAATGGGAGTGGATTCTTCAACATAGGTTCTCGTGCGGGCTCGACGAGCTCGGGTCTCGATAGCTCTCTGATAGGCCTCGGCTCCTTCGATGTGTGGAGTGGCGGACGTCCGGACGATTCTACCCGCTTCACCCCTAACGTCAACGCTTATCACACCCGAGCCAGAAGCTCCCCCACTGGAGCATTGGCCCGTCGTGCCGGTGGCACGGCATCAAGGAAGGACGGGTCACGCGTCCGGGGTAGGGCTCCTCGGTTCTGAGGAGTCCGTGGACGCGGCTTCTAAGCCTATAGAAAAACGGTAAAGTCCTATACTCACTGACCTATGGTCCGCCATGTCTAGCACGTTCTCCGGGATCGGCATCTCTATTTGCTCTAGAAGCGAGGGTGGCCTGATCTGCTTGCTCTAGAAGCGAGGGAGTCCTCTTGTTCATCATGCCGATCTGCTTGCTCTAGAAGTGATGGTGGCCTGATCTGCGTCGGACCGTCGGATGGTGATCCATATGATCACGGATCATAATGCTGAAGAATCGCATCTACGGGATGGATGTGTGACTGTTCCTTACAGGGCCTACCATGACATCGTTGATGATATCCAGCCAGAGTTGCTGAGCGACGTCAATTCGCCTTCCGTAGCCGACAGAATGAATGACATGCCACATGTGGGTGGATGCTCGGTCCACGCCGTGAGTCTTCGACGAGAGAGTGCGGTTCAGTATGTTGAAGACCGTGAACCAGATAGGGGGCAGCATCCCTTGAGCGACGTGAGATATCCCGTTGAGCCTCTGGTTTGGGTTGACATGGACCCCGAGAGCAAGGATCTCGTTGAAGAGCTCGGTCTGCCGCGTTGTTGATTGGCGAAGGCGGTGTGTTTTGCTAACGAGCCATTTCTGTCAAGTCAAAACGAAAAATAATGTTAGTATGTGCCCTGAAAAATGCTAAGTGTCGAAAACTAGTGAGATTGAGAAAATGCCTCCGATTCAGATTATGTCATTTTCCGAATCGGAAAATGAGATAATCCGATTCGGAAAAGAGCATTTTCCGAATCATACCAGATTATCAAACACTTAAGGAAAAAAGACTATACCCTCGACTAGGCGCGAGTCGGAAAACCTCGAAAACCCAAAAAGTGTGTTTCGTATTTTCCGAGTCGGAAAAAGAGCAAACACACGAGGGGAGGTTTTCCGATTCGGAAAACATGGTTTTCCGAATTGGAAAAACTCAGCACTTAGAAAATTTAAGGCATACTTAAAGAGATAAGTTTTCCGATTCGGAAAACATGGTTTTCCGATTCGGAAAAGCATAAACACTTAGATTATAAAAACCAGCCAAAAGAACTTGTCCTCACACTTGATTCGGAAAACCTCGGAAACCCATACGGGAAGTTCCATGTTTTCCGAATCGGAAAAGATGTACACTTGAAAAACACGAGGCTCAAGTCTTGATTCGGAAAACCTGATAATCCGAATCGGATTTATCTGGTTTTCCGAATCGGAAAACGCATATGAGTATTCATCGGTTACGGATTCGGAAAACATGAACATTCATGTTTTCCAATTCGGAAAATGCAAATCGTTCGTTTTCCAAGTCCAAAAACCATCAAACAACATCGATTTTGAAGCTCTAAACTATTAACATTCGATCTAAAACAATAATAAACAAGTTCAAAAGCATATTTGGATCGATTTAACGTCCCGAAAGCCCATTCCAAGAAGTTTGGGTTTCGGATACGTTTTAAAAACTTTAGGCTTCGATCCAGGCCTTAAAACGATAAGATTAAACGTTATAACTACGTAAGGATTGTTCGTGAACTTACCAGGATTGCAGATACGTAATCGGATTGACGAACGAAGCAAAAACGAACGAAATCGAGATCGGTTGCGAGAGCGGTTACCGGGTGAGAGTTCAGAGAGAAAAAGTGAAAGTTTTTGAAATTGTGAATAGTAAAAGTTAGAAATCGGTATTTATATTTTTACCGAATTATACTGCGTTTGGCTCGAAAAACACTGTGTTTGGCGCTCCTTTTGGCTCTCTTAACCCGACTTTCACTAAATGGCAAAAATAACCCCTGGACTTGAAGTTTCAAGAAACTTACAAACAAGTCCCTAAACTTGTAGTTTAAAGGAATTTTCAAAATAGACCCTGGACTACAAGTTTCGCAAAAGTGCAAAACTAGTCCCTGAACATAAAATTCAGAAAGTGGCAAAGTTAGTCCCTGAACTTGTAAGTTCAAAATATGTACTCTACCACCCCTGAACTTTCAAGTTCGCAAAAATTTACAAGTCCAGCTCCCGATCCTCGAATAAAGAGACTTACCTGGTACGTCTCAACAGGGTTTTGTGCGAGTTCTGATCTTTCTCGACGTGATCTTTGATAAAATGATATCTGATGTCGATATGCTTCGTCCGAGAGTGTTGAACCGGATTCGCTGTGATTTGAATTGCACTCTTGGAGTCGCAGTAAATGGGAATCCTCTGCATTGTGTATCCAAAATCAGCAAGTTGAGTTTTCATCCATAGAACTTGCGAGCAGCAGCAGGCGGCGGCCACATATTCAGCCTCCGCAGTGGATAGAGATACCCAATTCTGCTTCCGGGATGACCAACTCACCAACTTGTCTCCAAGAAATTGACACGCATCGGAAGTGCTCTTTCTGTTAAGCTTGCAACCTGCATGGTCTGAGTCTGTATAGGCTATTAGTTCAAAACCAGAATCCTTTGGGTACCAAAGGCCAAAGTCCGGTGTGCCTTTCAGATACCTAAGGATTCTCTTGACTGCAGACAAGTGTGAATCACGAGGATCACACTGGAAACGAGCGCAGACACCCATGGAGAATACAATGTCGGGTCTACTAGCCGTGAGATATAAGAGGGAACCAATGATTGCCTGATAAGTCTTCTAGTCAACCGGTTTACCAGAAGAATCAGCGTTTAGTTGAAAATTCTTGGGCATTGGTGTTGCCGCAGAGTTTGAACCACCGAAATCAAAACGTTTTAAAAGATCATGAACATATTTTGATTGATTTATAAAAATGCCATCAGGGCGTTGTCTAACTTGAAGTCCTAAAAGGAACGTCAACTCCCCATCATGCTCATTTTAAATTGGGATTTCATGGTGTTTTCAAACTCTTGGCACATCTCAGGCTTCGTAGATGCAAAGATAATGTCATCCACGTATATCTGAACTATGATTAAGTCACTAGCTGATCTCCAAAGAAACAAAGTGGGATCGATTGTACCTTTCTTGTAGCCAACTCCTAGTAGGTAGTCAGTGAGAGTTTCGTACCATGCCCTATGAGCTTGCTTGAGACCGTAAAGCGCCTTATCCAACACATACACATGGTTTGGATATCTGGGATCTATGAATCCTTCCGGTTGCTCTACGTACACCTCTTTTTAAAGAACTCCGTTCAAGAAGGCACACTTGACGTCCATCTGATACACTGTCATGTTCTTGTGTGCGACATACGCAAGGAAGATCCGAATAGCCTCGATCCGAGCCACGGGCGCAAACGTCTCATCGTAATCAATACCCTCTAGCTGGCGATAACCTTTCGCAACCAATGTAGCCTTGTTCCGGATGATGAGGTCGTTCTCGTCTTTCTTGTTCCAGAGTATCCACTTCAGGCCGATTATTGACTTTCCCCACGGTCTGGTCACCAAGCGCCATACTTTGTTTCTCTCGAACTCCGCTAGCTCTTCTTGCATCGCTAAAACCCAGTCAGGATCAGCAAGAGCTTGTGAAACATCCGAGGGTTCAAAGTCACTTAAGAACCCTCCGAATAGAATCAGGTTTTCGACATTCTTTGAAGATCGCGTTTTGACAGGTTGTGAGGGACTCCCGATGATCTGGGAAGGGGGATGATCTCTTGTACACTTTCTCGAGTGTGGAAGAGTGACATAGGCTTGTTGATTGTTGCATGTGTCGTTCTCATCGTGCACTGCAAGGACCTCTTGCTGATTTCCACTAGATGATCCTTCTTCCAGATTAGTCTGCGGTGCTGCCTCTAACCGGGGCTCACGCACTACCTGAGCATAGGTTCTTTGAGCTGAGCTAGGTAAGGGTAACGGAGCATCTTCCGGTATTGGTGCAAGAACAGGGTGTGGAGTCTGTTCTCGGACAGGTTCCGGCGAGGCAGCGGATGAAGTTTCAGGGGGAGAGACCACTGACTCTGGTGTCACTGAGTTTGTAGAAGTGCTTGAAGAAGGCTCAGTGACGAAGGCATCAGATGTCACAGAAGTAGTGGTTGAACCGGCATGAGCAGGTACTACAATCGGACCCGTGAGAGTAGGTAGATCGTAATCTGCGAGGTCTATAAAGTCTAAAGCAAAAGAGTTAGTAGAAGAACCTGTGCTCGGTGGTGCGGTGGACAATTCAGGCAATAAGGCATTTATATTACTTGGACTTGCAACAGAATAGGTTTCGGTTTCAGAAAAGTCAACATTTGAGCTTTCCAAGATGGTTCGAGTGCGTTTGTTGAAAACCCTATAAGCCTTTGAGTTATGTGAGTATCCGATGAAGATAGACTCATCAGACTTGGGTTTAAACTTTCCCAAATCATCCCGGTCATTTAAAACATAGCACTTACATCCAAAAACTCTAAAGTAATCGATGTTTGGCTTACGCTGCTCGACCATCTCATAGGCGGTTTTACCGGTCCGCTTAACGATCAAGGTCCGATTCTGCGTGTAGCATGCTGTTGAGACGGATTGCAAGAAAGGATTGCAACTTGCCATTGCGAAACTCGGTTCCGTTGTCACTTCTTAATTTCTTCCCCCGGCGACCCAAGAGTACTTGAATCCGCTTGATGAAGGCAATGATACGATCGGCAGCGTCAGATTTGGCTCGAAGAAATTCAAGCCAGGTGAACCTTGAGAACTCATCGACGGGAACCAACATGTACTTCTTTCTGGCTAGGCTCTCAGTTCTTGTAGGTCCACATGGATCCATGTGTATCATGTCAAGGAGACTTTTGCTGTTTGAATCCATCTTTGGTGGATGGGAGCTTCTCTTCATCTTTCCTTGTTCACAAGCAGGACACAACGTATCCTTTGAAAGACGAGTCTCCGGTAATCCCTTGACGAGGCGTTTTGAAACCAGCTTGTCCATGTCCTTAAAGTTCTGATGACAAAGTCTTCGATGCCACAACCAACTATCCTCCTTTGACGTCTTAGTGAGCAAACATATTGCATTCTTCGGATTAGAAAGTGCTTCAAAATGAGGGTGTGTCTGAGGGATTGAACGGAAGACGGTGGAGTAAAGATTGTCGTTTCTGCGTGCACTGAGTACGACATTGTTGTCTTCATCATTCACATCGCTTCCGTATTGAAATTGCTTCACCCAGTATCCATTGTCACAGAACTGACTGGAGCTGAACATGTTGTACCCTAATCCCTCGACATACCGTACATCCTTGATGATGTACCTTCCGTCCGTGATTTTCCCATAACCCACCATTGGCTTCGGTGTCTTGTCCGCAGTTTTAACATATCCCTCAAACCTTTCAACATAGTCGAAAAGGAAGGATCTCTGACCAGTCATGTGTCTATAGGCTCTAGAGTCAAAGTACCACACATGACTAACCTGCAAGACAGATTAAGCTTGTTTAGGGACCCATTGCCAAATGGGTTTCTTTGGGTTAGAGACAGTTGAAACAGTCGGTGCAGTCCCCTTTTCGGATTTCTCCTTAGGCGGAGGGGACTCCACTGACGAAGAGGATTTAGCTTTTCCTCTTTTTCTTCCCCTTCTCTTTCGAGATTTGACATTAGATTGAGGAGCATTGAAAGAGTTAGTCACACCATAGCACAGGAAATTATCAAACATAAAGCACATGTCATTACAAAACGTATCAAAAGCATCGTTTAAGTTGCGATTACGGTTTACAGACATATTCGAATGAAATCCTACACTAGGTGGAGCATAGCCTAAACCCGCACGACCCGAACTACGCTTCTTAGGGAAAGCATTAAAGGTGTTGTTTCTCTCCTGATGATCCTTTCTTGGTGGCTTCACATTCTTTCCACCATCTTTCCTCCTCGCAGCTGCATTCAAAGCACGGTGTAAGTTAGAGGACGGTTTAACAGAAATGGATTTGCCTCCTTTTCCAGATGACGATTTAGAAAAATTAGGTTTAGTGGAACCGAAAGGTTGATTAGGTTTTACCCGAGATGTCTCACCCACAACAAAAGTACTCGAACTAAAGTCAAGACCTTTGATGGGTTTGACTGAGGCACGAGCATCGTTAGAGTTGGATATCTCGTTCTGGAGTCCCTTGGGTGTGTGAGGCTTAACTGACTTCTCCCTGTCAGTACCAACACGTTTTGCACCCTTGGGGTTGCTTTTCTCAGAACCAGAAGCTTGTGGCTCAACAGGCTTCTCAAGTTTTAAAACAACAGACTTTTCTTTCTTGGGAATCAAACCAGAAGGTGTTAGTAATTATGTGCAGAAGTTGGCAAACCAGTGATTACACATCCAACGTTACTAGACACTCGAGGGTCACACCTGTGAGGACCTGTAAACCGAATAAATAAGATAGTCCCAGTTTGGAGAGATTAAGGTTTATAATAGTTAATTATAAATCAGTTGGGCATTTTCCGTACTAAATCCCAAAGTTAAAGGTTTGTTAGTAATTATATATTTATTAGATAAATAAATATATAAGTTTATTAATTATTGAATTATATATTTATTAGGTAAATAAATATATAATAGGATAATAATTAATAATACAAATAATTATCTAGTTATTTTTCTTTAAGGAAAAGAAAAGAATATTTGCCAAAGATAATTATGAAACTAATTATGGAAACTGAGTTGTATGGAAATTCCTCCATATAAAATAAGCCTATGGCTTATCAGTTTTCATAATTCATTCCACCAAGAAAAACAAACCAGAAAATTCTCTCCTCCCTCCTCCTTTGAAACCGGCGCCGATCCAAGAGCAAAACCAGTTCGGTTTTTGGTTCTTTGATTAATCCTTAGCTGTTTTTCATCGTATCGGGGACTCACTCCTGCTAGAGGGATCTTCGTTTGGTCGATCACGGGTGGATCTAACTCGAGCATTCCAGGTAACACTCTAACAAATCTATTACTATTATAATTGAAACGAAAAGATCTGTGGATATTTGGGTTTTATATCCAAATCGCTTCCGCACATATCAAACCAGTTAGGTTTGATTCGATAAACTTATTGATCAGTTTGATCACAAAGTTTTGTCGTGTATCTCATCCAGTTAGGATTGAAATCCACAGTTTTCTTCGTGTCAGTTTGATACGAGGAACGCATAAAAACCCAACAGTGGTATCAGAGCCACAGGTTTATTCGTTTTATTTTATTTAATTGTTTATTAGATCCATTGTTTTATTGTATAAAGGTTAATCTTTATCAGTTTGTATAAAGATTTAATCTTTATCAGGTTTTGGATAAAGATTTGATATTTATCAAGTTTTGATATTTATCAGTTTTGTATAAAAATTCAATCTTTATCAGTTTAGAGTAAAGGTTTAATTTTTATCAGTTTAAATCTTTATCAGTTTTGTATAAAGATTTGATATTTATCAAGTTTTGATATTTATCAGTTTTGTATAAAAATTCAATCTTTATCAGTTTAGAATAAAGGTTTAATTTTTATCAGTTTAAATCTTTATCAGTTTTGTATAAAGATTTGATATTTATCAAGTTTTGATATTTATCAGTCTCGTATAAAAATTCAATCTTTATCAGTTTAGCGTAAATGTTTAATTTTTATCAGTTTAAAATCTTTATCAGTTTTGTGAAAAGGTTTATTCTTAGCCTATTTTATCAGTTTATGTTTATCGTTAAAAAATTGAAAAGCGCGAAAAACCCATGGGGTAGCGGTGATCGGTGGCGGAACAGCGGCAAACGACCGACAGGACCACCCAATCGATCACCAGCCGTGGCGTACGGCGGCAGCAGCCGGCCGGACCACCAGGTGGTGGCTTAGCTACCACCAGGCCGTGGGCCACGTAGCACCATAGGTCGTGGCCTTAATAGCCACAGAGCCGTGGCTTAATCACCACTCGACCGTGGTCTAAACACACCCCAGACCATGGCCGGTCTCGTACCAGACCATGGTCAGATCGTTTCTAGGCCGTGGCTTGCCTGGCCATCAGGCCGTGGCTTGCCTGGCCATCAGGCCGTGGCATGTCTTGCCATCAGACTATGGCTTGAGTTGCCACTAGGCCATGGTCCAACAGATTGGTTGGCCATGGTCGATGCCATGGTCTAGGCCGTGCCAAGAACCATCATTACACCAAGGCTCGCGCCAAGGCAGCCCATGGCTTATACCGTGGCTGCACCATGGCACCATGGTGACCCTCTGGCCAAGCCACCAGACCGGTGGTAGGCCGAGAGGGATGCGAACACCAGTTGTCGCCGATAAGCGGCGGTGGTCAGCGGTGATGGCGGCGTTTGACCACCACCAGGCGGTGGTGATTGACGACGAAAGGTACGGAGGCGATTGCGTAATCGGCGGCAATTTGTCGGTCGATCGCGGATCGTGTTATTACGGGTTTCTCGATTCTAGTGGGCTTCGGTAATAACGGGCCTGAAACCCAGAATTTTTGGACCCAACTTGAGGCCCAAAAGGGTTTTATTGGTTTTAGGCTTTTTATCCGAATTAATTTTATTTAGATAAATTTGATTATCTTATAAAATTATGTTTAAGGGATTTTTAGTTAATAATTATCCCGAGTAAAATTGTGTTTTATCAAACCTGTTATTTGACCCGTTTGGTCAAATAAGTCTAAGTATCATGTTTTGACCAGTTGGTCAAACCACGACACAGTTTACGGTCCAATGTTTATTTTTCCGACCAGTTTGTTCGAGGACCGGGTTTTGATATAACTTTTAGATAAAAAGCAAATATTTTAGAAAATCGGTTTTGCTTTATAAATAGATTTATTGATTATAAATCTTAGTATTTTTATAATTCAAGTAAAAACCGTTTTCAGTTTAAAATATTAGTTTCGGTTTATAAACAGTTTGTTTTATAAACCAAGTTTTGCGATAAACGGAACAAGATAATTTTTAACGGATCTAGGATTTCTTTATCGCTTTATTATATTGTTTAATATATATAAATGCGTGGTTGCTTGAGTATATATATGCTTTCGTATATATCTATTATAGGGCTTGCCAACTTAGACCTTTTGGATTAAATTTGGGGAGGCCTGCGTGCCATTTACAACCCCTTTGTAATAATGACCATAGGATAGTTATTTTTCCTTTTTTTTTTTTTTTTTTTTTTTTTTTTTTTTGGAGTTCCATCGAGAATGCCGAAGGCCAGTGGGAGCTACGCAAGAAAAAACCCAAATTTTCTTTTCTGGATTACTAACGAAGATACCGGGGAGCCAGTGGGAGCTACGCGAGGTGTTAGAAATCCTTTAGAAAAATAGGTCATTATTGGTCCTTAGGAATAAAAGTTGGCAAACCTATAATTAGTTAGCTCTAACTGCGTGGTTGTTGACATATTAACTGCGTGGTTGTGATTTTATAATTATATCAAAATGTTTTAAAATAAGAGAATTTTTTAAAACTAGATAAAATCACAAGAGCGGACAGGTTTTATAATTAAAATTACCAGTTTTATAAACCTTTTTGAAACGGTAGATTTTATTTAAAACCTCAATAATAAGACTGTTTTGTATGAAAAGGCAAGTTGATAAAACAGTTAGTTTGGTCAACAAATATGCTATCAAGACAGGTAGTTTTGATTAGCAAGTGTGCTTATTAAAACAGTTAGTTTTTAATTAGCAAGTGCTCTTTAAAACAGTTAGTTTTAAAATAGCAAGCATGTTTAAACAGTTAGTTTAAACATCAGTTACCTTCTAAACAATCAGTTTTTCAAAAGTATAGATTTTCAAAAATACTGGAACTAAAAGGTTTTTCAAAATTAATTAAAAACCCCGAAAATCATAGATCAGAGTGCAACCCATCTAGGGGCACCTCCGGCGTAAGGTACGCGGCCGTTGTAAGTGAACACACCTTGAACGACCGCGTTCAAAACGAAGCTGGAGGGGATTAACAAGACTCTGCGAATTATCTCCGGGTGGTACCGGCCAGGGTAAAGTGTCCAAGTCCCAAAATGGTGAGATCTGTTTTGGTTCTGTTAAGTTTACCGGGTGGTACCGGGCCAAAAAGCACTTAGAGGGACTGAAACATGTACGGATAATTACCGTTGTCCCGAAAAGATCTAGGAGTCGTGTCAGTTAGATATGATTGGTAAAAGTCCTTACCTACCTAGTTAGTACGTGGTCCTGGTGAGACGTGAACACACCGGTCATCAGGGCGTATGTAATTAGGATCCTAGTCCAATAATTGATCATTTAAGGGTTTATTGATATTTATTGGAAATAGTCTTTCACAGTTACTAAAACCAAAGTTTTTAAAATGTGTAGATAGCAAACACTATTACCAACACTGATAAACTCCCTCTTCGCTCCATTCTCGAAAAGGACAAACTTACTAGGTATAATTTTTCGTATGGGAGCACAGTCTGATGATTGTGCTCAGACACGAGAGAAAGTAGTATGTCCTAGAAAAGCCTCTAGGTGAAGGCCCCTCCAGCAAAAGCTACTGTCACTGTCAGGAACGCTTATAGAAAGCATTCCGATTATTTGCTGGACGTAGGCTATCTTATGCTTGCGACTATGAGCCCAGTTTTTCGTACGAGGCTCATAAACACAAATGCCTATAACATGATCCGCCAGTTGAGGGACATGTTTTAGACGCAAGCACGCACAGAGCGTTATGATGCCAGTAGAGCACTGAACGCGTGCAAGATGGCAAAGGGGACCTCAGTTAGTGATCATGAAAATAAAGAGGCACATTAATCACCTAGAGAGGCTCAGTCGCCCAGTTTTGTTGCAGTTAGCAACAAATACGATACTCAACTCACTGTCTGAAGATTATAAGTAATTGAGTTGAGAATGGAGACCAAGACCAAAGATGTGCTTATGGTCAAGAATGGTGAAGTAAAGAAGAAGCGTGGGCATGGGAACACCAGTAAGGGAAAGGGCCAAGTTCTGGCTACCCTGAGTGCACCCAATGTTTATGATATAGGCAAAGGCAAGGGTAAAAAGGTTAAGCCTAACAGAATAATAACCGAGAATCAATACTTCAAGTGCCATGAAGTCGGTCATTGAAGGCATAACTGCCCGAAGCGTTACGAAGCAGATATAAACACCTCAGGTATTCGTGACTGCTTCAGATTATCACTTTCGCTTGTTAGTTTACAAGTGTGTTGACACCTAGAAGCAAATGTTTATTTGCAGGTGGTCATTAAAAGTGAAGTGCCCAGATTGCAAGGATCAGCATGCAAGATTACTTTTAGATATTATCAAGACAATTTTAAATTTTCTTTCCAAAAATTGAATTTTTTTTTTTTTTTTGAATTCTTATCGGTTTTAAAATTTAAAACTATTGTCTTGATATCTTTATGCATGATATTTTGAATCTGTATAAGTCAAATTAGACTTGATTCAAAATTAGATCCGAGATGTTGCCTATAACACTAACAGTATTGCTTCAATCAAAATAGTTTGAAGTTATGTATATGAAAACTGTCAAAAACACACGAAGTACTATAATTATAGGAATGTGTTTTTAAATAAAACATTTATGAGTAAAAGATTATGAAAGTATTTTATGATCAAAATTTATTACTCATATGTTTTAAGAAAAATTTAGGATATTATTTCAAATATCATTGATAATATCAGTATTTATAAAACTAGGAAAAATTCCAAGTTTCGGAATTAGGATTTAATATAATCCAGTTAAGTTTTATAAATGTTAAAATTCTCGTGTTTATTACCTGAAATAGAATTGACTAAGTAATCAAGTTTTGACTAAGTCAATAGTTAATTTTAAGTAATAGTTGGTTTTCATATAGGTTAGTGGGAGCCCAGGTTATTCTCTATCTAGTGCATGATAAAGAATAAAAGATAAAATTATTGATTTAGTATATATCTCGGAATTCATGATCCAGAAAGGATGTAAATTCATAAGATATACGAATCTATCTTTTAGTCAAAAGGGTAGAACGAAAGTTTCAAAGTCTTTGAAACTAAATAAGGTCATAATTGACTTCGAGAGAAATCAATAATTAAAATGTGTTGGAATAATTATTAAAGATATTAATTATCTTTCTAAAAGTGTCGTAAACACTAGAATAAACTTCCTGAAATTTGCCAGCTTGGTAAATGGAAATTTTATCTGATTTCAGGTAGAAATCATTCATCTACACAGCAACTAAGGGAAGTTGCAGTTTAAACTTTACATATTCAGGAAAACTAGGAGTTATTCCAGTGTCTCCAAGTTCATGGAATATGGTAAAGAAAAGTCTAATCTTTGTTTAAAAGTGTTTGGAAAACAAAGATTAGTAGAATCAAGTAGATTGTATCAGATGATACAAAACTTGTATTATTTTGGTTGTTACTTTGATTAATACGGTAAACATTAATCAAAGGGTTTAAACTGAAGTTAGGTGATACTTCATTTAAATCAGTATTTTAGTAAAACATTGAATAGACACCGTAAAAGTAATTAAGAAATGCTATTAATTTTGTTATTATTACAGAGTGTAATATGGACTATACAAAATTATTTTCTTTATCACTTTTATATTTTGCATGTTTTATGATCCAGGAATGAGACTAGTTTCCAGTCTTTCATTCGAAATTTGTCCATGACAACTTATCGTGGTGGGAACCCGTTAGGGCGTTAAAGTCATTGTGAGCCTCTGGGTAGTTATGATCAGTGGTTGAATAACAGCTACAAGCGTTGTAGACCAGGAGTTGCACAGATATTTGATAGAGTAGCGAATATCGGACGTGATCCGCGGTTGAGACTACTTCTTGGATTTTGTCATAAGTAGAATCTCACAGTGGTTGTCCCTATCACCTGAGGTATCCGGTTTGATATCATGAGGACTGCTGGATACTTAGTGCGTTCAACCGCTACGCCGTAACAGGGTGGCTATAAAGGGCGTGACTAGATTCAGCGGAAGCCGTGGTGTTAAATGCAGATATGCAAGATGGGATTTGCACCTCTTCTCCGAAGAGAGATATTTCTGGGCCCCTTGACTGACTGAATATACTGATGAAGTGCATGGCCATGCCCAAACGAACTGATTAGTTCTTTGTCGTTTACCTATCAGTAGAGGTCGGATAGTCGAGAAACAGAATCATGAGTATTTAGAGTTGACTTAATCCATGCTCATACTCATAGATGAAATATCGTGTTGCAAAGGGAAAAGCCAAGATATACCCAATTTATGAACAGTTGTTTCATTAATGTCATTTTCATATGGAAATTTTAAATCACCTATCTGGGTATAAGAGTTCTTGTAACCTGTTAGCCTAACGCCTGTCTAGGGGCCTCCTTAGGTCCGTGTGATCAAGACGGTATTGCCAACTTGCACAAGTGGGAGTCTGTTAGTAATTATGTGCAGAAGTTGGCAAACCAGTGATTACACATCCAACGTTACTAGACACTCGAGGGTCACACCTGTGAGGACCTGTAAACCGAATAAATAAGATAGTCCCAGTTTGGAGAGATTAAGGTTTATAATAGTTAATTATAAATCAGTTGGGCATTTTCCGTACTAAATCCCAAAGTTAAAGGTTTGTTAGTAATTATATATTTATTAGATAAATAAATATATAAGTTTATTAATTATTGAATTATATATTTATTAGGTAAATAAATATATAATAGGATAATAATTAATAATACAAATAATTATCTAGTTATTTTTCTTTAAGGAAAAGAAAAGAATATTTGCCAAAGATAATTATGAAACTAATTATGGAAACTGAGTTGTATGGAAATTCCTCCATATAAAATAAGCCTATGGCTTATCAGTTTTCATAATTCATTCCACCAAGAAAAACAAACCAGAAAATTCTCTCCTCCCTCCTCCTTTGAAACCGGCGCCGATCCAAGAGCAAAACCAGTTCGGTTTTTGGTTCTTTGATTAATCCTTAGCTGTTTTTCATCGTATCGGGGACTCACTCCTGCTAGAGGGATCTTCGTTTGGTCGATCACGGGTGGATCTAACTCGAGCATTCCAGGTAACACTCTAACAAATCTATTACTATTATAATTGAAACGAAAAGATCTGTGGATATTTGGGTTTTATATCCAAATCGCTTCCGCACATATCAAACCAGTTAGGTTTGATTCGATAAACTTATTGATCAGTTTGATCACAAAGTTTTGTCGTGTATCTCATCCAGTTAGGATTGAAATCCACAGTTTTCTTCGTGTCAGTTTGATACGAGGAACGCATAAAAACCCAACAGAAGGATCATCACCCTCGTCTAAAAATACTTTCATATCATATGTAACATTGGGATCCAGGTCTCGTTTTGGTTTTAGGTTGGCCATGCTATGGTTAAGAACAGGATAAGTCGTATCATCATCAGAATCCAAAGAGTAAAAGTTTTCAAAATCCATAACTTTCCATTTCAAAAGGGAATTAGACACACGTTGGTAGGTTAGAGATTGGCGATACATCATCCTTTCTTCATGATAAAGCTCTTTTGTTATTTCAAATTGAACATCTTGGAGAATGTATCGCGTTTGAAGATCCGCAACCTTGATTTTAAAATCAGTAAAGACAGAGGTTGCGGTCTCACATTCTGAAGAAAGCCTAATTCTCTCGGCGTTAGCCTTAAGTAAGTCCTTTTCCAGGGTGTGAACCAATGTGTCTTTTTCTGAAACAATCGCTCTTAAATTCAGAATCTGATGTTGACAGGCATCTAAGTCCATGGCTTTCAATCTAAGTTCAAACACCTCCTTCTCTAGCTTAACTAGGTCGGGACTCTAAGTTGCGGAAACATCCTCAGGTGGGATAACTAAGGTCTCTTCTGAAAAATCCATTTCCCTAGTGTCATAACTAATGTTCAGGTCGGTGTAGTTGATGGGAGGCATAGCTACTCGAGGGGTTCTAGCCTTAATGCCTTCCCACGTAGGCTCAGTGTTGGTCGGATCACTAGCCGGAACAAAGATAGGTCTATTTGGAGCGGGACTCGTGGGTGGACTACCTGAGGTACTGTTTGACGGACTAATAGTTCTAGTGATGGTTTCACCATTAATTACTTCGGTGTATGTGACAGTCTGTCTAACAAATTCCTCGGTAACGTGTCCTCCTACTAGGGCAGGCTTGGGCTTGGAGGCGGCCATATCCTCAAAGTTATACAGATGTGAAGGTGCCTTTTCTAAAACATGATTTTCAGATAGACCTAGGCCGGGTTTAGCTTTATAAAAAGGATTCTTTTTGGCATGCTGGGTGAGAATACTCAGAGTCTGTTCAGATTGTCCTCTTTTGAAATTGTTGTCCTCAAGCTCTTGAATTTTTGAAAACAATCTAGTTCTTTCTTCCCAAAGTAACTGGAATTTGATAGTGAGCTCTCCATGGTCACTGTTAAGTTCCTCATGGGATTTTTGAAGACACACAAGTTTGTTTGACAGATTGGACTCTCTAATGCCAGACTCAAGTATCTCACGGTTATAATCTATAGTCAAATCCTCGAGAGAGCTTTTATAAATGGCACTGTCGATTCTAAATTTCGTGACGAGAGTCCTTTCCGATTGGAGATTTCTCTCTAAGTCACAAATTTTAGTTTCTAACATTGCCACAGTATCAGTAATATCGGGAATAGTGAATACCTCAGATGGATCGATGTCTTGGTAAGTGCTAGGACCAACAGCTTCTGGTCCCTCGAAATCAGCCATCAAGCACAAACCCTTCACCATATGGTCATCCTCATCCGAGCTCTCTTCCTCGCGTACCCAGTTTTCTTCATCAACCAGCAAGGCAACCCCTTTCTCCTTCTTCCTCATCAAGGCAGTCTTTTTCTCAAAGTAGGCAGCATTCTTGTACTTGACTGAGTAGTCTCTGGCGTAGTGTCCCAACTTACCACACTTGTAGCAAGTGGTAGTGGGACTAGCAGTTTGTTGAGGAGCGGGGTTTTGGTTCATGGGAATCAGGGGTTGATTTGACCTTTGACCACCTTGGTCAGCTGGAACTTGTTGATCTTCTCTCGGAGCTTGTCTGGAACTGCTTCCCCGTTGATCACCTCCGTTATAGCTTCCTTTGCCGCGATCCATTCTCTCATCTGACCAGCGGTCGTTCCTATCTTGCTCAAATCCATAACCCGGTCCTTGATCAAGCCTTCCACCATCATGTCTTCCTCCGTACCCGCCTTCATACCCTTGACGGTTGATATACCCAGACTCTGGAATGTATTGCCTTAAGCTTCTCCGGAAGTTGTGATCGGAGATCTGACCTCTCCAGTCTTCTTGATACCCTGGACCTCCTTGATAGTCCAAGTACGTGTTGTCTCTTCTGGAATTGTGTCTGAACCTCCCTTGGTCTTCTCTGTACATTCCTTGCTCGTTGCGAAATCTTCCCTGATCGTATGACTGAAATATTTCCCCTTGATGATAGTTTCGTCTACCTTGGTTGCTGAACTGAGTTCTGTCCATCTGATAATGTGCTCCCCTGTCTTGCCCCATCCGGCCTCCTCCTGGAAATCCTGATCCCCGTGATATGTTAAATCCACGATTTGCGTTCAGCTTTTGCACGTTGTGCGAGATTAGGGCAAGGGACTCATTCACGTTGAAGAGTTCTTCATCAGAAATGGTAATGATCAAAGGATCATCGGGATGTTGGATGCTCGGACCAAAGTTCGGGTTGAACTCTTGGTTGAAGTCTTCTTGATGGTACTGAGGAGGAACGTTGTTGTACTGTGTGGGTTGGATTGGAACAGAGTTCGGTCCTCCAAAGGGCACAGCCGATAGTGCCAGAGGATCAACAGCCTTCTTGGTTCTTCCACCGGTAATGAACTCCTAATGCTAAACCATCATACTGAAAAGATCGTGTAAACCCATAACTCCCAGGTTTCTGCTTAGCTGAATGTTGATGGCCATGTTTTGCCATTCCGGGGTTAGATTCTTCAAAAACTTCACGTTGACTTCGTACTTGGTCTTCTCAACTCCTAGCCTTCTCAGATCATTGACAAAAGAGTTCAGTCGTTGATAGGATTCCGTGAGGGATTCGTTTTCCCGGGCTTTGAATCCTTCGTAAGCGTTCAGCGCGCTCTCTTTTTGGCTTTCTAGGGCAGTGTCACCGCCCTGCATCTGCTGCTCAATCTCGAGCCATACGTCCCGTGCGTTGGTCAGACTGTCGACTCGGGCATACATGTCATTCGGGAGCGCCATGATTAGGAGAGTGAGTGCCCGTTTGTCAATGAGGTGACGAGCTCTTTGTTCCGGGTTGTACATATCAACGGGTTTTTCAACAACATATGCCGGTAGCTCGGGGCAGTTGTCAGTTCGAGGGACTGCGGCCACGGTGACTGCCGGTCTGATCGGGCCTTCTCGTATGGATTTCATCAGGTTCTCATCCAAAAGATCAAGGAAATGAATCATTCTGCGCTTCCATTGCTGATACTCACCCATCACCAAGACGAGAGGGCGAGACTCGGATCTGATGCCGATAATTTCTTTCGACATCTCTTTCTCTCGAATGAATCACTTGGCTGAAAAAAAGATTTTTGGAAAAGACAGATACCTTGAGCGCCTCAGGACACAGTTAGCTTCAAGTTTTGAAAATTTTGAAAAATAGCTAAGTGTTGGATTCGAGGAACAATTTTGCAAGAGTTCTGGCTCGAAGAGGCGAAATTCGATCTGGAAACTGACGTTTTCCGAATCGGATTAGGCTCAAAGGCAAGAGTTCGGAAAAGCCTCTTTTCCGATTCGGAAAAGCTTGTTTTCCGATTCGGAAAATGGGAGTTCGGAAAATAGAATTTTCAGTTCGGAAAACTAGTTTTACGATTCAGAAAAGGCTCAAAAACCGATTCGGAGAAGGTACAATTTCCGATTCGGAAATTTTGAACTGAAAGATCAGCTCATGCTTTCCGATTCGGAAAACCTGCACAGGAACTCCGAAAATCTTTTCAAAATAGCTCAAAAACACTTAAAAATTAAGTGTTAAGACCCCCAATTTGTGTAAAGACAGTAGAAAAGCCAATGGGAATCACTTAACACTTAAAACCACTTCTTTTAAAGCCCTTTTTGGATTGAAACAACCCAAAAAGTTTTTTGAAAAAAACTTTTAAAACCCTTTTAAAACAAAGATCAAGCCAAGGAATCAAACATGGATCAAGCTCTGATACCAATTGTTTGTCCCATAAAATGAAAGAGAGAAGAGATGGATTGAAATCATATAGAAATGATGAACACTTTGAGATCTTGAATAACACATAAACCACAATTTTTTATGAAACATTAACCATAAACCCTAAACCTCTCATTCTATTTATAGGAATGAGAGGGAATACAAAAGTGACATAAAAGGCCCCCGAAGTTCCAAACTTCTAAACAAGGGCTTACAAACGAGATAATTGTTCAAACACAATGAAATTAAAGTACTGAAAGCAATTAAACATAGGCTTCTGACTCTTCACAACCAGAGGTCTAACAATCGATGAACTAATTAAATCTATTCATGCTTTGCAGGTTGGTTGTGAGGAATGTAGCGGACCTCATCTCACAAAAGATTGCCCTAACAAACCCATGATGACACCGGAGGAGGTAAATTTTCTCAATCGAGGGGAGTACCAAGGGAGGTGGAACAACAATCGAGCCGTGCATGTCTCTTGAGGACCGAGTTCTCCAATTCATGGATTCGCAAAAGAAAATCAACGAAGAGGTAAGTTCATACCTAAGAAATCAACAGAGTGTAATCCAGAATCTTGAAATGCAGGTTGGGTGAATCTCTCAAACTTTGAGCGGAGGAACGCAAGGAGAACTTCCAACACAAACACAAGTCAATCCCATGGTGGATGCATCGAAGGACGTGTTGATGGTGGATGGAATTACGAAGACAAAGTCTTAGACCGATATCTATAATAAAAAGTATGTGTCATCCGATAGTGATAGTGTTCAGACTATGGTACGGATTAAGATTCAGACCTTCCGGAGGGCATTGCTTTCACGCTTGATGACTTGACGCTTCGTGAGCCAATCTAATTGGATGATGACAAGAAAGAATATGGAAAGCAAGGAGATTATGCGGAATTTATGATTCCGATCAAAAACAAATGAAAGGAGAAAGCGGATGAGGACACCTCCAAATTAAATTATGTTGCACCTATCAAGCATGATCCGGGGAGTTACAGTTTACCCATTTCTATTTTTGATAAGTTTACCGGTTTTGCTTTGATTGATTCGGGTGCCGCACTTAACATGATGCCGGTTTCTTATTGTAGGAAAATCGGAGTGAAAAACCTAGCACCGACGGCATATCAATACCGTGGAATCAGCGGTTACATGACAAAGCCTCTTGGAATAGTAGAGGCCATTCCGATACGCATCGGGAATTTCATATACCCCACAGACTTCATTGACATTGACATGCGTAATCAAGTGACAAGTTTGGGTATGGCGATAACCGTATCTTCCTGGATCCCGATAGAGACCCAGTAACACATTTTTTGAGGCCGTATGTGGACCCATCTCAGTCTTTCAAGGATAAAAGTGATCGTTCTCTATTTCCACATGAGCATCTCAAAAAGACAGAAGACTACCCTAATCCGATGAAACCGAATAAAGACTCATCAATTCCAAATGGAGAGGGGATTTCCAAGAAGGGGCATAGAAAGAACAAGGGCTCGTCATCCCGCCGTGGAAAAAAATGAGCTAGAAGTGGAGTCGAGCTCTAAACTCATTTAAAAATGAAGCGCTTCTCGGGAGGCAGCCTGAGCTTTTCATTTCTTTTCATTTCTTTTTCATATTTTTGATTTTCCTGTGTGATTTTTCTGATATTTTGTTTGTTATTGCATAGACAACCATCCGAGTGCTTAGAAGTCGAAAACGAGGAAATCCGACCGGAGATGAAAATTTGGATTTTGGGAACAGAAATACCTCCGCGAACGCAAAGTTTCAAGTTTCGTTTCGCGGAGTCTGTTTTGAGGGTTACCAGGTAAAATTTTCGAGTTTCGTGGCGCAAGGGTAGCAGTTCTGCGACGTGAAAGAGGAATTAGGGTATTTTTTTTAACAAAACACTAACTTCACGATCGCGAAGCCTAACACTTCGCGACGCGAAGTGAGTGCAGACGGGTTTTTAAAGACCTTTTCTCTCAAATTTCAATTCACAAAACCCTAATACTATCTCGGGGCCGTGAAATCCTTCTCTCCCAACGCTAAATCTCGAATTTTTGAGCTTCAATTTCTTGATTCAATGGGACCCAAGGTATGTTTCTTACAATCTTCTAGTTGGATTTTGCCTTCAACATTTGGAGATTGGTACATTGTTCTTGATTTTGTTTACCCTATGCTAGAATTGCTAGATTGTGTTTTGTACTTTGATTGGTGATAGCATAAGGGTAATTCTAATGGTACTTTGAATGATGATAGATTGATGTTTGGATTATACTTTGAATATGGAAAATTTTGGATTGGGTAGATCAATACTTTATGGTTGTACTTGCATGATAAGGGTGGGAATTTTTCCAAAATTCCCCATTCTTGTTTTGACCATATTAGGATTAGGCGTTGGATTTTTGTGGCTTGATTAGAAATTCAAGTATGCGGATTTTCCCAATCCCCGTTTGGGTATTCGCATGTGCATATGTTTTAAACTTGAATCTTTTGGTTATGCTAATTTTGTGTCATAGGATTGATTTAGCTTTTAATCATCTCTTGACACTTTCTTGATGCATATTAGACTAAGACATGGGTTTTTGAATGGTGTAGAGACAAAGAACTGCATCTGCCTCTACCACCACTTACCGTGCACCTGATGGAAGCCATGCTTTCACTTACTTCATGAATGATCCACAATTGAATGCTGCTAAGAGGACCGAATTCCTGGATACGATGAACTGGATTGCTGGTCGCCAATTTGTCATCCCGAGGAGGGCCGATTGGAATCTCCTCCATACTTTGGGAGTTGACAATCGTGTTAAGATGATTCTTGAGAAGCATGCTCTTGGGGAGAACGAAATGGAGTACTATATTTGCAAAGCTTGGGAGAAAGTGTTTTAGATCAACGAATCGCTTTATCGGGAACTCATTCTCGAATTTGTAGCTACATTCGTTTTTTATGCCACCAAGGCTATCGAGGATTGCCGTGAGCAATGTATGACGTTTCGACTCGGTGGAATTTAGAGATCTCTTTCTTTGGCCGACTTTGGTGTGGCCTTAAGAATCTACACTCAAGCCGAGATTGACGATCCCGGTTTTGATGAATACATGGTAGCTATGGAAAAGAGACCCGTTGGTTTCAACCCACGCGATACTTGGGCTATTCGTGGAGATGGCGATTATAGTTCTAACATCAAAGTCAAGGGGTTGCTTTCCCCCATTGACCGACTTTTACACCGCATGTTGGTGCATGCGGTAAATTCTCGTTCCTTTAGTGAAGAAAATATCCCTACTTATGATCTTTGGCTCCTCGACCGACTTACCACGGATGACCGTTATCCGAATGCGTCTTATATCATTGCCGCTCAACTTGCAAAGGAGAGTGGTTATCGAGAGGGAAGCAATATGCTCGGGGGTCAATACGTCACTCGTTTAGCCAAGCATTTCGATGTTCTAACCCCGGGTGCTTTGGCCTCTTTGACCGATTTGGGCAAGATGGGATTGATTGATATGGTTCAACTTCGAGGAATGGGGGTGGTTAAGCTGGTTCCAACAAGCTATGGAGTTCGTTATAGGTGGGAGGAGCATCCGCAAGCCCAAGGACCGAGGGGAGCGTCCGAGAGAACATTTGAGCATGGTGGTACTTCAAGTGGGGTGGAGCATATGGAACAACCGGACGATTGGAATGCTTATGCGAGTTATCAAGGACTTAGTCAACAACTTTCGGACATGTCCTTGTCTTACGGTCGTCATCAACAACGGATGGAGTATAACTCCACGGAGACACTTCACCAAACGAATTGGCAAAGTGGGGTGCTTAATCAAATGGCGAACCACTTTGGCATTCAAGCGGATCCCGCTTACGCTCCGTCTCCGTTGTGGCTTTCAACGAGCAAAGTCCAGCTGGTTTTCCATCTTTCGAGGATTGGCGCAATCATCCTCATGGCCCCTATTGATCTTCTATTGCTTTTCTTAGCATTCGATTGGGTTGTTTAGACAATTTTATTTTCTTGTTTGTGTGGTTTGCTTTAGACTTCCTTAATTGTTTGCTTGTTTAGGATTTTAAATGTTTGGTTGTTTGGTTTTATTTCTATTTTTCTTTTTACAGTTTTGGTTTTTGTTTTTGATAATAGTTGCAGCCCGTGATGATCCTGCACCGCTTACGGTTTCAGATACTTTCACTGATGGACATAAGTCTCATAACCCGGGAAGTTTCTCTTTTTCTCAATCCTCCTTATCTGTGATAACTGTTGCGTTGAGGACACTGCAAATTTTAACTATGTGGAGGGGGTTAAGTAGACTTAACTGTTTTTAATTGTCGGGTTAACTTATGCTTTTGATTTGTCGTTTTTGAATTTTTTAAAAGCTTTGAAATTTGAGCCCAATTTTTTCAAAATTTGAGATTGTTTGTGGATATTTTGATGCTTGTATATGATAACGCCAAATAAGGTTATTTGAGTAGAGTAATGCCTTGGAATGCTAATTACCATGAGTGCCTCACCCATTTCTTTGAGAGTTTGAACCATTATTGATTATTCATTTCGTGAGGATACCGACTTTGACCCAAGGTAGAACTTGTCACTTTGAATACTTGTCGAGACCACATAAAAAAAGTATTTATCACCATTGCACTGATAGAGGCCTTCGTTTCAACCCTTATTAGCCTTCGTCAGATAATCTCATCATAAGGTTATCTAATTTGCCTAGCCTAATTTGAAAAAGTTTTCATCTTTAACACTTTATCCATTGAAACCCTTTTGAGCCTTATCCTTTCATTTCTTTACCCCTTATCACTATATATCCTTTAACCTATTCATTTTATCTATCTTTTCGCCGTAACTCAAATTTGAGAGCTTGAGATGTTTTGATCCATATTGTTCTCGATAAGGTTCTTTTTCGTTCCATGAAGCTACTTGCACCGGGGCCGCGAATGGGTACTTTTGTTTGGATTGGGGATGCTACACCTAATGAAGGGCCGATCGGTATGGCTACTTCACCGCCTCAACCAACCTTTCCGGGGCAATCGAGCAATCCTCCACCGGCAAATCAACAAGGATCGGGATCTATTCATGAAGTTATTCAAGGATTATCGGAACAGATGGGAGTTGAGCATCACGATATCATGGAGCGACTTGATCGGATTTCGTATGACATGTATGGTGTTCGTCGGGAATTGTCTTGGGTCACCGCGTCGATGAGTGAGTACTTTGAAAGCGTGGGACATGCTCCTTCAGCTCCTCTCGAACCTCATCCGGTTTGGCGCGATAGTGATGACGGTCCCGCTGGCTACTCAACCTATGATGAATGGGCTTTTGAAAACCGTAACTAATCGGTTTTATTTGATTCGATTGGGTTGTACTTTACTTTGAACTTTAAACTACGTGGTTTGGTGTGTTTGGTTTGCTTGGACAACTTTTATTTTCGATTGGTTTGCTTAGGTTAAGACTTTTTAATTGTTTGCTTGCTTTAGTTTGGTTTATTTTCTTTAGTTCGTTTTTACTTTTTTCTTTTTCTTTTTGGTAATAGATACAACGATCTATGATCTTGAATCGAGCACGATTTTGGAATACACTCTCTCAGATTAGAACAAATTTCGTCACACAACCCGGGTAGTTTCTCTTTTTCCCAATTACTCCTTAATTGTTTTAATTGTTGCATTGAGGACACTGCAAATTTTAAGTGTGGGGAGGGGGTTATGTAGACTTATCTGTTTAAATGGGTTCACTTTTTGCTTTTTGGATTGCCGTTTTTCTAATTTTTGAAAGCTTTGAGATTTGACCCCAATTTTTTCAAAATCTGAGATTGTTTTTGGAGCTGAGTTGCTTGCATAGGAGAACACTGAATAGAATTAGTTGAGTAAAAGGATGCCTTGGAATACCAATTACCATGAGTGCCTCATCCAATTCCTTTGAAAGTTTGAGCCTAATTATTATTCATTTTGTGAGGAATACCGACTTTGACCCAAGGTAGAACTTGTCATTTGAATGTTTGTCGAGACCACATAAGAGAAGTATTTATCACCATTGCACTGATAGAGGCCTTCGTTTCTTACCCTTTTAGCCTTCGTCAGATAACCTCATTATAAGGTTATTTGATTTGCCTAGCCTTTGATTAAAAAATACTCATCTTTAGTACTTCATCCCTTGTAACCCTTTTAAGCCTTAGCCTTTTCATTTCTTTACCCACTATACACTTTATCCTTTAGCCCAGTTTTTATCTATCTTTTGGCCGTAGCTCAAAGTTGAATGCTTTTCATGTTTTTGGTCCGTTTTATGAATCTGACAAACAGAGAAAGCGATTGTGAAAAAGAGAAAAAAAAGAGTAAAAAGCAACATAGTTGCTACTCAAGAAAAGAAAAGAAAAGAAAGAGAGAAAACGACTCATTCAAAAAGAAAAATCAAAAGAGTCGATGTGCTTAAAAGAAAAAAAAATATCGAAGCCACAAATAAGCAATATGCTTAGGCCGATATAAAAGTGAAAGTGATAGAAATCCCGAGCTCTAAAGAATCTCAAAAGTCAGATGATTAATTTGGATCTTGAACTGATTGGTTTTCAGGTTTTTGCTACAAACCTTAGCCTAACGTTACAACCCTAAAGTCCTCTTGACGGTTGACAACTTCTTAGTGGTGGAGATTAGATCTGGTGACAAGCTTATGCATGCGGGAATTAGTCGAGTATTGGTGTGATCACTTACATATACACTTTTACCCCCGAGAGATACACTTTACATGATTATTCATACTATGTGAGGGTGAAAAGTTGATCTTGGTATCCGATTACTTGATGTATCTTGTTTGTGTGTTCGATTGTGTGAGTATGCTTTGTTCTCTTGAATGATCTTGGGTGGAGATCATTTTGGCGTTATCTTTCTTATCTTTCAGTCTTTTGATTGAGGACAATCAAAGCTTAAGTGTGGGGATTTTGATAACACCAAAATTATACATGTTTTGGTTGAGCTTAATTGTCTGACTTTACCCCATTTCTCACCCATTTCTGGTCTAATTACTCACTATTTGGACTTATTATTGTTTTTGTAGGTTTTGGAGGCCGTGGAACGGAAAAGTACGAAAAAGGCTAGAAAACGTGAAAAATGCACAAACTCAATCCAGTAGCCTTTTGGCGAACGCGAGTTTTCAAGTTTAGCGCCGCCAAGTTCGCCAAGTTCGAAATCCAGGGTTTGCCCTAAGTACTTCGCGCCACGAAAGTGCCGTCTGGCGAACGCGAAATGGGCTCTGACCTCTCCTTTTAAATACCAGCCTCCTCCTTCAGTTTTGATAGAGACACATAGATAGGTAGAGAGATATAGAGTGGTACCGATACGTTGCGGGGTTGGATCTCCGATCATCCGTCGTTGTACTGTCGGTATAATGTCTGTGTCTACTCTCGGTTTATCTGTTTTTATTATGTCTAGTGAGTAGTTTTTAGTAGTGGTACTTATTGTGGTCGATGAACCATTGTGGATGATGACTTTATGATTTAATGTTTATTGGTTTGTTTTTGGTTAATTGAATGTATGTTATGGTTCCGATCTGATTCGTATTGTTTGGTTATTTGAACTCGTTGGTTGGGTGTATCTGTTTGACCAAGATAGATAGACTCCGATAGGATAATCAACCTTTCTTGACCTACCCTTCGTTCCGGAGAGTTGTGTTAGGTGGTTACTCGGACCGAGAGCGACCAGGTAGTAGAAAACCATGCAATAGAGATAGGATTGGGTGACCGGTACTAGATTGTCTGACAAACGACCTAAGTATTGGAGCTAGGAGGACCAAGACCTAGTTGATAGCCATAATAGTCACATGTTAGGGTGTCTCAGACTTAAATTCCTACAATAACCGAAACAACCAAACCTTTGGCCTGTTTAAATCATCCACTTGGGGATTCACTGTACCATGATAAGTACTGCTGTTTTCCTTCATATAGTTTTAATCAATCTTTTAATTGCTTTCTTAGTTCTTAATTAATTTAATTGTCTTTTAGTTATTAAACCTTTTTCATAAAAACCCCCCAAAAGCTTTAGGTTAATTAAACTAGTCAAGATTAACAGTCTACGATAACTTGACCGTTCCTAGTGGTAGATACGATACCTGGACTTTCCTACACTATATTACTCACGATCAGGTACGCTTGCGTGTATATGTGGTAAGACAGTGGCTAGGCATTAGAGGTTAAAACTTGTTTCGCTTTTTATGTATGATAATTACCGCATCAGGGTTTATAAGTGTCTAGCGCCGCGAAGATGCCTCTTCGCGATCGCGAGACAGGCCGGATTTCACCCTTATAAATTTAGGCCTCCTCTCTTCGTTTTTATTCATCCAATAATTAACTTCATAGTTTAGTATCTTAGAAAATCAGTCTTATGAGAGAGAGAGGGAGTTGTATGAACCATCAGCGTGAGCCGATCCTCACCCGGGGTCGTTTAGCCGGTGTTCGATCATCTTCCGTTGCACGGTCCGCATAATTTCTCTTTTTCTAGTTTTTATTTCTGTTTTCGTCATGTCTGGTGAGTAGATTAGTTTAGTACTTGTTATGGTTTGACTAATCTTGTCGGATGATTTGATTTTGGTTTTAATTAATATTAGTTTGGTTTGGTTTATTGAATATTTATCTGTGATTCCTATTTCATTGTTTAAACTGTGGTAACTTGAAGTCGTTCATTGGGTGTGTTTATTTTATAATTAGACAGACTCCGTAAGGTTAATCGATCTCTCTTACCTTTCGATCCGATGACGCGGAGAGTTGGGGTAAGTAGTCCGCTCTGACCGAGAGTAGACTAGATTTTAGGGTCCCATGACTTAGCATTGAATAGGGTGACTTTTACTAGACTTTCTGACAATCAGTCCCTGTAAATGGGCCGGGATTCCAACCTGGTTTTTAGTCTCAGATATACATGCTAGGGTGCCTTTGTCTTAAATTCTTACAATAACCAACCTAGCTAAACCTTTCGATTTCTAATAAATCATCCGCAAGTGAAATCTTCATAACCCTAATAAGTACTGTTTTGTCTTTATTGATCTTAAATCTGTTTTAGTTTAATAAGTTATTTTCTTTATAGTTAATACAAACCATTTTCATAAAAACCCCCTTTTAGATTAATTGAACTTAAAAAGACTTTGTAAAATAACTTGACCGTTCCATTGGTAAGAACGATACCTGGAGTTTCCTACACTATATTACTCGCGATCAGGTACGCTTGCCTGTGAATGTGGTTATATTAGTTGGGCATTTATAAGGTTTAAACTTGGTTACGTTTTTTATATATATATATATATTATATTACCGCATTAGCGGCATATACGAGGAATATCCGAATAGCCTCAATCCTGGCTATGGGCACGAACGTCTCGTGATAATCGATACCCTCTTGTTGGCGAAAACCTTTGGTGACCAATCGGGCCTTGTTTCGAATTATAAGGCCATTTTCATCTTTCTTGCTTCGGAAGATCCATTTCAAGTCAATAATGGATTTCCTCCGTGGTCTTTCCACCAAACGCCATACCTTGTTTCTTTCAAACTCTGCCAGTTCTTCTTGTATAGCTCTTACCCAGTCTGGATCTGACAGAGCTTGTTGGATCTCTAACGGTTCAAAGTCACTCAAGAATCCACCAAATAGAACCACGTTATCAACATTCTTTGAAGACCTCGTTTGAACAGTTTGAGACGGACTTCCAATGATCTGGGAAGTCGGATGACTTCTTGTCCACTTTCTGGTATGGGGAAGAGTAACATACGCCTGTTGATTGTTCGCCGCATCATTCTCGTCGTGCACGGCTAAGACCCGAGATTGGTTCCCTCTAGAGGAATCTCCTTGAAAGTTTCCCAGTGGTTCAGTGTTGAGAACAATTTCCAGACGAGGCTCTCGTACCAATTAGGCATAAGTCCTTTAAGAGGAGCCCAAAGTGTTAGGATTATGTGCGAGACAGTAACAGAGTTTACCGTGTCCAATGTTGTAAGACACTAGTAGGTCACACCGCTGCACACAAATTAGAGAACATGGATTTATCAAAGAAATGGGAATAATTAATTTAGTATAAAATTAATTATTTGAGAGATAAATAACAAAAGTTATTTATTATTTATAGTCAGTAAAATATCAGTTTGTATATTTTATCAGATTAATTAAAGATTAATTAATTAAGTGATTAATTAATTGAGGAATTAATTAATTAAAAAGGGTTTTTTAGTTTTGGGCTAATGGGCTTTAGTCTAATGGGCTTTTGGTAAGGATATGGACATTACCATATTTAGTTATATAAATATGGTAAAGCCCTATCAGTTTCTCATTCAAGTCAATCATAATTAAACTGAAAGCCAGAAAACCCTCTCTTTCCTCTCTCCCCTCCCTTGATCGACGGTCACAAGAGAAAAACAACCGGAGGTTGTTTTCTGATAAATCCCTGGTGGTCTAGCAGCTTGTTCTCAGATCGTGTCAGTAGCGGTGTATCCCCTGCTCGCAGTTCAGAGTATTATTCGCAAAGGTAAACCATCGAAAAACACCCTTTGATTGTATCTGTTATGTTTGGGATTGGATCCTCGATTGGGAATCCTTTTTTTTTTATTCCGCTATGCATGATTTGTAGCCTGCGATTCCCAACAGTGGTATCAGAGCCACTTCCCAAACCTGCAGATCAGGTTGTTAATCTTGTTAGGTTAGAAAAGTTTTGATTTTTATCGAATTCTGGTTTTAAAAATTAAATCTTTTTGGAAAACCTAAAACGGATCGGAAACCACCGCCGGCGAAACCACAGATTGTGGTGGCCGGCGGCTGTCCACCGAAACCAACCACTACGCCGCACCACAGCTAGTGGCTGCGGCGGTGGCCGACAGAAAACACCGCACCACCGCTTGTGGTGGCGGTGGTGATCGGTCTCCGAGAATGGTGGTGATCGCAACTGGAGCCAATCGAAGTCGACGGTGGCGGTGGTGGTTTCGAGCCACTGTCGTCGCCGGATCATGACAACCGCCACGCCACCGACCGTGGTGGTGGCGGCGATGATTGCTGCTACTCATGATCGCAATCGACGGCAGTGGTAGTCGATTGCTGCCATTGCCGATCGAATCGTGGTGGCGGTGGCTGTTTTCCCTTCGATTGCAGTCGCCGGAAGCGGCGGTAGTGGTGGCAGCGTCCGCCGCTGCCGTCGTCGTCTGAGTATAACCGCCGCACCACCGAATCGTGGTGGTGGCGGGACTTGATTGCGATTCCGGGCTGTCGAAATACGGCGGACCGGTGGATGGTGGTGATAGCGTGGTTGCGGCGGTGGTGGTGGTTTTCCAACCGCTGCTGCCGCCGGTGTTCGATGATGGTACGGGCGGCGGCGGTGGCGATCGTGTCATTGACGTCGCCGGCGATAGAGAAACCACCGATCGACGGCCACTTTTTTGGTGGATCGGTGGTAATCGAAATCGTTGTACGTCTCGATCGCTTATCGTTAACGGATCTCGATTGGGATTCGTTTCCGGATAGACTTTTGAGATAAAGGATCGTTTTTTATCAGATAAGGTTTAAAACGATTCAGGATTAAATTTAATTAATTTGTTTTAAATTAACTTTGGTTTTATAATTATCCAATTAAAATCCAGTTGTGTTTTAATTTGTTTAATTATATCGAGTCATAGCTGAACCCTTTTTGACCCGTGGTTGTGTTTTAATTTTATCTGTTTTACAAGGGAGGCCTGCGTGCCATTTACAACCCTTCTTGTAATTTTAATTATGTTAATTAGAATAGTTGGGAGGCCTGCGTGCCATTAAAAACCCATTTGTAATAGTTAGTTTTAATTATCAAGACGGAGACAAGATGACGACCATGGATCTCGGAGCCAGTGGGAGTGCCAGAAGACAAAGACTTTTGTCACTTAGGATTGAGACCGTTGTTTTGTGTTGGCTCACAAAACAACATTAGTTTAAGGGTTTAGGCTATGACTGTGCTTTTTATATTTAAATTGCGTGGTTGTTTAATTTACGTAATTGTTGTTAAATATAAATTGTCTTTTGAATGATTGTTTTAAAAGATAAAAAAGGATACAAATACAGTTAGTTTTTGGATCCAGTTTTTCAAAGTTTTGAAAAGGAAACTGGCAATTTTGACCCTTGTACAAATCATAGATTAGTAAGTGCAACCCACTTTAGGGGCACCTCCGGTGTAAGGTACATAGGGCGTTGTAAGTGCACACACTATGAACGCCCGTGTTCAAACCGAAACTGGAGGGTGATAAAACTCTGCGAATTATCTCCTGGTGGTACCGGCCAGAGTTTGTCCAGGTCCCGGGTGGTGCAATCTATTTTGGTAATTATTTATTCACTGGGTGGTACCAGGCCAAAATGCACTAGAGGGACTAAATATGCACGGACTATATATATCCGATGTCCCGACGATCTAGAAGTCGTATTTTCGAGTTAGAATACGATTGGTACAGTTTTACCTACCATAAATCGCATGAGTCGGTTTGACATGATCACATGCTTCCCGACACATGTGAAATATGGATTCTAGTCTAATAAATTTATTTTAAGGGTAATAATTTATTAGGATTTTATAATTATAAACTAAATTGGAATTTATATTCTTCTGTAGATGTCTCCAATTAGCATTCCGTTTTATTCACCTGAGGAATCACTTAGCCTTATTATGGGCAAGTGGAAGCTTACGGGCCAGAACTATCCAGTTTGGAAGTTATACTTACAGAATGTTTTGAGTGCCCAGGGTAAGCTTTATGTGATCAATAAGCCCATGTCACGACCTAAAAGCAATGCCCCTGAAGAGGAATTTGCTGAGTATTTTAGATTCATGGCAGATGAATCGGATGTAATGTCCATTCTAATTTTCTCTATGTCACCCGAGTTCAAGGGAGATTTAAGAGTCAAATTCTGCCACGAGGTTGTGAAAAATGTGGAGAACCAGTTAGGTTTCTACAAACATACGGGTAAGCTTTTGATCATGCAAGAGATTCTCTCCCTGAAGCTGCAAAAGGGTCAGTCAGTTAAAAACCATCTTATTGAAATAAGAAGGCTTTTTAAATGTTTATCACGTCTGGGGTACAAGATGACTCAGGAAGAGTTAGTGTATCTCATGTGGTTTTCCCTCACAAAGGAAGTTCAGGACACAGCTAGTGCCTACATGAAGGAACCGAAGAATGACGTGGATAAAGTTCATGAAGATATTCTGGCCAGTCTAGAGCCAGTACCCGAACCTGCAAATCTCATGGACACTGATATAATTGATGAGCTGGGAGATCTGAGTTGCCCAGAGTGCGGCAGCGAGGATATTTGCGAGCACTCCATGAATATCGACTAGATAGAGATCGGTTTACCCGATGCTCCAGGTATCTTTATGATAGATTGCTTAATCACTTCTTATGAATCATGGGTAATTGATACAGGCAGTGGTAACCACATTTGTAATCATTTACAGGGATTCACTAGAAGAAAGACTCTGAGGAAGGACCGTTCGAACCTACGAGTTGGCGAAGGCACACCGCTGATAGCTGAAGCTGTAGGATCTTATAGTCTTAGTTTACCCTCGGGTCTAGTTTTGGAACTGGATAATTGTTATTATATTCCAAATATGATTAAGAACGTTTTCTCTTTTGATTTGTTAGTAGACCAAGGTTTTTATTATAAATACGATTATAAAATGATTTCTGTTTTTAAAGATAATATTTTCTATTTTAAGGCTACACCCGTGAATGGTCTATATACAGTGAATCTACAAGACAACAGTAGTGAAATCTATCATATAAGTAAACGATCCAAGGATATTGAGGATCAGACTTACCTCTGGCATTGTCGTTTAGGCCACATAAACAAGAAACGCGTTGAACTACTCCTAAAAGGAGGTTTTCTTGGCAATTTCGATTATAAACCTTTTGATAATTGCGAATCTTGTTTATCTGGCAAAATGACAAAGCAACCTTTCAACAATGAAAATGAAAGGGCTACTGACTTGCTTGAAATAATCCACACAGATGTATGTGGACCTTTCAGTCATGTGGCAAGAGGAGGATACCGGTACTTCATTACCTTTACTGACGACTTCAGTAGGTATGGTTATGTCTACTTGATGAGACATAAATCTGAAACCTTTGAGAAATTCAAGGAATATCATAATGAAGTACAAAATCTACTTGACAAGAGGATCAAGTTCTTACGGTCAGATCGTGGTGGCGAATATCTTAGTGACGAGTTTGACAATCATCTAATGGAGTGTGGGATTGTATCCCAACTTACACCTCCGTATACACCTCAGATGAACGGTGTATCAGAAAGAAGAAATCGTACTTTGCTTGACATGGTAAGAACGATGATGTGTCATTCTTCGCTGCCAATATCATTCTGGGGACATGCGCTCGAAACAGCAGCTCACATACTGAACAGAGCGCCAACAAAGTCGGTAGAAAAGACTTCATATGAACTATGGAAGGGTAAGAAACCCAACATATCTTTTCTAGAAATTTGGGGTTGTGAGGTTTACGTCAAATGACCCACCTCAGAAAAACTCAAGCCCAAATCCGACAAGTGTTTCTTCGTTGGATATCCCAAGACCACCGTGGGATATTACTTCTACAACCCTGAAGAGAACAAAGTTTTTGTTGCTCGAAATGGAAAATTTCTGGAAGAAAAGTTTCTCAGTCTAGAAAACACCAGAAAGGATGTAGATCTACAGGTAGTAGACGAAGAAAACACTGCACCAACTGTTGAGCCAGAAATTCAACATAGCAATGTTGAACCTCAATCAGAGCCGATTGAGGAAGTGGAAACACAGGGTCTTCGCAGATCCAGTAGGGTAAGACAAGAACCAGATAGGTATCTTGGGTTTCTAGTCTCTCAGGACAACGGAGACTTGAATGAACCAACATCCTATGGAGAAGCTGTGTCAGGCAATGAGTCTGAACAATGGCAGGAAGCCATGAAGGCTGAGATGCAATCCATGTACGACAACCAAGTTTGGGAGTTGACTGATTTGCCACAACACTGTAGAGCTGTTGGACGTAAATGGGTTTTCAAGAAAAAAACCGACATGGATGGAAATGTACACACCTTCAAGGCCAGACTGGTCGCAAAAGGATTCACGCAAACTCATGGTATCGACTATGATGAAACCTTTTCACCAGTGGCCATGTTAAAGTCAATTAGGATTCTTATGGCCATTTCAGCGTATTTTAACTACGAGATTTGGCAAATTCAAGACAGCCTTTCTGAATGGAAAGTTAATAGAAGACGTCTATATGGAACAACCAGAGGGGTTTGAAGATCCTAAGAATCCTAATAAAGTGTGTAAGCTGCTAAAATTCATTTATGGATTGAAGCAAGCATCTCGAAGCTGGAACTTACACTTTGATGAGCGAATCAAAGAGTTTGGTTTTACCAAAAGTGAGTTCGAGCCGTGTGTCTACACTAAGTTCAGTGGGAGCATAGTAACCTTCTTGGTCTTATATGTAGATGATATTCTGCTCATAGGAAACGATATACCAACTTTACAGAGTGTAAAAGGTTGGTTAAGCAAATGTTTCCAGATGAAGGACCTTGGAGAAGCCGCTTATATACTCGGTATAAAGATCTATAGGAATAGATCTAAGCGGCTTATCGGACTTAGTCAGAGTACGTATATCGACAAAATTCTGAAGAAATTCAGGATGGATGAATCCAAGAAAGGATTTATCCCGATGCAGCATGGCATAGTGTTAAGTAAAACACAATGTCCTGTTTCTAGTCAAGATCAGGACAAAATGAAATCAGTTCCATATGCTTCTGCAATTGGATCGATTATGTATGCCATGCTATGTACTAGGCCCGATGTTGCTTACTCAGTAAGTGTTACGAGCAGATATCAACAGAATCCAGGAGAACCTCACTGGGTGGCTGTCAAGAACATTCTCAAGTATCTGAGAAGAACGAAAGACATGTTCTTGGTCTTTGGAGGATCTGAGGATGAAATTAGTATCAAAGGATATTCTGATGCTAGTTTCCAGACCGACATAGATGATTTTAGATCACAGTCGGGTTACGTTTTTACCCTGAACGGAGGTGCGATCTCGTGGAAGAGCTCGAAGCAGGACACGATTGCAGATTCAACCACAGAAGCAGAGTACATTGCAGCATCTGATGCGGCAAAGGAAGCTGTCTGGCTAAGGAATTTTCTATCGGATCTCAGAGTGGTTGCCAGTATCTCGAGACCGATCGATATATTCTGTGATAACTCGGGAGCCGTGGCGCAAGCAAAGGAACCTAGAGAGCATCACAAGTCAAGACACGTGCTCAGGAAATATCACCTCATCCGAGAGATTATTGGAAGAGGAGATGTAAGAATATGCAAGATTCCAACAGAAGAAAATGTCGCAGATCCGCTGACAAAGCCACTAGCAAGGGTGAAGCATGAGGCACATGCGAATTCCATTGGGATGCAGTACCTGGAAGCCAGTAGCTAGTTCTTAGTTTATTAATTAGTATATAGTTTAATTTTGAAACAATGTAATCATGTAAAGTTTTATTTCACAGTGTGTTGGAAATAAATGGAGGTTTTATTTTCATGATTGTTCTAAATTAACTATTTTTCGCATATTTAACGTATCCATGATTTTACAAAGTTTTGTATGAAATCTAAATTTCCGTAGCCACTTATTGAAATGGGAATTTCAATAGGGAATATAACGCTATTATAAATACTTGATGATTTATTCAAAGTAAAGAATAAAAGCACGAGGGATGTGGCCAAGTATTTATAGATACTCATCAGAGTGTTTGGGTATTGGAAGTGACCAGTAATCAAGTCTGCTTCATGGAGCCTCAGTCATAAGCACTGACTTGATAGGTTGTCCTTAGACCTGAGATACCTGGTTTGGGAACGCGAGGACTACTGTACTCTTAGCACGTACTAACGCTGCACCGTAACAGGGCGGCCATACGGGACGTGACTAGATGCAGCGGAAGCTGTGGATCCAAATGCAAGTAGTCAAGAAGGGATTTGCACCTCTTTCAAAAGAGAGATATTTCCGGGCCCCTTGACGATTAAGATTGGCAGAAAACGCGTGGCCACGCTCGGATAGAATAGCAGGTGTTATTTAGTAATATCCGTTACTGCAGGCAATCGAAATCAGAGTCAAGAAATACTTGAACTAGAGAAATGAATCCTCCACTCCATGTCTCAAGTTCACTTTAGAAATATCACGTGCAAAAGGAATGAACCTGTGTACAAATTCAAGTGTGAATTGTATCTCTGAATATAAGAGATCTTATAATCTGGTTAACCTAAGTGTCTGGCTAGGGACCTCCTTAGGCTAATGGTAACAGTACAGTTACATGTCTAGCACAACTGGGAGTCTGTTAGGATTATGTGCGAGACAGTAACAGAGTTTACCGTGTCCAATGTTATAAGACACTAGTAGGTCACACAGCTGCACACAAATTAGAGAACATGGATTTATCAAAGAAATGGGAATAATTAATTTAGTATAAAATTAATTATTTGAGAGATAAATAATAAAAGTTATTTATTATTTATAGTCGGTAAAATATCAGTTTGTATATTTTATCAGATTAATTAAAGATTAATTAATTAAGTGATTAATTAATTGAGAAATTAATTAATTAAAAAGGGTTTTTTATTTTTGGGCTAATGGGCTTTAGTCTAATGGGCTTTTGGTAAGGATATGGACATTACCATATTTAGTTATATAAATATGGTAAAGCCCTATCAGTTTCTCATTCAAGTCAATCATAATTAAACTGAAAGCCAGAAAACCCTCTCTTTCCTCTCTCCCCTCCCTTGATCGACGGTCACAAGAGAAAAACAACCGGAGGTTGTTTTCTGATAAATCCCTGGTGGTCTAGCAGCTTGTTCTCAGATCGTGTCAGTAGCGGTGTATCCCCTGCTCGCAGTTCAGAGTATTATTCGCAAAGGTAAACCATCGAAAAACACCCTTTGATTGTATCTGTTATGTTTGGGATTGGATCCTCGATTGGGAATCCTTTTTTTTATTCCGCTGTGCATGATTTGTAGCCTGCGATTCCCAACACAAAGATGGTTGAGGAGCGGCTTCTAGAACTTGTGCAAGAACAGTGCATGTGGTCTGTTCTCGGACCGGTTCGGATGAAGCTTCTGTAGATTGTTCGTTTGAGGAATTCTGAGGGGGTGAAACCAGTGGCTCCGGTGTCACTGCCTCTATGGACGTTGTTGCACCAGATGAGCTTTTTGTTACAAAGGCATCATGTGACACTGAAGTGGTGGAGGAACCAGGTTGATCAGGCACTACGATTGGTCCAGTTAGAATCGGTAAGTCGTAGTCTGAGGGATCTATAAAATCTGAAGCAAAAGTATTAGGTGCAAAATCAATCTGTGCTTGGTGGTGGTTTGGACAGTACAGGCAATATATCATTTGGATTACATGAGCATTCATCAGAATAAGTTTCAGTTTCAGAAAAATCCACATTTGAGCTTTCTAGGATAGATCGGGTGCATTTGTTGTATACCCGATAGGCCTTAGAGTTGAGTGAGTATCCGATGAAGATAGACTCGTCAGACTTAGGGTCAAACTTACCCAGATCTTCCCGGTCATTAAGAACATAACATTTACGTCCAAAAACTTTAAAGAATTTGATGTTAGGCTTACGCTTTTCGATCATCTCGTAAGCGGTTTGACCAGTCCGCTTGACGATCAAAGTCCGGTTCTGCGTGAAGCATGCTGTAGATACGGCTTCATCCCAAAAGGATTGTGGAACGCCTGAATGAGCCATCATGGATCTTTCCGCTTCGACCAACGTCCAATTCTTTCTTTCCACGATGCCATTTTGTTGTGGAGTGCGCACCGCGAAGAAGTTGTGAGAAATTCCCACGTCTTCAAGAAAGGATTGTAATTTCGCATTGCGAAATTCGGTTCTGTTGTCGCTTCGTTGTTTCTTCACCTTGTGACCCAAATGCTCGTGCGTGAATTCTATGATCTTGTTCGTACCTATTTCATGCTTAGTGCTTACTTGAAGCATCTTATTCACAACTTGGTAACTGTACCCTTTTTGGGTATTTGGACCTTTCTTATAACCCTCCTTTATGGAATAATACCATAATGTCTTGGGAACTTGATCAACTTAAGATACATAAGTCTTTATAGCAATGAGTTCATTCACTCTACCCCTTGGCAAATTGGCATTTAAGATACATAAATCTATCTTTCATAGATTCATCTATTAATATTTGTCTCTCCTAATGTAACGAGTTAAACGAGGTGGATTTATACTTTCCCTGTTGCGCAAATAGATACATTTGTAAAATTATAAGTGTAAGAATTTAAATTTGTAACATATACTTGATTATTTTCACCCTTTTACTTTTAGTTTTTAGTATATTATTTGATTTCAATTGTTCAATACCATTGGTTCATTGAATAATAGTAGAAAACGTGTGTGTGTGTGTATATGATTATGTATGATGTATTGATTTGTTGCCATAAGTCACGCTTTGAAAAACAATGTGGCCTCGTCTTTGTGCCAAAGGTTTGAGTCCTTGACCTAACCACCATGCCAATTAGAACCTTGACTAAGGGTAAAGAAAAATGTTTGGTACATTTTGTCCAAGAATAGGAATGGGTAAGTCGTCCAAATAGGAAAGTATACTTTTTTTAGAAGTTGGAAGAAAATAATTGTTTCTCGGGAAAGATACCAGCTCAACTTGGTACCTGCAAATCCTTAGTTGGTCTAGAACTCCATGCTAACCAACTTTGAGTGTTAAATTAACTTACAATCTATTTAGACATTAAAATAAATAATCAGAACCATATAAGCAGTTTGCTTTTTGATACTAAGACCCAGCGGTTATCACATTAACCTTGATCAACACTAATTTTGACACTTCCATGGTTTAAAGATAAAGCGTAATTGCATTCATTTTGAGGTGAAATGTATAGATAGGTTGTGTTGGTAATGGGTCAAAACAAGTTGGTTGACCCGCACTGCCAATCAAGGATAACTAAATAGGTGTTTTCGAATTTGTATGCAATGGCATGAAGATTTTATGGGAAGGAGATGCTATGTGATGCCTAAGATGGAAGATTCGAGATACAAAGTTTTATTTTCTTCTAGATTCTAAAGCTCTTATTATAGGTGTATTCGTACTTTGTTTTAGAAAAGTAGAAGTTAAAGATGGAGAAATACATCAAAACATGAACTATATGTGGCAATTTTGGAAACTTTATATATGTAAGTGAATTTGTGTTGACCGACAATATTAGGTTCTATGAATAAAGTAACATTTTTACATGGTTTGTTGCTACCAATTGGTAAATTTTAATTCAAAATGAAAAACAATAGAGTAGATATGGGCAACCAACTAGAGACAATCATTTTGGTTAAATATTTAGTGTGTGTGACAACTTGCTTGGTCTCTAAGATCAATGGTAGTGGCGCCTATTTTGGTCACAACCCTAGTGACGACTATTTTGGTCACAACCCTAGTGACGACTCTATTTTGGTCGTTATAAGAGATTCTCGAGCTCAAATCCAAACTAGCAGGGATGGATTGTTTGACAGATATGGTGGGACTTACAGAGTCCGAGATGGCTGATAACTTCAAAATTATACATGTTTTGCTCGCACTAGTTCCCCACTTTTGTTTATGTTTTAGGCCTATTTTGGACATAATTTCTACTAAAAGGATGTGAATTGTAATTTCAGGTAAATTTGGGGGTGGAATGCAAAAAGTATCAAAAAGAGGGTAAAAAGCGTCAAAAATGAAGATTTTGTGAAGAAATGGAAAATATCTATTAAAAACCATTTTTTGTCTTTCTTTCTCTCCAAGCTAGATGCCTTCCTCCCAAAGAAAAGATCTTTAACAGATGAGGAAGGAAATCGGCTAAATCTTTCTGGAATATTCCACCAGACTCATTTCGTGCCGCCCGATTGCCGTTTCGTGATCGCCAAATGCACCTGCCGAGTTTATTATAAATAAAGGACTTGGGTTATCAGTTTGAGGCATCCAAATATTGAATAATTTAGTATTTTCTCTCTCAATAGTTTAGGTTAGAATATGGAAGCCACTTAGGGTTTCCAACCCAAGAAGCCGGAGGCTCGATGATTAACACCCGGAGGAGACGATTCGAGAGGATGTTGCGCCAAATCTGCCAGTCTTTAGTTTGGTTTGGTTGTCCATCTATGATTAATATGTCTATGTATTAATTTCTCTTTGTATTTCATTGTGGTTTGATGAACTTGAATGATGTTTTGATTATGGATTAAGTTCTTAATAGATTTTATGGTTTATTGAATGATTATTTGTGATTCCTATATTGGTGTTTTAACTGTGGCTACTTGAATTCGTTGGTTGGAGTTTTATTTGTTATCTGACAATTAATGAATAAGATTCCTACCTCGGACGTGGTAAGTAATTTACTCGGACCGAGAGTAGATTGGATTGTAAGGTCCCACGACTTAACACTGATTAGGGTGACTTTTACTAGACTTTCTGACAATAAGTCCCTGTATTTGGGCCGGGAGACCAACCTGGTTGATAATCACATATATTCATGCTAGGGTGCTTTATGCTTAAATTCCTACAATAATCATTAATCTCATGTCAATCATCTGAAAAGGGAATCTTAATTTAATCATAATGAATACAGTTGTTTCTGATGTTTGTTTGTTTATCAGTTTTCCTACTTCTTGGTTAGGTTTAGTTATTTTATTATTTGCATCTTTTATAAATAAAATATTTTTCCAAAAAGCAAAACCTTTTTCTTAGATAAATTAATTAACACTTTGGTAAACTTCTAGGTTAACCTTTCCTAGTGGTAAGAACGATACCTGGTACTTTCCTACACTATATTACTTACAATCGGGTACGCTTGCCTGTGAATGTGGTAATACTAGTTGGGCAATTTAAGGGTTAAACTTGGTTCTGTTTTTATATATATAAATTACCGCATCAAGGGCCGAAAGAGAAGCTTTTTCTTGAAAAGCTAAAAGAGTTGGAAAGCTTAGAGATAGACGATCTAAAACAAAAGGCAAAACAAAAATGGATCTCGGACGGAGATGAAAACTCCAAATTCTTCCACTGGTTGACCTAACCGTTTGCACGAATTGATCTCAAATGGGGCATGGGTTACGGACCCGCTGTTAATTAAGCGCCTGGCCAAGGACTATTTCGGCGACAGATTCAAGAAAACGAACCAAGCTAGGCTGAAGTTTTATAGCCAGTTTATCCGGAAAATTACGACAGATTAGCAGTAATGGCTTCAAAAAGACTTCTCGGATGATGAAATCAAGGCAACGGTTTGGGGTATCGGTACGGATAAGGCCTGGGGGCCCGATGGTTTCACCTTCGATTTCATCAGAAATTTTTGGGAGACGGTAGGTGAAGACATCACAGATGCTGTTAAATTTTGTGGACGGGTCTCGACGCTTAAACATGGTGGTAATGATTCCTTTGTCTCACTTATTCCTAAAGTGGAAGACCCGTTGGGGTTTAGTGAATATAGACCGATATACTTGATGGATTGTGTAAGCAAGATCATTTCTAAGGTGCTTGCTGAAAGATTGAAATCGGTCCTTGGTTCAATCATTAGTCCGAAACAAACCGCTTTTATCAAGGGTAGAAACATCATGGATGGTCCGCTTATGGTGAACGAAATCATGACGTGGGCTAAACGACATCACAAAAGAATTTTCCTTTTCAATGTGGACTTTGAAAAATCGTTTGATAACATGAGTTGGAGTTTCCTTCTACACATGTTATCTCAAAAGGGTTTTGGTGGAAAATTGATCGGTTGGATTAAAGGTTTAATCACGACGGCTCAGGTTTCGGTGCTAATAAATGGTTCACCCACCGAACAATTCAAGTTAGAGAAAGGGGTTAGACAAGGCGACCCTTTATCACCTTATCTCTTTATCGTGGTAATAGAGGGTCTTATTGCGGAAATGAAAGAAGCCACCGAGAAACATCTTTTCAAAGGAGTTACTCTACCCAATGATGGTGCACTTATTTCCAGCTTACATTATGCGGATGATGCAGTCCTCCTTGGTGAGTGGCACGAGCGTAATGTCAAAAACCTTATGCGTATTTTGAGATGGTTTCATCTCGCATCGGGACTTCACATTAATTGGGGGAAAAGCACAATTACGCGCATTAAGGTTTCACGTTTAGACCTTTCTAAGATGGCTTCGGACTTGGGATGCAAGATCGGAACGGTTCCTTTTACATATCTGGGTCTCCTTATAGGATCATCAATGACAAAGGATGCCCATTGGAGTTGTCTCTACGAAAGGTCTTCTAGAAAACTTTCGAATTGGAAACCATCTACGCTCTCTGCTGGGGGTAAGTTTACGCTTTGCAAGTCGGTGCTGGGTAGTCTAGCTGTGTACTTATTCTCACTTTACAAAGCTCCCAGTAAGGTGATCCGTAAACTCGAAAGTATGCGGAGGGACTTCTTTTGGGGCGCTAGTCATTTTAAAATACCATGGGTAGCTTGGGATAAACTCATGTCTGGTAGAACGAAAGGCGGGTTGGGAATCAGTAGTCTAAAAGCTAAAATCTGGCATTATTGGCAAAGTGGTGGTGGCGGTTTAAAACCAAGGAAGATACTCTTTGGAAAAAAAGTCATTTGTGCTATCATGGTGCTGGGGGTGGTCTCGATCAAGTTGGTGGTTCAAATCAGCTGGGAAGTACTTGGAGCAAAATTGTTCATCTCAATAATGATTTTGAAAAGGCAAATCTTTCTTTATATTGCATGTTTGTTAAAAACCTTGGGAATGAAAACACAACCTTTTGAAAGGATGTGTGGTGTGATCAAGGTCCCTTGGTTGTCAAATACCCACGTTTGGCGTCTCTCGACGAGAATCAAAATTGCACGGTAGCCGAACGCATGAAGAAGACGGATTCCGGAATTTTGTTCTCTTGGAAATGGAGAAGAATGATCAAGGAAGGGCGAGAATTGGATGAGCTTAACGAGGTTACCCGACAATGTGAAACAACCCCTTTAGATAAAGGACAGCCCAGGTGGTTTTGGGGCTTGGAAAATTCCGGAGAATACACAGTCTCATCAGTCCGTAAAGCTTTGGATGATATGCTTTTACGGAACGGTGGGCAGAAAACTTTATGGGACAAAGTCGTGCCAATAAAGGTGAGAATCTTTAACTGGAGAGTTTCTTTAAATAAACTACCGTCGAAGGATAATCTAATACGGAAAGGGGTCGACTTGGAAAACAATCTGTGTCCGTTGTGTCTCGGTGCGCTGGAATCCCGAGATCACATTTTTGTGAGTTGTCCTAAATCGATCGAGGTGCGAATTGCACTAAAAGGTTGGTGGAACATCTTGGATGTGTACGAAAGTAGCATTGAAAGTCTAATCATCCGCGATCAGATTCCCAACCGCAGCAGCAGATTCGAGAAACTCAAAAGGACGGTCATGCAAGCTTATCTTTGGAGTATATGGAAGAGTAGGAATGCGGCCATTTTTCAGAAGATTTCACCCAATCCATGACTTCTTGCAAACGATGTTCAGTCGACAGCTTTCTTTTGGTTTCGCAATAGGAGTAGAAACGATAGGCGGATTAATTGGTATGACCGGTGTAGTACTCCTGATCGTTTGTAGTTGGTTGTTTTGCCTTTTAGGGTGTTGCCGTTTGGTGGTCGGGTTTTCAGCCTCTTGCTGTCCGTGTTTTGTAACCTGTTGTTTTTCGAATAAAGTTGGGGTCGCTAGGCTTGGGTGATGGCTTTGCCGAAGCTCTTACTCTTGTGTTCCCTTGTCTTGCCATTCAAAAAAAAAGTGACCATTTTTACATTTCGTCTCTACTATGACGGCCCTATAGTGACGAAAATTGACGGACTTGATTTTTGTCACTAATCTAAATGACCATATTTTTTGTTGTTAGTGACGAATTTTCAGTTCATATTTTTCTTGTAGTGGTGCATAAGCATAACTTCCTTATTACAGGAAGCCAACTTCCATGGATATTACAGACATTGTTCCAACTTTAATGGACATCACAAACATTGTTACGAAAAATTTAGTTGTGTAACCTTTAATAGCAATATCATTGTCGTCAAAATTCATAACCAAATCTTAGAAATGACCAAAAAGTTATAAATTATTTAAAAACATTTTCACAAAAAATTGTTATCGAAATCAATTAAACTTGAATTTCTTGTATATTATACTAATTATAGAAATTTTCATAATATTTCATTGACACCCTCTTTATCAAAATGCTCCATTAATTGATGAGCATAAGTTTTATTTTTTTCTAGATTCTAAAGCTCTTATTATAGGTGTATTCGTACTTGGTTTTAGAAAAGTAAAAGTTAAGGATGGAGAAATACATCAAAACAGATAAAAATCACTTATCCCAAATTTTCCTATCCTAATCATGTCCACCAATTAAATGATGACACGTCATCGGAGAGAGAATATGAATGTAAAAAAAGTAAAGTTAAAATATATAAAAATATGATGTGTCATTATTTCATTGGTTGGATAGGGATGAGATAGGGAAATTTGGGACATGATATATGTGACAATTTTGGAAACTTTATAAATGTAATAGTGAATTTGTGTTGACCGACAATATTAGGTTCTATAAATAAAGTAACATTTTTTGGAAGAGGTATATCAGACCACATTGGGCCCAGACTAATCCTCGGCAATTTTGGGCCGAAGCCCGACTGCTAAAGCATGCAGCCCGGGGTCGAAGCCCCCGTACCTCCAGAATGCGTCCCCCAAGGCTCGAACTTAGGTTCACCACTATGTAGTGCCCAAGCCTTTACCACTAGGCTAACACTCCTTTGGTTAAAGTAACATTTTTACATTGTTTGTTGCTACCAATTAGTAAACTTTAATTCAAAATGCAAAACAATAGGATAGATATGGGCAACCAACTAGAGACAATCATTTTGGTTAAATATTTAGTGTGTGTGACAACTTATTTGGTCTCTAAGATCAATTGTAGTGACGACTGCTATTTTGGTCACAACCCTAGTGACGACTCTATTTTGGTCATTATTAGTGACCATTTTTACATTTCGTCTCTACTGTGACGGACCTATAGTTACGAAAATTGACGGCCTTGATTTTTGTCACTAAAGGGTCTTAGTGACCATATTTTTGCTGTTAGTGACGAATTTTCAGTTGTCACAAAATACGATTTTGTTGTAGTGGTGCATAAGTATAACTTCCCTTCTTACAGGAAGCCAACTTCAGTGTACATCACAAACATTGTTACCAAAAGTTTAGTTGTGTAACCTTTAATAGCAATATCATTATCGTCATAATTCATAACCAAATCTATAGTTATCATTATCAAATGACCAAAAAGTTATAAGTTATTTAAAAACATCTTCACAAATTAAAAATTGTTATCGAAATCAAACTTAAGAATTTCTTGTATATTATAGAAATTTTCATAATCAAAATGCTCCATTAATTGATGAGCATAAGATGACGGTGGATTATTAATTACCAGGTGCATGCAATTGAAACAACGGATCATAGATATAAATATTTTAAAACTGATTCGATTTCAATTATACATCTTTCTTAAGGTATATTATATAGATTGATGATATCTAAATTATAACTATATATGCTAATTCTATTATATTGTTGGTTGTGGACCCCTAAATAAAAAAATTGTAATTAACCACATCCACAATCAGCCAATATTCAACTCTTGGATTAGTTGGTTGCCAAAATATTTGTTTTCAATTCTTTTAAAAGGCACGTTGAATTTATTATTAGATATAAAACTATGGGTGTTAATTTCAGAAACCCGAATGGACCACAAAAACCGGTTAAACGAAACCAATTGGTTTTTGGTTGTATTGATTTGATGATTTGATGGTTTATATTGGTGGTGTGGTTTGGTTTGAAAATTTTTCAACCATAATATTTCGTTCAATTTGCAATTTGGATCTTTTTATTTGATTGTTTTAGGATTTATGACTTATAAGAGTAACTAACTATCCATTTTGTACAAATGTAACTATGAAACTATCTTTTGTACTTAATTTACCATTGAATTCTATTTTTTTGTACACATTATACCATTATGATCGGGAACAACCAATTTTTTTCTTACGTGGCAATTAAATTTAATTAAAAAATGCTTACGGGGATCTGACGTGGCAATGACTAGGATTCTTAATGGTATATTAAATACAGAAAAAATACTTCAATGGTAATATGTGTATAAACCACCCCCACCAAAGCCTTCACCAAACCACCACCAAGACACCACCGCCACCACCACCGCCGCCACCACCACCGCCGCCGCCGCCGCCGCCACCACCACCGCCGACACCACCACCATCGCCACCTCCACCACCACCACCACCGCCGCCGCCGCCACCACCATAACCATATGGTGACGGCAGTGGTGGCGGCGGCGGCGGTGGTGTCTTGGTGGTGGCGGTGGTGGTGGTGGTGGTGTCTTGGTGGTGGCGATGGTGGTGGTGGTCCTAATGGTGGTAGTGGCGGTGTTGGTGTCTTGGTGGTGGCGGTGGTGGCGGTGGTGGCGATGGTGGTGGCGGCGGTGGACCGGTGGTGGCGGTGGTGTCTTGTTGGTGGTTTGGTGGAGGTTTTGGTGGTGGTGGTTTGTACACATATTACCATTGAAGTACTTTTTTCTGTACTTAATATACCATTGAGAATCCTAGTCATTGTCACGTTAGATCCACGTAAGCATTATTTAATTAAATTTAATTGCCTCGTAAGAAAACTGGTTGTTCCCGGTCATAATGGTGTAATGTGTACAGAAAAATAGAGTTCAATGGTAAATTGAGTACAAAAAATAGTTTCATGATAACATTTATACAAATAGATAGTTGGTTACCCTTACAAGTCATAAACCCAGTGTTTTACTAACCGAGACAATGCGTACACATGCATGTATAAATCATTTTTTAAAATATAAATCATGTAAATTGTTGATTCATTGGTTACATTAATAAATTTTCTTTATAAAATCGTCTAATATAAAAAAAATATTTTTCTACTTCTTTTTTTATGTGTGTGCAATTTATGTCAAAATGTGAATGTATCGTGAGAATAAGAAAATTGCATGAAAAAATTTAATTAGAATGAAGAAATACATGAAATAATTTTACTTTTACATAAAAAACACTAAAATATGAAACAACTTCATCTGAAAAGGAATTATATAATATAATTCATATTAACCCTTTCATAAATTTAATCAATGAAATCGACGGTTTGCACGGTTTGTATTCTAGAAGTTGTTTCTATTTGATCGCTCCTATATGTGGGTCCATGTGGTACCCACCTATTATATAAAGAAAGAATAATTTCTTAAGCCATTTAAGAAAATCAAGTTCACTTCCTAGCCAAGATCTCTCTACATTTACCAATCTAACCACTAAAATCGCGCTAAGTAAAGTCGCCCTGGGCGACTCTTATGTTTCCGGCACAGGCCACCAACAACTATTTAGGGGCACACGGTGGCACGGGTCACCGTTAAATTCCTCCGTCGTAGTGTAAAAAATTACGGTGCCACCGTATCAATTTGTCGTGTGCCAGCATATATATTTTGAAACTACAGTAAAAATACAAGTTTTCTTTGGTTGAGCTGGTTAGTTAGTTGCCTTATAACAATGAGGTCATGGGTTCATGTCCTATTAAAGACATTTTTTTAGATTTTTGCTTTAATTTCAAATTTAGTGTTTATATAAAAAAAGTTGCTTGTACCAATAATTGAACTTGAGACTTCACATTTGAAAGACAATGAACCAACTACTAGACAAATAGAGATTTTGTGGAAAACTTCTATATATATGTTATTTATAGTTAAATGGTGCCATCGTCTGAAACAAGTTCTAAATCCGTCCCTACCCCTATACATACATATATATATATATATAGGGGTGGGTTCAAATGTAAACCACTTTTTGGTTGTGAACGTGAGGACAGCCGAGAGTGCGACACGTGGTGGATGACTAGGCGCCACGTCAGGTCCACGGCGGGTGACTAGGCGCGATTCATGGGAGGGCATTGAATTAAAGAAGGGGACCACACTCAAAGTCGCCACGTGTCGCGCTCTCGGTTGTCCTCACGTTCACAACCAAAAAGTGGTTCACATTTGAACTTTCTCTCTCTCTCTCTCTCTCTCTCTCTCTCTCTCTCTCTCTCTATATATATATATATATATATATATATATATATAGGCGTGGGTTCAAATGTGAACCACTTTTTGGTTGTGAACGTGAGGACAACCGAGAACGCGACACGTGGCGGATGACTAGGCACCACGTCAGATCCACGGCGGATGACTAGGCGCGATTCTTGGGAGGGCATTGAATTAAAGAGGGGGACCACACTCAAAGCCGCCACGTGTCGCGCTCTCGGTTGTCCTCACGTTCACAACCAAAAAGTGGTTCACATTTGAACTTTCCTATATATAATATATATATATATATATATTAGATTCAAACGAGAAGTAGAGAAGTGATCTTCATCACGCATCCGGTCAATAAAAGCGGCTTTGAACAGGTCATCCTTCTTTAATCGTCTCCATCCTCTATAAATTGCGTCAATCCTCCATGATTACGTTCACCGTAACCACGTGGCCTATGAACAACTTTAATTGGGTTAATCGGATTGTTCGGGTTTCTTAAGACCCCTGCCAAATACGACGAATACTTCTTAAAACATTTTGGTTATAATTGTTAGAACAATTTAATACTAATTGTTGAGTAGGATTTAAGTGTGAATTTGGTATCTTAATCATACTAAAACAACCGGTCCCACATATATCCTACAAGCTTGGACAATGTAATATATACGTGTTTCAAAGCATTACACGTGGCAGCATTGAAGTGATGAAGACGTGGCAGACTGCGTTTCATAAATATATATACCATATATATGATATATCTGGATACCTGATTCATTAATTTTCAAAGCTACTTTTGAGCTTATCATAATTGAACTCCTGAGGGAAAAGGCCAGCCCATACTTTCATTTGTTAATCAAGAAGAATAATAGCGTAGTTTATTTGAATGGTTTAAAATTCACCCGAAATATTAACTTTTGGCACTTTCAACCCTAAACTTGTTTATTTTTATGCCTTCCGTCAAAACAAGTTGAACTTGAGCAAATAAGCCATATAGGCTATACAACCCATTAACCCAGAACCAAACAACTTAAGCCTAAGTTTATGACTAAGTTGGCACACAAAGGTGACTCTTGATGATGATTCTTTTTGTCATTGATTAATTTGTAGGTAAAGTTGTTGCCATCAAGAACCCCTTTATTATCGTAGGATCATCATCGGAAAACTGTCGAAGATATCCACTATTTGACATCCGTCTGAGTCATCCCTTGGTGATTTATGAATTACCATGTTACATCAAGAAAACCTTTGCGACGGATCAAGGATGAATGATGGATTTACTATTACCAATAGATCATGACACTTCTCTAGTTTTTGAAAATATTCAGTCTTATAGCGTGATTAGAATCTTGTTTGGATATCAATCCATAGATGAATGAACTCGCCAATCAAAGCTTACTCATAGTTGAATATCAACTTAAAAAGGGGTGAATTACATGCAAGTTTAAACTAAAATCATGTGTGAAGTCGAAGACCTCGGGCCAGGTAAGCTACACACCCTTGCATTTTATATTAGAAGAAAAAAGGTACATGATGATCTATGGACTACCACAAGGATGATCGTTTCTTTCAACATTCGATTTTCTTTATATGCAAACACCCTTGTGACTACACCAGTCTCCAATCTCCTATAAGGAGGGGATTGCAAGTTTTAGGATTGTGTGGAAGTAACCTTTATCAAGTAAAAACCAACATCTTTGGGTTGTTGATATAACCTTCAACAGTGATGAAAATAAATGTAACAAAAAGTTATTTCCATTATTTAGTTGGCATGTGCTTCAGAAGTTAATGGCAAGTAATAGTTTCTTACACACCTAAATAAATGATTAACGACAATACAACTCTGTCAAATTTAGTGCAACATTGTTTTCTTTTGTACCCTAGTCATAGTGGATCTTAGTAGTCTTTGAACTTTAAATCATAAATCCCTCTTATTAACCATTTTATTTAACATACATACTTGTACATATATCACACCCAAAATTTGATGATTATGAAAAAACGATCACATGATTTTTGAAATCCGTCACAATGAATGTCACTTCTAACATCGAAGTAAAATTGACAACATTTGTGTGGACTCATAATTTGCTAAATTTGAAAGTTAGGGAACCAATGGTTCTACACGCTTAATGGCGGGGATGATATTTTCAAGTATTAAAGTATAAGGACCATTAGTGTAAATTTCTTTCTAATTACACTTCCTAATATAATTAACCATGAAAGCCAATAATTTGAGCTTAGTTGGCTTTAATAAAGGTCCCTAATCTTGGAAGCCAATAATGGCATCTTTCATACAAGCATAAATAGCAGAGATTAAACCTAAGTCCAACCATATCACAAACAATCTCAACACACGTTTTATTTTCTTTTGCTTATTAAGCCATGGCTATCTCATATCGAATTCGTTCCATTAGTATCCCTATGACATCACATCCAACCGTCCATAAAATCGAGAAAGAGCTTAACGACATCAAAACAAGGGTAATGTCGTCATTATGTAAGCCGTCGTCCACAGAAGCAGTTTGCGACGGCTTATCGAAGTTGTCAAGATTGTATGAATGTATGCATGAGTTTATCATCTCATTATCTTCGACCCAGAACGAGAAATGGGTCGAAGAGCTAATGGAAGATTTGGTTGAGTTCTTGGATGTTTGTGGCATCATAAGAGATCTTATGTCACAAATTAAAGAGCACATTAGAGACCTACAACGTGCTTTTCGAAGAAGAAAGGGAGATCCAAGCGTTGAAACGAGTATTTCTCGTTACAATTGTTTCAGGAAAAAGGTTAAGAAAGATGTGAAAAGATTGATGGCAAGTTTAAAGAGATCTTTAGTAGCAAAGTCTAAAGATAGTGACCGCTACCAAGACCGCGGTGAAGTGGTGGTCGGATTGGTGATGGAGGTTAGGGAAGTGACTGTTTCTTTCTTCCAATCTCTCTTGATCGCCCTTTTCATTGTGCCCGATTCAAGAACGCCCAAGGGAAGTATATGGTCTTTGGTGATGTCGAAATTGATCCAAAAAACGAGAGTTTCTTGTGAAGAACACCATTATCGACAACGAGAACAACACACGAACGATTTCAAAGGTTCGGGTGATCTTGTGCTACTTAATGAATGCTTCAAAGAAAGATTGTCATCATATGCTAAATGTAGATTGGAGAAGATGGAAGCTGAGATTGAAAGAATAGAGGGTGGTTTAGAATCTATGTTTAGGAGATTAATTAGAACAAGGACATCTCTTTTAAACCTTGTTTCCCATTACTGAATGTGCATGAACATAAATTCTGTAAAAAAAATACGAGCAATAGTTTACTTCATGCTATTAGTTGTTTCTTTATCATAAATATATAACTTGTTCATGACTTATTGCAAAGTTGGAGGATTGGATAAACAAGCATCTTGGAATCTAAATACTTTACAAGAAGTTTGAACTAAAATACACCTCTAACAGTGGATAGACACACACCGTCACACCCACATATATTTATATATGTTCAAATAAAAAGTCCAATCTAATTGAGAATGTGAGATAGTTGAGCGCACAACATGTATCTTATTCGGCTCATATTCATTCTGAACAATATACGATTATCCCCACGGAATATAATGCATTATTCAAGATGAATAATACAGTATTCAGATTGTATAACATTGCATTAAGTATTATTCAAATTAAATATTGTATTATTAATTAATTTTGTATTATTCAGACTAAATAATATTACATTCAGTATTATTCAAATTGAATATTGTATTATTCATCTTGAATGATGCACGATATTCAGTCTGTTGAATATGCCATGAATATGTCATGTGGTGCGCTCTCGGTTATTCTCACGTTTACAATCGTATTCGAGTTTTCGTTCGAACAAAATTATATATGATTCATATAGAAAATCATACATGATTTGCGGGTCTTCGAAATTCACTATCAAAGTCATCCGTGTGGCCTTTTTCTAAATTTAACGCAAAATCATGTATAATTTTATAAGTTCTCTTGTTCTTTTTAAATAGATAAAGTTCTTGTATGATTCTCTTTCCATATCATATAATATTATAAAAGTAAAAGTTGGACAAAGACAAACAAACATGAATACGTGCATCACCTAAAAGATTTCGGGTATACATTTATTATCAATGATTAAACATTAATATACTTAATTTATTAATTCTAAAAAGAATTATGTAGCAATTAAGTGGAGATTATACCTTAATTATTTTAGAATCCATATGAATTTTAACAACCCGGTTCTAGTCTTTTATATTATCATTGATCATAATTCATAGGAACCAAGGTTATGATACGTACCTAGGTTGATTCGTTTTCATTCTTTTAATTGTTTATGTAAAAATTTACACAAGTCAATTGTTGTATGAAAATGTGTGAGGCTTAACCGTCGAGAGAAAGAAATTGCAATCGATAAGAAGTGCGATAAAAGTAAAATAAGACAAAGAATTTGATGACGGAGGAAAAACCTCACAACGGAGGAAAAAACCCGTGGTCGACCTAAAGTTAAGTCGACAGTGCACTATGATCACCAAACAGGGGTGATGTCCTTTGAAGTTACATATGCGTCGAGCGATTACAAAGAGAATAAACGTGCGATCGAATGTAAATTACAAGTGTATTGATGAATTCTAAACTAGAGAGAATATAATAGTTGTTTTCAGAGTTGTCTCGTTCGTGTCCTTCAAATGTGTCTTGATTGTTTTATATAGCTTCTTTGATAACGGTCGTGCAGTTAATGCCTCCAACGGTCATAACGGACGTCGCATTAAATAGGATTAACTCTTCGTCTTGATGACCTTGGATTGAGTCTTTAACTGAAGGCGAGATATCCGGTAACTAACGATCTCCTGTAATAAATAAGAAAACTTACGATAGGGGTTACCGTTTAGTAATGCGTCGTACGTTAGATCATATATGTCGTTCGACTGATTATTGAAGAACGTCTGTTATAATGATGAACTCCAACGAGCATAGCATAGTACTCGATTTTTGACTTTCTCAAAGTTGGACAATGATAATCAGCTTGCCTGCATTAAAGACGTAAGTATCGTACAATATATGTAATATCATTCGATTAATCGTTAATTCTATTCGACCGATTGATTCGAGGGTACTATTAAGTTTATTCCAGTACCGTATCTTAATACAGAATTATTGTCCTATCATTTGTCTTACGATTTTAATCGATCGTCGTGCGATTGCAGATTTTTACCCTAACAATTTGCCCCCAAGATTTAGGAAATAATTTTAATTTTTTCTAAATCTTTAGTTCGATGGACGGAGAGTAAAAATACGTCGGTTAACGGTCATATTAACGTTGGTGCGGATGACGTCATAGAGCCGTTGCAGGACAGGTGTCTCTCTAACGGCTAGTCGGGGACGCGTGGCCTGATTATCTTCGATGACTCATCCATGATTTGGTTACTATAAATACAACGGTTTAGATTAAGAAAAGATTTTACAAAATCTTCTCTAATTTTCAACTGATTCGCGAGATCAATCCCTAATCGTAATCCGACTCTAAATTCGGCAAGGATTTCATGCGACTAGGTATATAAGGTACCTTTCTTCTCCTTAGTTCATGCGTCTGAAATCAATAGCAAAGAAGAATAATAGAGGGTTAGACGTTCTTAGGTTTTTGCGTCTAAGAAATAGTTTAGGCCGATTAGAGTTCATTATGTCGAGTGAGGTTAGCAGTTCGATCACGGAGAGTTTAGAGGTAGGGGAGTTGAGAGATCTTGTTGGGTTGCCAGAGGGTGCCCAAATCAGGGTGGCCGGAGAAATTCGGCCGGCGGATACTCTAGCGGGGTTCTTCGCCCTGTTTGAGTATCCATTCAAAATCGGATTTCGATGGCCGTACTCTCCTCTTTCCAGGTCCTTCATGACTCGATTCAGCTTATCTCCAGGGCAACTGATGCCCCAGTTCTGGCGTGTCATCCAAGTGATCAAACGGGTGACGAGGAATTGGGGTCGTCCGGAGTTTACTGTCGATGATCTACTCACTGCCTACAATGTAACGAGGCATCCCTATAATCGATATGGGTTATTTCCAAGGGGTAGGAGTGATGCTATGCTTGTCCATGGTACTCAAGTGAACGATCGAGGATGGAAATCCCGATACATTTTTGTTCGAACGTCCTCTGTTGATGACGATTATTGGGTAATTCCAGAGTGAAACTCAAATGGTAAATAGAGTCTTTTTTATTCCTTTAGTTTATTATATATAATTTTTAATCGTATTTCTTTTTTGTGTAGCAATCAATTTCGCGTTTGAGGAGATTACCGAAGCGGGTGAGCAGTTCTTGCGATATAGTATAATTGATCGTACGTTTCGTACGTCTAAGGGGGGTGAGGATAGTGACGTCGAGCCGGAAGTACAAGTCATCGAAGAGACAGAAATGGAAGGTAAATAACTAAACCCTACGTTTAAATGCCTTTGTCGAACGTTTTGATTAGTTTACTTTCTTTATAGGATCTGCAGGTAAATCGAAGAAGACAGCACAAATGGAGGCTGCTGCTAGAGCTGCTAAGAGGAAGGCTGCAGCTGGCGAGGGTTTAATGGCCAAGAGGACTCGCTCATCGTATGTTGGGGGAAGTCCTTCACCTAAGGATGCCAAACGAAAGGCTGAAGGTGGAGAGGATGCAATTCCTCTGAATTTCGCTCCTCCAGAGGGAACCATGGGTCAATCCTCCTCGGGGGTTGACAAGGGAAAGGGTGTCGAGGGTCATGGTCTTACGACCATGACCATCAAGATGCCCTCGAGCTTCATGGTAGACGACATCATTAGGACGAAGTCTATTTTTCCTGTCTTAGAGCTGTTCCATTCTCCTGCTCAAAAAGCGCGTATGGAGCAGGCAGAGATCGAGGATTTGGACGCATCTGTTGCTGGTCTCTCTTTTTTGGTAAATATCTTATCTTTGAATGTACGATCTCTTATTTTTAGTCGTACGTTTTTCTAATGTTTTCTTTTCATTTTGTAGGTGTTGTCCCAAAAACAATGAAAAGAAATGAGAAATGGATGGAAATCCTTTAACTTGATTGAATGCAATATGAGCTTTAACAAAGGTTCATCAATGGTGGAATTTGCCCAAAGTGGTAATATCATTCAATGCACAAAACCCTAGAAATCCTTTACCTTATATAGGTAGAAGGAAGTTTAACAAAGTGGCAATAAAGGCCCCCGAGGTTCCAAACCTCAAACAGGGGCACTAAACAAAAGATACTGTTTACAAAGTAAGGAAATTAAACTAGAAAGCAGTTAAAGATAGATGATTCTGACTCTTCTCAACACCTGGGTTCTACAGTAGGCTCTTTAAACTAGCCTTAGCCTCCATTCAAGGATGGCTAAAATTAAAGAGGAGATGTCGGCTAACCAGGCCGACACAAAGTAGGCTAGGAAGGAGGCTGAGAAGGCCAAGAAGAAGGTGGCTCAGCTGACTCAGGACGTCGACTCCAAGAACGTCCTTATCGGGGACTTGGAGTCGAAGGTCGACGTGATGGAACGCTTCCAGGCTGAACAACGTGAACGTATGAAGATCTACATGGATCGTTCGAAGGAGTTGGAAGCAGAATTGGCGGAGGTTCGTCGGGAGAAGGTCGAGAGGGAAGAGTCTCTTTCGTCAAGGATCCAGGAGTTGGAAGATGATGCTGCTTTGGTTCGAGTGGTTGCACGAGCTGCAGTCCTGCGTCGTGTGGTTGCTGGGACTGTTACTCAGAAGATGGCATCTGATGAAGTGGCAGCCTTCCGTGATCTGATGGGATCTGAAGACCTTCTAGATGACGACGACCTTAAAGATCTGGATGAGGAGAAAGTCGAAGAGAAAGAGCCTGAAGTTGCAGATGTCGAGGAGGAGGTGATAAAAGACAAGGCCTCTGGATCCGACACTGTAACGCAGGTTATAACGGAAGAAGTCTCCATCGTGGATCCTACTACCTCCAATGCTCCTTTAGAATAGATCCTCTTTTGTAATCGTAGGATCTTTTGATTTCATTTTGCATTTTGCTAATTTAGCAAAGATATTAATGAAAAGACTTTTTGTTTAATGATTTGCTCTTTATGCGCTTTATCTATATGTCTTGCGTTGTTATCGTGCGTTCTAGCCTTTGTTTTGCATGCATTTGTTTTGTCGTACGACTTAGGCCTTAGGAAAATTAGAAACGTTTCTTTTGTACTCATAAGAGTATTCATGCAACTGGCGAGTTGTCTTGCGCTCTTGCGATGTAGTCGTGCGTTACAGCATTTGACTTGCGATTCATGCGATTTTTGTTGTGCAATTCCTGCGATAAGCATGCAATTTAATCGTGTGATGCTTGCAATGATCGTGCGATACTTGCGATTTATCATGCGATACCTGCGAAGAAAGATGACTAAGGGGTGGCCATTGGCTTGGCCAACGGCGCTCCGATGCTTAAGTCAGTAATGGATAATGAAAAATAAATCGTATGTAAATAGGTTTAGAGGTGATGGGCATTCCAACTACGTGGGATTTCCATATCTTCCATTGTCGTAAGTCTGTATGCTCCATTCCCAACGACTTTGGAAATTACGTAAGGTCCTTCCCATTTGAAGGAAAGTTTTCCAGCGTTTTGCTCTTGAGTGTTTTGAAACACATGTCGTAAGACATAATCTCCAACTTGAAAGATCTTGGCTTTTACCTTTTTATTGAAGTATCGTTCGACTAGTCCTTTTTGTGCTGCCATCGTACATATTGCGTTTTCTCGAAGTTCTTCCAAAGCGTCCAGATCGTAGGAGAAATTTATAGCATTTTGATCGTACGTACGATTTCTGGCTACGGATATTTGGGCTTCAATTGGTAAGACTGCTTCACATCCATATACTAAAGAGTATGGAGTCTGTCCTGTTGATGTTCTTGGTGTCGTTCGATTTGCCCATAAGACGGAAGGTGGTTCTTCCACCCATCCGCCTTTTGCTCCTTTCAGTCTTTTACGGATCGAATTGATTATAACTTTATTGCTCGACTCAGCCAGTCCGTTGGATTGAGGGTATCTTGGGGTGGAAGTGACTAACTTGATCCCACGTTTCTCACAGAACGTACGAGTTTTGTCACTTATGAATTGTGAACCGTTGTCGCACATGATCTCGGATGGTACTCCGAATCTATAAATAATGTTGTTTTGGATGAAGGATATAACTTCCTTATCTCTGACCTATGAAAAAGCTCCAGCTTCTATCCACTTAGAGAAATAATCAGTAAGCACAAGTAGATATACTTTTTGTCCAGGAGCAGGGGGTAACTTTCCCACGATGTCCATTCCCCATCGCATGAATGGCCAAGGAATTAAAACAGAATGCAGAGGTTCAGACGGTCGATGAGTCATACCTTAATGTTTTTGACAGGCGTCACATCGTTGGACGTACCTTATTGCATCTTCTCGTAAAGTTGGCCAATAGTATCCTTGTCGTGAGATCCTGTTAGCAAGGCTTCTGCCCCCTGCGTGATTTCCACATTCTCCATCATGCATTTCTTGTAGAATTTGATTCACTTGTGCTCGACTTACGTCACATCGTAAGAGAAGTCCAGATGTGGATTTTCGATAGAGCTGATCTTCAAAGATTGTATATTTTGAAGCTTTGGATCTTGTTTTTCGGGCTTCCATCTTATCTTCAGGGAGATTATCGTGCTTAAGATAATTCCATACATCGAGCGACCAGTTGTAAATCTCTTCGTTCATCTGTGCTTCTTCTTTTATTTCGGTTGCTGGTGTTGTAAGATGAAGTATAGGGATGTTTTCCAAGAATGGATTGTTGATTGCAGATCCCAGATTGGCTAATGTGTCGGCTTGAGTGTTTGGATCTCTTGGAATCCGCTCTATTGAAAAATGATCGAATCGTACGATTCGTTCTTTGACGATCTTGAGATAACTCATCATCTTTGAGTCTTTTGCTTGAAAATCTCCATTTATTTGATTTACCACCAATAACGAGTCGCTTCGTACGTCCATGTGCTTTGTCCCAAGTTTATGAGCTATATCCAGTCCAGCGATCAAGGCTTCATATTCTGCTTCGTTGTTTGTGGTCTTGAACTCGCATCGTATGGAGTATACCATGTTTCCCCCTTATGAGGATTTTAAGACAACACCTAGCCCTGCTCCTCGTATGTTCGAGGATCCATCGACATAGAGTAACCAAGGTTTGTCTTGAATCGTCACAATTTCGTCGCATGTCGTTGGCTCCAGTCCAGAACTGAATTCTGCTACAAAGTCTGCTAACACTTGTGACTTTATCGCTGTCTTAGGTTTGAATTCGATGTCGAATCCACTGAGTTGTGTCGTTCGTGTCCTTCAAATGTGGTCTTGATTGATTTATATAGCTTCTTTGATAACGGTCGTGCATTTAATGCCTCCAACGGTCATAACGGACGTCGCATTAAATAGGATTAACTCTTCGTCTTGATGACCTTCGATTGAGTCTTTAACTGAAGGCGAGATATCCGGTAACTGACGATCTCCTGTAATAAATAAGAAAACTTACGATAGGGGTTACCGTTAGTGATGCGTCGTACATTAGATCATATATGTCGTTCGACTGATTATTGAAGAACGTCTGTTATAATGATGAACTCCAACGAGCATAGCATAGTACTATTTTCCCGACTTTCTCAAAGTTGGACAATGATAATCAGTTTGCCTGCATTAAAGACGTAAGTATCGTACGATATATGTAATATCATTCGATTAATCGTTAATTCTATTCGACCGACTGATTCGAGGGTACTATTAAGTTTATTCCAGGACCTTATCTTAATACAGAACTATTGTCCTATCATTTGTCTTACGATTGTAATCGATCTTCGTGCGATTGCAAATTTTTACCCTAACATTAATAAAAGATTTCTAGAAGATAAAATTCGATACATATTTAGAGATTTTTATACTCTTGCTTTCTTCTATTCTACAATACCATATGATATAGTTGTTAAAGCACAAATCTTCCATAAATGACCAAAATTTTTATTATAGTATTATTGTTGAAGATGCTTTTACGAATCTTATCAATATATATTATATACATATAGTATATTATACATTTGTATGTAGTTTATCTAATCGTAAAGTATATATTCATGCACGAGGTATAAGTGTTAAAATATCTTTATTTTGTGTTTTCAATCTTGTCATCTTTTGAGTTCTAACTTAAGGTATTGTCTTGTAAATTTTCTATTGTTTCAGGATCGTTTTGGTAATTGCAGTAGGCATAAAGTAAGCTGTAAATAAGTTGAGGGAGTGCGCTTTACATTATGAAAAAGATCAAGGGTAGCAGAGGATATTTGATCAAAGTTTAAGAGTTTTGTTGCAACTAGTTAGAATACAAAAGTCTAGTTTTCTTTTTTGCTTTCAAGGTAATCTTCTTTTTCTCTCTCTAGCTTCTTAAACAAATTAGGGTTTTATTCTTCAAATCTTTTGAAGATGTTAGTAAAATAAAGTTGTATTTGTAAACTTGTTCTTTGTATGAAGTTTTATGAACTATCATGCTTTTCTGACATAAGTGTAAAGAAACATTGCTCTACCATTCCCTTTGTGTCTGACAGCCCTAAAAACACACTATACATTATACCAACTCCTATCGATTTTTTACCCATACGTGAATATTATAATGTTATAGTACACCTTAGACCAGTAATAACACAACACGTGTAAAAGGTGACTGAGTTACATTTAATGCAATGGGTATAAATAGGTGTTGAAGTGTATTCTTCAAAAACACACTTTTTCTTTATCTCTTTATCCAAATCCTTCTTCCTCTATCTTTTCTAAGTTCTTTTTTCTCTTTTCTATTACTCAATAGTGCAATAGTGAAAGTTATGTGAAACTTAAAATTGTTTACAATAGGTTTATTACCTTTCTATTTCCGCAACAATTTGTAAATTATGTATTTGAGTTTTTAACACAAATAGTATTTAAAATTGGAAAACGTATGTCGATTGTATTCACCCCCCCCCTTTCTACAATCATTGTTACCTTGAAGGGTACCCTTTCGAGACTAGCACTTTTGATTGCCTTATTTTTCTTTATTGTATTTTTGGATGGTAAGAAATCGAATTCTGGTTAAATGGGAGCCCTCTAGGGTCCGGGCGACTTAGGCGGCAAGAAAACTTACCCAAGCCACTATTTTGTCAAAGTTGAAATGCGCAGCTCTGATTACGGCAGAAGTAATGCCTGCCACGACTTCTTGGGAGGCTAACACCACATAGAAAGTTGTCCATGTGTCGATGTGAGGGGCATGTGAATTGACAGGTGACTCAGCTCATGCCCTATCCACACCACATGCCCAAACCACTACTCAACTTGTACCTAATCGGTTTCCTTACTTTTCTCATTTCTTCTCATCTTTCTCTCATATCTCTTCAATTATGCTCCTCGTAAATTTGATTAAGAGGCATTTAAGGAAGCACTTAGAGTGTCTGAAGGTTCTACAAATATATAGATTAAGAGTTGTCGAAGCTTCAAGAAAATCTTTCCCATTTCTAAGATTTGTCTCATTTTTAGGTTTCATCCAAAACCTGACATTGACAGTTCATTCTACTCTTTACTAAAGCTGTATACATGCCTAATATTACATTTTTGTCTCCCAAATGTGCTTTAATTTGTTTGCATTTAGGGGCTATTGCTTCCCTAGACCAACTAGATGTGGGAACCGTTCTACTACTATAAACGTGGGTCATTTATAAGGTAATTGAAAGCATAAACCTTGTGGATTTTGGCATACATCGGTTTTGTGATGAAATAGGAAGGTCTTGATCACTTTATAGCACATGGACTTTTAGTAATGAGAAAAATGTAGTACTCGGTTTTGAGAAAACAGAACGGTTCATACGAATCTTGGAAGGAATGAGTGGTGATGATATAAAACTATCTCTTAACCTTCATTAAAGAAAAGGTTCGTTAAATATTTGTTACCAAAATTGAGATCCTTTGGTAAAAACTCATCGAGAAGTATCGTTGATAAAGGCATCACCAACCCTCAAGATAACTGATGGATCTCAACATTCCTACCTCGCAACATGACAATCTCCTCAAATTTTTATGAATAAGAAGATGTATATCAATACATTGAATACACGAGTGCACAACTACTAATATTTTAAATTTCTTATTTAATTACAACTATGAAAAGAGAAAGTATTTCTCTTTTAAACTCTCTTGGATTCCATATCGGTGCTAATCTTTTAATTACTGTATAGAATCAGAGAAAGTGGGATTATGATTCCTAAGCAGATTTTTATTGAGATTATTATTTTTGTTTTCCTACTTGATATTAAAAATTGATGCATATAATTGAGTATGTTAAGCTTGTTCCTATCCACATGTACACACGTATGATGTATCTATTAATTTATTCATTTACGTGTCGGTAATGCATATGTGGTAATTGTATGTCCTTAATTTCATCATGATGCAACTAGATATAGATTCTATATTAGGTATTGGGTAGGATAACCCACAAGTCTACAAGTTTGAATTGCCATAAGAGTGTCATGTTAGTTTTACCTACAAGCTCTTATTAAACCTTTAATAGGAGTACTATTATCTACAAGTCTGAATATTCTCGCTCTCTCTCTCTCTCTCTCTCTCTCTCTATATATATATATATATATATATATATATTAGATTCAAATGAGAAGTGCTTAAAAAAATGAGAAATAGAGAAGTGATCTTCACAACTCATCCGGTCAATAAAGGTGGCTTTTACCGGGTCTCCTCCTTTAATAATCTCTACCCTCCCATGAATCGTGTCAATCCTCCGTGATCGCGTCCACCGTAACCAGTTAAAGCCACATTTATTAACCGGATGAGTGGTGAAGATCACTTCCCTACTTCGTATTTTTTAGCACTTCCCATTTGAACATTTATTTCTCTCTCTCTCTCTCTCTCTATATATATATATATATATCAAGAAAAAAGGAAAGTGATAGAGAACCGAGCCGGTTGCCCCGTGGCCAAGCCCGCAAGACATGCCCGCTACCATGCGTAGCACCACCCAGCCAAACCCACAAGCCCGCATGACTTGCCCACTCCCCAAACCGCAAGCACTACTCAAGGCCTTATAACTGAAAATCAACAGTTACAAATTACTATAATTTATAGCTTGCAGAATCCAAGATTCATGTTTAGAAAAATAGGAATGACAAACATTTTGTTAAATTAAATATTATAAATTTTTTGTTCTATAATATATTTGTTTAATTCAAATAAACATTACAATTTAATGACCGAATTACATGTTATGTCCGTGTGTTTTAAAGCGAATTTTTAGTGAAATAGGTTTCTATGATTTGTTTTTTTTTTTTTTTTTTTTTTTCTTTTCCAATGATAGAGACCTTAATACTTGCCAAGTAAAATATCTCAATTAAGGACTATTGTCGAATTTAACATAGGCAACCCCATCACCACGACATGACCGAACAAGTATGAGGTTTTTTGAAACCTTGTAACATATAACCAATCTATATCGCCCACATCCAATAGTCAACTAATAACTATCTCGTATAAATAATAACTATGGGATCTTAATAGATTTAATGGTAAAGATACAATCAGCGAGTAAATCATCAATATACAAAAATAACCATCAATATAAAGTTGATAACATTAACCAACGATTCAGCTGAGCATATAATAAAAGGTCACCAAGTATAAATACTAAATCAATTAAGCTCCTGAGCATATAATAAAAGGCCACCAAGTATAAATACTAAATCAATTAAGCTCCTGAGCATATAATAAAAGGTCACCAAGTATAAATACTGAATCATTCAAGCTCAAAAGGACATAGAGAAGAATTCTAATATCAGATTGTGAATTAGAGAGCAGAACCTAATAATGTACAAGTCATTTGTTACGACCATCATGATGCACAATATTGTAAATAAACGATTTTATCATTGTATTAATTATATAAATCAAATTATCTGAAAAGGAATTCATAAATCCATAATGAGTATCATATCCTCTTATTATTTAATTATCTTTGCTTAATTGCTTGTTTATCGTTCTAGTTAATTGCTTTAGTCATTATTAATTGTTAATTTAAAAATCTCCAAAAGCTATTTTAATCAGATTAATTAGTTTAAGCTTTAGAGTTGAAATAGGTAGTTTCACTATTCCATTGGTAAGAACGATACTTGGTACTTACCTATACTGTTTTGCGACTAGGTGACACTTGCCTGTTTGTGGTAGTTTAGTTAGGGTAATTAAAAGGGTTTAGTTTGCAGGGTGATCATATATATATATATATATATATATATAGAGGAATAATCAAATAAAAACCACTTTTTTTGTAAAAACCCGTAAAAACCGACAAAAAAATAATTTTTTTTAGGATTTTTTTTATCCTATACTATGATATTAACTATTGTTACACATATATATTTTTTCATAATGTAAGTATCATCTATGAAAAAATAAAATTTTTATTCATATTATGAATCGAAAATATACAACATTTGTATTCATATTATGAAACAAATTCATGGATGATATTCATCTTATGAAAAAAAATATATGTGAAACAACATATCAATTCTAACATTTGATGAAAAAAAATCGTAAAAAAAATTATTTTTTTGTCGGTTTTTACGGGTTTTTACAAAAAAAGTGGTTTTTACATGAAGGCTCCTATATATATATATATATATATATATATATATATATATATAGAGTCACCTTATTTTGAAAACTCATTAATTTGTGGAAACTTTAGAAACTCATATAAACCATTGATTAGAAGAATCAATGGACAAGATTAATTGCAAAATTCAAAATCATAACCACCAACTCCTATAATTAAGCATCACAAAAATAAAATTACCAAAAATAAACAAGAAAATGGATTATGATTGGTGGAAAACATGGTTTCCAAAGTTTCCACAAATTAATGAGTTTTCAAAATAAGGTGACTCTATATATATATATATATATAAATATATATATATATATATATATATATATATATATATTACACCACATCACAAGTGTATACGTTGTTCTAGCGAGGGATTGGATATTGACAGGTACAAAGAGATCCATGTGGAGACGTTGAAGAGGAAAGGTTACTAAGGAGATTTGCTTGGATTTGAAGCTAGCTTTTATCTATTTACATTTTTCACATGCTGAACAAAGAGATTCCTTTGCAAAGTTGTGATCAGGTGGACCAGTAACAAGCTTGTTGATAGAGAGTTGATTCATCGTTTTAAAATTTAGATGGAAAAGATGCTTATACTATAGCCAATTCATATCACATGAGGCTTTTTACATACAGCATAGATTCTCAGATGAAGAGTTCATGTCTATGGTATAAACATCGAACCTTGAGAATGATCTTCTTATGATTATCTTTGACTTTGCAGTCCTTCTTTGAGAATGTGACTTTGTGATCTTTATCACATAGCTGACTGATGCTTAGGAGATTATGCTTCAGTTCTTCAACTTACGTAACTCTTTTAAAGGTAGTTACTCCATTGGTCAGAGTGCCAAAACCACGAGTGTGGCCTTTACCATTTCCACCAAAAGTCACCGATGGACCTTTTTCTTCATGGTAGTCAGTGAGAAAAGATTTGTTTCCAGTCATATGCCTTAAGCATCTACTGTCCATGTACCAGATCCCCTTATCCTGTAAAACTAGAAATTTAAGTTTTCTTTGGTACCCATACTAACATGGGTCCAACAGTGTTAGTAGGTAAGGTGGAACTAGTGACAACCTTAACCGAAGTATCAGTATCAGCGACTGTTGTCTTTGCTGAAGGATCAGTTTTGACAACCTTCTTTCCTTTAGTTGATTTCTCAGCTTTAGAAATTTTCTTTACCTTGGCTAATTTTTCAGCCTTGGTAGCATCAGGACACTTACTCGCGATATGGTCATTAAATCTGCAGTAATAGCAATTCCAATAAGTAAAGTGTTTGGGGACACTACAACAAAGTTGAGCTAATAGGACGCCTGAAATAAAAAAAACGTCCTAATAGAGTGTTTTATAGATGCTAATTTATAGGACCAAACACAAAAGCGTCCCATCTAAAAGCGTTGCAATAAGTTTATAGGACGCTTTTAGGTGTCATAAGAAGGTTTTTAGCACATTTTAAAAAAAACGTCATATTAGCTAATTTTATAGGATGCTCTTTAGAAATGTCCTATAAAATTTATAAGACACTTCTCAAAATCGTCCTATAACCCTTATATGACACTTCTCAAAAGTGTCCTATAAAATTAGCTAATACGACTCTTTTTCATGAAAATGTCCTAAAAAACTTGTTACGAAGCTTAAAAGCGTCCCATAAACTTAACGCAATGCTGTTAGATAAGACGCTTTTGTGTTTGGTCCTATAAATTAGTGTCCTATAAAACACTCTATTAGGATGCTTTTTTATTTTAGGCGTCCTATTAGCTCACTTTTGTTATAGTGTGAGGCCTTTACGATTTTTCAATCTTAAGTAAGCAGGGCCATGACCTAAGATACCTTGGGAATCAGACTTTGGAGGAATGAGAATTTTCTCCTTATACTTGGTCTTAAGGTCGATCTTCAGTTTTGGGGTTGGATTTTGCAAATTCTTTTTGGTCCCTAAGACTAATGGTCCACCTCCCAAGACTTTTGAAGTCTTTTGCTTAGGGATTTTAGTCTTTGAACAACGTTCAGCTTGGGCTTTTACTTTTGCTAAAACATTTTTGCTCTTAGGAGCTCCTTTAGTGTGTGTGTTCGAAGAGGAACACTGAGATGCATTGGGATCAGGGATCGAAGAGACAAACATTCCAAACTTGAGCATGGAACGGTCAGGCTTCGGATTATCTTTGGAATAACCAATGTAGGTTCTGACTTTCACCTTTGAGATGCGAGAATCTCATCGAATTTTTCAGAAGCGTCACTCCATCCTTTGATGGTGACTTTCTCAGCGTTCAGCTCAGCGAGAGCATTTTCTCGCTCAATATTGTCATCTTTGCCCGTGGATTTGCCGTGTAGCTTAGAGATTTATTTCTCGCGACCTAGTGAGGACTTCCTAAGGGGTCACCCATCCTGGTACTACTCCCACCAAGCACACTTAACCTCAGAGTTCCAAGAACTTGACGTGTTTGTGGCCCCAAAACACGTTGTTGTTAGGAAGGCCAAAGTATTACTTATGAACCCAACATCACTCCTATCCACGGCTATAAGGGATATGCCTAAGGTGTTACAAACACCCTCTTAAGGACTCATCATCCTCGATGAGGTTTGCCCCACATCCCGAATGACAAAGGAGTGGCTCTGATACAACTTGTAACACCCCGCCTTCCACGACAAAATATTGTCCGCTTTGCCCCTGGATTTAAATAACGTATAGGTCACATATTTGTTTCTGGTGACCTGGTGAGGACTTCCCATGGGGTCACCTATCCTAGTACTACTCTCACCCAAGCACGCTTAACCGCAGAGTTCCAAAAACCTAACGTGCTTGTGGCCCCAAAACGCATTGTTGTTAGGAAAGCAAAAGTATGACTTATGAACCCAACATCATTCGTATCCATGGCGATATGGGATATGCCTAAGGTGTTACATTCACGCTCGATGCATAGAAGTTGATTGACAAAGACTTGATCTTTTAAGTTTTCTTCAAAAACGGTCAGCTTCTTAATGTTTCATGACAAGCCTTAAGTTGTTCATGAAGATCAACATTAAGCTTTTCAGCTGAGGTTTTGACATTTAAAGCATTGTAAAGATCAATTGTCAGCGAGTGGAGAGTAGACATGCTATCAGTAGGAGAGGGCATAGGAAGTACTAGATTAGTATAAGTAGTCGCCGAGGGAAAAGAGGTCTCAGGTACATCTTTAGGTACCTCTTCAATTTTAGATATCAAGGCTATATCTGGTTCATCATTGAAAGCCATCAGACATAGAGTTTGAGTGTCCTCTTCATCAGAGGATTTGTCTGATGCCTAGTCATGGTCTTCATCAACCAGACCTCTACCTTTTCGTTGAGATTTGATCTTTTGATACATATGTTTCAGCATCTTGTATTTTGCATCTTTAGAGGAAAATGATGATGTAGAGGTAGATGGAGTGAAATGGTTATTCTTCTACTTGCAATCACTAGTAAAGTGTCCTATGCTTTGGCAGTTATACAAGATAGAGGTAGCCTTATCAACAGGTGTTGATTTTGGCTTGTCAATCATAGAAAAAGGTTTCCACTTTTGAAAGTTGCCTTTTCCAGCAAACCTTCTAAAGGAATTAGTCAGAATGGCAAGTGCCTCATTAATTTCAGAGTCGCTGCCTGAGAAACCTTCTGAGTCAGAGGGGTCCAACTCAGTAATGGTTGACTTAGTAGTTGGGGTTAAGGACTTAGAGATTAAAGCAACAGATGTGCTTTTGGAGTCTTTGGCATCTCTTATGAGATTTTTCTTCAACTGCTTAGTCTATTCACCATTAAGCAGAATACCATATAACTCACTCAATGAGAGAGTTTTTATGTCCTTAGGGAGACACATGGTGTATGTATCATAGTATTCAATATGAGATTCCATGAACTTGGTAACGACTTCAGAGTTATAATATTCGATATCAATGGTTTTAAGATCAATGAGGAGGCAGTTTGAATCTCTAATGAGTCCGAGACAGAGTTTTACCTTCGTTGTGAATGAACTTCACATACTGACGTACAAGGTATATCTTTTTTGACTCCATAAAGACAACAATGCCTTAATATTGAACACACAAGGTGTCCCATATTTCTTTGGCAGTCCTTAGATGGCAAATTGAATGAAATACGTCATTTGGAAGAGACGTGGAGATAAGAGATCTTGCATTTGTGTCAATGTTAACAAGGCGCTTATCTTCTTCATTCCACTGATGAACCAACTTTACTATGTCCCTAGAAGTTGCTGGTATAGCGTTGATAGTTTGAGTGGGAATAAAAAGTCCATTTTCCAAGAAGTATGGAATCTGGGGATCTGAGCCAGCAAGGAAAAGTTCCATTCTAGTTTTTCAGAGAGAGCCAGTGTCAAAATAGTTGTTCTTGTTAGCCTAAAGAGCCAATAAGGATAGAAGAAAGGATCTATAAGTGTTTCTTGAAAAGAAAAGCTTGAATTTGCTCTAATACCACTTGTTGGTCCCAAGACGTGGTGACCTTCAAGTTAACAACGAATTGAAGAAGGGGGAGTGAATACAATTACACAGATTCGTTCACTTTTAAATTCTTTTGTTTTATAAATCAAATACAGAATTTACAAGATTGATGTGGAATTAGAAAAGGACTAAACCTATTCCAAAAACAATCTTAAGTTTTGACACACAACCTTCACTTATGCACTAAGTGAGTAAGATAAAGAAAAGATAGAGAGAAAGAAAGGACGGGGTATAGATAGAGAGTGAACTAATGTGTTTGAAGAACACGTTCAATATTTCTATTTATACTACATGTATTAAATGCATGGAAGACCCACTTTTACATGTGTTGTGTATCTAGTTGTTTATTGTACTATTTGCTATTTAAATATACCTCATGCGTGAAAAGCAGTATAGGCATAAAGCAAACAGTGCTTTCGGGGGCTGATAAGTACGAAGAGAACAGTGTTAAGAACGTTCTTTTTGTACTATGTCAAAAAAACATGGTTATCCTTTTTATGCATTTAAGTTAATAAGACAAATATGGAAATCGTTATAAACAAGTCTCTAATCAGAAGGTAGAGGTCGCTGGTCCTTTGAGAGGTCAGTAGTCGCTGAGGCTTGCATTCTTCAGATCGTTAGGCAGGTGTAGTCAGGCAGCTATCACTAAATCCGTGTGCTGATCACGAGCGGCATTGACTATATCATCAGCTACTTCCTCGACATCGTTGGTGGTTTTGTATGTTTGACTTCTTTATCTTTAGAATGATATTTCATTTCTTGATGTCTTCTATCAGGGACGCTGAACAGACTTAGCGAGTCCCTGACTTCGATACATAAGTTACAATGCAATGCTTGAGATTACAAGGATTATCACAAAACATTCTCAGTGATAATTCCTCAAGCTTGAGTTGAAATAAAGTACATACACTAAGTAAGATCAAGATCATCATTATTTCATCAGTTCTAGGAACTCTGGATCAACAACATAGTTCCAATAATTATGACACATGTATAGTGTATTTTTAAATTTCAAAATTTTAAATTTATTTTCTTTCAGAAATCTTCGGCTTCCCTAATTGCCAAGAACATGAACAAATCCTAATAAAACTTGCTTATATCTAACACCAAGAGAAACAATGAAAATCTTTAAAGATGTAGGTTCCCAAGAGAAGAAATAAACCCATACAGATTTAGGTTTTCAAAAGAAGCAAAGCAGGTCCTTCATATTTGTGTTTAAGGCTTGAAAATGAGGATAGATATGGCACATCGTCCTACGGAGCGACGTTTAATTAACCTTGTGTCTAAGATTTGAAAATCATGAAGTATTATTTAACATTCTTCATACTTCTTAAACCACCCCTACAATATGCCACCTCATGTTCAAGGTAACCAATAACCCATTCAGTAGGTAAATGAGAGCCTTAAATAAATGAAAGTTTGTTCTAAACCTCAAAATGATACTTTTAAAAGTTAGTTTCTTAAAATAAGAATCCACTCAAAATTATTTTATTTTGATGCAATTTTTCGTCTACTAAAAGAAAAAAAAATCACGCATAGGTTTTTAAGTGAATTACATTTTCAGTCTCTTAAAAAACTAAAAGACCAAAATGCTCCTACCGTGAGGGCCTAAGGGGTACCTAATGGGTACATTTCTCATGGCATTAATCGGAGAACCTTGTTCCAACTTAAAAACATGAATTTTTTTTACCAAAGTGTGCTTTACCAAACAAAAATGTAACGCACTCTAAACTTGTTTATAAATTCCACGTTTTTTGCTATCAAATATAATACTCTTTATGTGTTTATTTTTAGGAGAAAGTGTATTGAAATTCAATAAAGTTTGCTTTGGTTTATTGTAACAAAGTTTGAGGATCAATGTAATAAATTTAACAATAAAACATAATAATAAAAAATTGAAACTTTGTTACGTTGGCTCATGAAAAAAATACCATTTAGTTACACCAAATAGAAACAAAATCAAAAATTTATTACTTTTTGATGCTTCTTAAAACGAATTTCATGGTAAATACAAACATAAATAGCAAAGCTTATTAAACTAGCATTCAATCATATCATCAACAACCAAATGTTAGCTGGCGGGTTTTTAGGAAAGAGAGCTTTAGAAATAAAATCTTCTCAATCTATACGGATAGATTAATACACACAAACAACTTCTTATTGTACTTAATGGAAAACCAACCAAACAGTCCTTGAGACAAAAATAAGTTTTTACACTGTTGCAAGTGATCTTTTCCGTGGTGTTTGTAAGGTCAGTTTACCGTGCACTTTTACTAACTTAATCGGAACCCAAAGATAAAGGAACTAGAAAAATCCTCAACCACATTATGAGACTTAAACTAACAACGTAACGGAGCTAGCGAGCTAACCCGTTTTGTTGGTAGCAAATCGACATATAAACTGTTCAAAAAACGGATACCTCTTTTTCATGCCATTATCAACAACCTAGTGGAATTTGAACCGTTAATCACTTTTCAATCCCATGTCTTCTCATGAATTGCATTTAGAAAAGGGATCCTAATTTGCCTCCAATATTTTATCCAACGGTTAATAACCCTTTTCAGCGTAACCAAATCCAGCTTACTATGTGTTTGGAAGTAAGCTGTAAGGAATTTTTTCAATGCAAAAATTTTAGACTTGCTGAAAAAGTTGATAAGCCGATAAACACTTTTATTCATAAGCATTCCCAAACAAATAACAACCCATAAAATTTACTGAAAAAATTCTCAGCTTCATGGTGTTGTTGTGCTGAATTTAGGTGATACAAGGCTTTCAAGATACATACCTCCAATGGAGAATTCAGTTGGACCCCCTAAAATCCTTACATTTCTACATCTTCTCTCATCCAAACTGTACACAACAACAACCCCATCCTCATCTCCAAACACAATATCCCCATCCTTACCATCCAACAAACACAAAGGCTTCACAGAATCCATCTCAACTCCATCAACACAAACCTTCCTCCAAGACTCACCCACATCATACTCCTCCATCACCCACAAATCATCACCCACCTGATTACCAAAAATAACAAGTTTCCCACCAACAACTCCAAGCTCATTGAACACACCCTTCTTCTCATCAACGGAGTCCGGTAGTTCGATTTCGTTAAACTCCTCTTCAGCTAAACTAAACGCAGCAATGGTGGAAGTGTAGCTGGGGATTCTTTGGGTCAACCAGTGGAGATTCTTGTTGACGAGAACTCCGCTCACGAGATGGCTGACCGCGTGATCGTATGGAGAATTACGCAATTTTCTCCATGAGTTGTTGTTCAAACTGTAGACGCTTACGATCATATCGGTGCAATCGGGGTTGTCGGTGTCCCAGAAGGAGATGGAGACCACTTTGTAATCGTCGGTGAATGAATCATAACCGAATCCGTACATTGCGAAACTCTCTCCGATCGGGAGCGCGAAAGGGGAAACCGGAAGTTTGGAGACTTCACGTGTGGTTGGATTCAGCAAGAATAGGGTGTCGTTTTCGTCTTTGGCTAAAAGGAGGCCGTTGCAGGAACCCAAGATCTCTTCCCACCGGATCGCTGGTGGCCGGAAAGTTAGGTGTTTTCCGGTGACGGAGAAGTCGTCGGTGTTGAGTTCGTTTATGTTGAGTGAGAAGAGGGATTTGGTGTGGGAAAGGAGAATCATTTTGGTGGTTTTGTGGAGATGGAGGTGGGTTTTGATGAATTGGGGATTGGAGATTAGCGAGCGCCATGGTTTTGATACGGAGTTGAAGCGGCCGAGGGATATGGGTGGCAGACGGCGGAGAATTGCTTCCATGATTTCGGGTGGGAGGGTTTTGCGGGAAGACATCACCGGTAGAGGTGTGGTTTTTGGGGTCAACTGCAAAAGTATTTATTTATTTATTTTGGCATGTAATTGATCATCTAAACGACACGTCTCAATTATCTGTACACTTCATCAACGATAACAAAATATTTAGGCCATCCTTAGCCATACCAACCATACCACCCATTTCTGCTGCCACATCAGCTGCCACATCAGCTTTACCACTACCCTACCAATTCCATACCTTCCATCCTTAACCATACCACTCATACCCCTCATTTTTTTTTTCTAAAATATATTAAAATAATTTACTTAAAATTAAAATTAAAAATAATTTACTTAAAATTAAAATTAAAATTAAAATTAAAATTAAAATTAAAATTAAAATTAAAATTAAAATTACATTTTAATAAAACTAAAAAATACAATAAAACTAATTATTTTGCCGAGAGTCCCACAAGTGTTGAGATAAATCTTGGCGAAGGTTGTTGTGCCTCTCTCGGTTTTTCACTAGGTTGACGTTTCTTGCCCGGTCTGCTTCGGAGATATTTGTTTCGATATCTTCCGGTAAAACCTCCGTAGGATCAAAAGGATAATTTGAAATGCCTTCGTCTTCACGAATCATGTTGTGTAAAATTATACACGTGTACATGATTTCTTGTAGCTTCGTTCGTGTCCATACTTGCGCCGGTCTTTTTACCATGTGCCATTTACTTTGAAGCGTGGCGAATGTCCGTTCGATGTCTTTCCTAGCCGATTCTTGACGTTCCTTGAAGTGGATCCGTCTCTCGTCGTCATGTGGATACCTAAATGCTTTGACGAAAGTCGTCCACTCTGGATATATCCCGTCGGCAAGATAATACCCGTGATTGTAGTGTGTATTATTTGCTACAAACGAACTATCGGGTGCTTTATCTTCGAATAAATCGTTGAAAACCGGTGATTGATTGACAACGATTATATCGTTCGTCGCGCCCGGAACCCCGAAGAATGCGTGCCAGATCCATTCATCATATGATGCGACCGCTTCTAGAATTACCGTCGGTCCAGCATGATCACCTCTATGGAATTGACCCCTCCATGCGACGGGGCAATTTTTCCAGGCCCAATGCATACAGTCAATGCTACCAAGCATGCCGGGCAAGCCGTGGACTTGTTCATGCATTGCGTAGATTCGTTGAATATCGCTGGCAGTAGGCTTTCGTAAATATTGTCGCATATATAGGTAAATAATACCTTTGCAAAAATTCTCAAGGCAATCCCTTGACGTCGTTTCGCTCATCCTCAAGTACTCGTCGGAAGCATCCGAAGCAGTCCCGTACGCCAATTGTCGAATAGCGGACGTACACTTTTGAAGCGCGGAAAACCCTTTCACGCCTCTTGCATCCCAATGTTGCTTGAAATATTCGGTCTCTCTTTCTAGATCGTTAACTATCCGTAAGAATAGTCGTCGACTCATACGAAACCGCCGCTTAAAGTCTTCGTCGTTGTACACCGGGTTATTAGAAAAGTAGTCGGCGATAAGCTTATCGTGTCCCTCTTCCCGACCTCTTTCTTTATTCGGCCCTCTCGGTCTTTTATTTGACGGACCTTCTCCATTGTTTTGCAATACCCCGGTAGTCACAAGTTTACCGACCAACTCGGCAGCTTGAAGGTTGGCTAGAAGAACTTGATCTATCATGAGATCAAATTCGTCATCGGAATCCGCCATATTTTTGTGGATAGGAGAAAAGAGAAGAAATTGAAGAGAATAGAATGAGATGTGGAGAAGAGAATACAATGAGATGTGGAGAAGAGAATAGATGTATATGTATATATAGAGAGATTAAGAGGAAAAAAAAAAAAAAAAAATTTTGAAAAACTATCCGTTAGAGAGCCGTTGGGCGGGGGGGGGGGGGGGGGGTTAAACACGCCTTTTTCAATCGGTAACCGGGTACCGGCCTCCACCACTACCGGTCCGGTACCGGCCATCCACGACGGTGTTCACCGTCGGTAGTGGCGGTACCGGTACCCCATACCGGCCCGGCTAATGATGGCCTTAGAGTGAAATAGATGGGCAAAAGGCCCGGTTCGGTTGGCGGCCCGATTAAGGACCGGTATTGGTTTTTGGTGGTTTCAAATGTCGGGTCTAATCCGGGACCTGTTAACTGTAAAATCAGGTATAGGCTTTGCCCGATGGTAATTACTTGTATTTTTTGTAGTTAATTACTTGTATATAATTGTAGCCAATAATTTGTATTTTTATTATTAATATTGAGTTATTTGATTTTGATATATCATAAATTATCGAAATTAAAATAAATGTATTTTTTTCGTATCTTTGTTTTATATAATTCAGTTTTAATGGTTTAAAATAAATTTTTAATTTTAGAAAATCAGTTTAATTTTAATTCAGACTTTAAATTTAAAAAATAAACTTAGTTTATAAGATAAATGTAGTTTTATATGTTAGAAAAGAAAAAGAAAAACCGGGTTCTTACGAAGCTCGGTTAAGACTCGGTTACAAAAGTATGGGCTCTTTAGACATAGGGCGGTCCCGGATATGGGACTCAAGACTCGGTCCAGTACGGCCTGGTGAATGCAAAAAGTGTTTGGGTCCAGTTCTTACGAGGCCCTGTTAAGGCACAACCCAGTCAAGTTTTTGCCTACCTCTAGAGTGAATTACACTAGTGGTCCATACTTTCTTCAAATTTTATAACATTTACGATTCCTTGACTTAACCGCTGATAATTTTATCATGTACCTCTCATCTGAAGGGCCTTCTTGAGAATTTACTCATTTTCTGTGATTACTATCCTTAAGCCACATGTACCACATGCAAATAGGGGGAAAATTCACATTGACGGGTTTGACGGTGTCGCTTGTTGGTGGTACTCGGCCAACAGTGAAAGGGTAGCGAGTAGGTGGGCAAGCTACCAAGCCCAAGCCTAACCGCTCTCTCTTTCTATCTCCTTCTTTATCTCTTTCTCTCTCTTATGTATTATATTTAAATAATAATAATAAATGTGGCTTAGTTTTGGGTAAGTGGTTGTCCACTTTAAGGTAAGGAGAGTATGATAGAAAAAAAGTTGATTTGGCATCAGGGGTCAGAGGGTTCCAGTGTTGGAGCTACGAATGCCTTAGAAGCAAATAACATCTTCATCCTTACTTGGCTCAAGAAACTACCGCATCCCATTTGGTTGAGTTGCATCTTATAAAACAAAATCCAACCCAATAGTAGATGATGATTAAGAATTAATTACTAATAAAAAGGTAAGAAATGAAGATGGGCATAATTGGGTTTTCTTCTTGGAATACACGGACCATTTTCACTACCTACCCTAATGGGTATTAGGAAAACAATTGAAGGTGGGAGAATCACGCTACTTTATATGGTAAATCAATTCATCTTAAAATTGTCGTTTTTGGTTGTGAAAGCATGTTTGGCATTGATTTTGGGATTTGGGGGAGTAGTGGAGGAACCAAGGGAAAGGGAATGTTAGCCTTTGTGTTAGATTAGGGATGGAAGGTATGAGAGATTTGCAGGTTTGATTGGAAGAAATGGATATTTGTAACTTCACCTTCCTTCCTCATAGCCAATATTCTTGTCGCTGCGACCATTTCCATCGCTGCCAACAACAACAACCGTCTAAGCACCCATGAAAATTCATAGGAGAGCATTGTGGCGTTCACTTTTCGAAACGACTTGTGCCCTTCATTGCGATTTTCACCATCAATTTTTCGGTGTACAACCTGACGATTATGATTTTTTCTGTTAAAGATTTTATTTTGGGGTTTGGTGATGGATTTGTATAACATTTGTGATAACTCCAAAATTATACATGTTTTGATCGTTTCGGTTTATATTGTTTTACCCCATTTTAGCTCATTTATTAGCTGTTTTACTCACGAAAGCTACTAAATCTTAGTTTAGTAGGTTTTGGAGGCTATTGAACGGAAAAGTACGAAAAGTTGTGAAAAAATGGGAAAAAAGTGCAAATTGGATCCAGAGAGATTTCGCGTCCGCGAACCTTAAAGTTCTGCGCCGCGAGATGTGCAGATTCTAGAAGATTCCTACTTTTGGCTAATTTCGCGTTGGAGTTCAGAAGTTTAGCACCGCGAAGTAAGTGAAGACCCTTTACGGAAGATTCCAGAATGACCAGAAAAGGAAAATTAGGGTGTTTTAAGTGTTTAGCGCCGCGAAGCTGCAGCTCCGCGATCGCGAAGTGAGCCGGACACACTTTTATAAATACAAGCTTCCACCTTTTTTATGAGCAATCAATTCAGAAATTAATCAGGATTATTCTTTAGAGTCAGTAGTCATTAATAGTGAGAAAGAGAGAGTCTTTTATGAGATCTGAGCGCGAGCAGATTGTCTCCCGGAGTTGTTTATCCGGTGTTTTGATCATCTCCCGTTTCACGGTCCGTATAAAGTCTCTAGCTTTTCGTCATGTTTACTGTTTTAGTCATGTTTAGGGAGTAGTTTCTTTTTAGTACTTATTGTGGTTTTGATAAACCTTGTTGGATGATGTTTTGGTTTTGAATATTAAATAGTTTCGTTTGGTTTATTGAATGTTTGTCTTTGATTCCGAAGTTAATGTTTAAACAATGGCTATCTGAACTTGTTGGTTGAGTGTATCTATTTTTCTGACAATAAGATAGATAGACTTTGTTAGGTTAATAAACCTCCTTTACCTTTCACTCTGGTGACGCGGAATATTGTGGTAAGTGGTTTACTTGGACCAAGAGTAGACTATTCAGTAAGATCCCACGACCTAGCATTAATTAGGGCAACTTTTACTAGACTGCTTGACAACCAGTCCTTGTAATTGGGCCGGGAGACCAACCTGATTTATAATCTAAGATAAAACATGTTAGGGTGCTCTTTAGCTTAAATTCTGAAAATAACCAACTAAACTAGACTTTTGGGTTTAATTAACTCATCCACAAGGGGAATCAACCTAAACCATAATAAGTATTATCTTGTTTAATATCTGTTTTAAGTTTTCTTAATTTGAGTCTTAGTAAAGTTTTAATCTTTTTAGTGTTTTAAAAATTGCTTTCATATAAAAACCCCCTTTTAGATTAATTGAACTTTTATTGGATTTTTCTTGAATAAAACTTGACTGTTTCCAGTGGTAAGAACTGTTGGGAATCGTAGGCTACATACACGCAGCGGAAAAAGAAAACCTAGATCCCCAAGAACGGATCCAATCCCAAACCATGCAGACTCAAAGAGGGTTAGATCAGATAAGTTTACCTTATACGATAAAACTTCCGGAAGGCAAGTAGGGGATACACCGCTACTGACACCGTGCGAGAACGAGGTTGCTAGACCACCGTGGATTATACCCGAAAAACGAACTTCGGTCGGTTCTTGACCCTTTGATCGCCGGCGTGAGGGAGAGGGGAGAGAGAGAGAAACTTGAGGAAAAATTATTGAAAATCAGTTATTGTTTTATCAGCCTAAAGCCTTAATTTATAAGGATAAATTAGGCAGTCTTTGATGCCAATTATAAATGTTGGACCTCTTAGTTGTGAAGAGTCAGAAAACCTATCTTTATTGCTTTCGTAGTTTAATTCCTTTTCATTGTAAACAGTTAACTTTTGTAGTGCCCTTGTTTAGAGGTTTGGAACCTCGGGGGCCATTTGTGACAATGTTGCTATTTGCCTCTTACCTATATAAGGTAAGAGATGTATTAGGGTTTTAAGGATGAATACATTATCTTTGGATTTTATGCCTTTTATTGCACTACTTAGTAAACCTCCATTGATGATTATTGAAGCATTGTGTTCATCAAGATTTCCATCCATTTCTCCTCATTTCTTGATTATTGGGACAACAATTGGTATCAGAGCTGATCCTTGTTGATTCCTTGGCTAGTTTTGTGTTTTAAAAGGGGTTTTCAAGGTTTTTCAAGTTTTATTTTTCTAAAATTTTTCGGTTTTTAATCCAAAAAGAGGTTTTAAAAAGGTGTACATAAGTGTTAAGTGATTCCCCACTGTTTTCTAACTGATTTCCTACAAATTGGGGGTCTTAACACTTATTTTTTAAGTGTTTTTGAGGGATTTTGAGTGATTTTTCGGAGTTTCTGTACAGGTTTTCCGAATCGGAAAACGAGGACTGAAATATCAGTTCAAAATTTCCGAATCAGAAATTGTACTTTCTCCGAATCGGAAAATACCCCTTTTCCGAATCGGAAAACATTGTTTTCCGAATCGGAAAACGGCCTTCTAATTTGGGGTTTTGCTCCTTGAAATATCATTTTCCGAATCCAAGTTACCTTTTCCGAACTCAGCATTTTCCGAATCGGAAAATACCCTTTTCCGAATCGGAAAACTTGCTTTTCCGCATCCAGTATTGTTGAGCCAAATCCGATTCGGAAAACGTCAGTTTCCAGATCGGATTTCGCCTCTTCGAGCCGGAACTCTTGAAAATTTGTTCCCCAAATTCGACACTTAGCCTCTTTTCAAAATCTTTCAAATCTCGAAGCTATTTGTGTCCCGAGGCGCTCAAAATACCTGTTTTTCAAAAACCTTTCTTTAAGCCAAGTGAGTCATATGAGGAGATCCTGTTAGTGAGTGAGAGATGTCGAAAGAAATCATCGGAATTGGATCCGAATCTCGCCCTCTCGTCTTGGTGACGGGCGAGTATCAACAGTGGAAACGCAGAATGATACACTTCCTCGATCTGTTGGATGAGAATCTGATGAAATCCATCCGCGAAGGGCCTATTAGACCAACGGTCACCGTGGCCGCAGTCCCCCGAACCGATAATTGCCCCGAACTACCAACCTACGTCGTAGAGAAACCTATTGACATGTACAACCCGGAACAGAGAGCTCGTCACTTGATCGACAAGCGAGCACTCACTCTTCTGATTATGGCGCTTCCAAACGATATGTATGCGAGAGTTGATAGTCTGACCCACGCCCGAGACGTCTGGTTGGAGATTGAGCAACAAATGCAAGGAGGTGACACCGCTCTGGAGAGTCAGAAAGAAAGCGCTCTTAATGCCTACGAAGGTTTCAAGGCAAGGGAAAACGAATCCCTCACAGAGTCTTATCAAAGACTGAATGCCTTCGTCAATGATCTGAGAAGACTCGGGGTTGAGAAGACGAAATACGAAGTGAATGTGAAGTTTCTGAAGAATCTCACACCAGAATGGCAAAATCTGGCCATCAACATTCAGCTAAGTAGAAACCTTGGGGTTATGGGTCTTCACGACCTCTTCAGAATGATGGTCCAGCACGAGGAATTTATCACCGGGGGGAGAGCCAAGAAAGCAGTTGATCCTCTGGCACTAGCAGCAGTGCCCTTCGGAGGACCAAACTCTGTCCCTATTCAACCCTCGCAGTACAACCCTCCCCAATATTATCAAGAGGATTTCTACCAAGAATTCAACCCGAACCTTGGATCGAGCGTACAACATCCGATGATCCTTTGATCATTACCATCTCTGATGAAGAACTCTACAATGTGAATGAGTCTCTTGCTCTCATTTCCCACAACGTGCAAAAGTTGAATGCAAACTGTGGATTTAACAGATCACGGGGATCTGGATTTCAAAGTGGAGGAAGAATGGGGCAAGGAAGGGGAGGTCATTACCAGCTGGATAGAGCTCAGTACGGGAATCAAGGCAGAGGTAGCTATCAACAAGGGGAAAGGATGCAGTCTTACGATCAAGGAAGTTATCGCAACAACCAAGGGAGATACCGAGAAGATTATGGCAGGTACAGGGAAGACCAAGGCAGGTTCAGAGATCAACCTAGAAGAGACAACACGTATCTAGACTATCAAGGAGGCCAAGGGTATCAAGGAGATTGGAGAGGTCAGGTCTCCGACATCAACTACCAAAGAAGCTTGAGGCATTACACTCCTGAGTCTGGGTACATCGATCGTCATGGGTACGAAGGCGGATACGGAGGAAGGTATGAGAGTGGAAGAATTGATCAAGGACCAGGCTATGGGTTTGAGCAGAATAGGAATGACAGCAGGGCAGACGAGAGAATGGATCGCGGGAAAGGAAGCTTCAACGGAGGTGATTCCCGGGGAAACAGTTCCAGGCAAGCTCAGAGGGAAGATCAACAGGTTCAAGCTGACCAAGGAGTTCAACGGTCAAATCATCCCCAGGTTCCCATAACCCAGAACCCCGCTCCTCAACAAGCCGCTAGTCCCACTACCACTTGCTACAAGTGTGGTAAGTTGGGACACTACGCCAGAGATTGCTCCGTCAAGTACAAGGATGCCGCCTATTTTGAGAAGAAGGCCGCATTAATGAGGAAGAAGGAAAAAGGGGTTGCATTGTTGGTTGATGAAGAGAACTGGGTGTGTGAAGAGGAGAGCTCAGACGAGGATGATCATTTGGTGAAGGGTCTATGCTTGATGGTTGACTTCGAGGGATTTGAAGCCGTTGGTCCAAGCACTTACCAAGACATTGATCCGTCAGAGGTATCCACTATTCCCGATATAACTGATACCGTGGCAATGTTGGAATCTAAAATTTGTGAACTAGAGAGATGTCTCCAATCGGAGAGGACTCTTGTCACGAAATTTAGAATCGACAGTGCCATTTAAAAAAGCTCTCTCGAGGACTTGACTATAGTTTATAATTGTGAAACACTTGAGTCTGGCATTAGAGAGTCCAATTTATGAAACAAACTTGGTTGTCTTCAAAAAGCCCATGAGGAACTTAACAGTGATCATGGGGAGCTCAACATTAAATTTCAGTTACTTTCGGAAGAAAGAACTCGGTTGTTTTCAAAAATCCAAGAGCTTGAGGACAACAATTTTAAAAGAGGGCAATCTGAACAGACTTTAAGTATCCTCACTCAGCATGCCAAAAAGAATCCTTTTTATAAAGCCAAACCCGGTCTAGGTCTATCTGAAAACCATGTTTTAGACAAAGCACCTTCTCATCTATACAATTTTGAGGACATGGCCGCCTCCAAGCCCAAACCTGCCCTAGTAGGAGGACATGTGACTGAGGAATTCATTAGACAGACTGTCACATACACCGAAGTAATAAACGGTGAGACCATCACAAGAACCACAAGTCCGTCGAACAGTACCTCTGGTAGTCCACCCACTAGCCCTCCTCCTAATAGACCAATCTTTGTTCCGGCTAGTGATCCGACCAACTCTGAACCCACATGGGAAGGCATTAAGGCCAGAACCCCTAGAGTAGCAATGCCCCCCATCAACTATACTTAGGGGTGAGCATCGGACGGGTTTTTCGGGTTTCGGGTTTTTCGGGTTTTCGGGTTTCGGGGGGGAAATGGAGGCCCCGATACCCGACTTTTCGGGGGTCGGGGTTTTCGGGTTTCGGGGATTTCGGGGCGGGTTTTCGGGGCACCCGATTTTATTTTGACTTTTTTTTTCCTATTACACTTTCAAGTTTCAAAGTTAAAATAAACATTTAAAAGTAACAAACAAAGATACCAACAAACGAAAAATAACAAATACCAAATACTTTCAAGTTTCCAAGTCCAAAATGCTAATCCTAAACGTCTAAACCAAAGTCCAAAATACCAAATACCAAATACCAAATTACCAAATAGTTAGTAGGCAAGTATCAAAAGGTAAAACCAAAATTACCAAAGTACTAAAGTACCAATTACCCAATTACTATTTACTAATATTATACCAAACCAAATAACTCATAACTCGTCTTCCAAATCCAAATCTACGGTCTCTTTTGAAGCCACCGAACTCATGGTAGACTTGGTAGTAGTACCATCTTGAGTAGACGACGTCCCAATCTTCAAGTTTTTCAACTCTACAAATTTACAACTTAAAAGTGTAAGTACAAGTTGTCAAGTTTACAACTTAAATGAATAAAATCTTAAATGACTAATAACTCAAATAATAATATTATATATGAATTATAAAGTTGTCATACCATCCTCAAACTTCTCAAGGTCTTCGATATTTTCTTCAACCGAGACAGGTTCAAAAGGACCCCGCAACCAATCTTGCGTACACAATAGTGCTTCCACTATTTTAGGAGTTAGAGAACTCCTAAAACTATCCAACACCCTTCCACTTGTGCTAAATGTGGATTCCGATGCAACCGTGGATATGGGTAGCGTAAGTACATCTCTAGCAAGTCTCGAAAGGTTCGGAAACCTTGCACTATTCATCTTCCACCATTGTAATATATCAAAATCATCATCATCATTAATGAGCGGCTCACTAAGGTATAACTCAAGCTCACTTTGATTGATATTCGTCATCCCACTCTCAAGCTTTTGCTTTTTTAGTTCACTTTTTACCCGATTTTTTACCTTTCCAATAGGGTTGCACTTTTCCGGTTGAGTTTGAGGTTGAGATTGACTTTGAGTTTGAGGAGGCTCGGAATCCGAAGTAGAATATTGAGCCACGTAGTCTTCAAATAATGAGGTAAGCATACTCTTCACCTTGTTGAATATCGCTTTTCCTACATCTTCACCGTAAAGTTGTTTCAATTGGTGTGGCATATATTCCACTTTATCTCTCGGATCAAAGATGCTTGAAAAAAAGATCATCATGTTCATCTTCTCCGGATCGCCCCAATATTTGTTGAACTTCTCCTTCATTTTTTCACCGACATTCTATATATAGAAAAAGAAAACCAACAATTAAGATAAGATTATGTAAATCAAAATGTAAAAATGTAAATAATAGATTAAATTAAATAAGGTGTAGTGATGTACCCTCTCAGTTGCATTCGACGAACCCATCATTTCCGTAAGAGCATAACTCAAGTCAGAGATCTCAGATAAGTATGTATTAGAAGTCACATACAGAGAGCCTGAAATTCTTATTGTCGTCTCATAAAATGACCTTAGTATCACCACAAAGCTCTCTAAATAAATCCAATCAGAGTCTACAAGCAAAGAATCACCCAAGTCGGCCTTGTATGAGGCATCTCGGTCTGGATAACTTTCAAAAGCACTTCGGTAAGGAATGGCATTCCGAAGCATCATGTAGGTCGAGTTCCATCTAGTAGGAACATCAAGGCATAGAGAACATTTTTCTTGAATATCAAGCCAATCACAAATCTCTCTAAACTTTGTCAACCTAGCCGGAGATCCCCTTACCCACCTCACAGTGTCCCTAAGCTTCATCACCGACGAATGTGCCATCTTCAACCCATCTTGCACAACCAAATTCAAGATATGTGCAATACATCGCATGTGCAAGTAACTAGCTCTAATAGCCGAACACCCCCAAGACATCAATTTACCTTTCATCAATCCAACGGCAACATCGTTACTTGATGCATTATCTACCGTGATCGTGACAATATTTTTCACTCCCCAATCAAGCAAACAAATCTCAAGGGCTTTGGCAATCGACTCCCCCTTGTGTGAATGGATTGGCACGAAAGATATAATCTTTTTATGCAACTTCCATTCGGCATCAATAAAATGTGCGGTTATGCACATATAATTGATCCATTGAACGGATGTCCAAGTGTCGGTGGTTATGGACATTCGTTGTGTGTTTTCCTTGAAAAACTTTTTGAGATTTTTTCGCTCTTCGAAATATAAAGCAAATATATCTCTGTTAACCGTCCATCTAGAGGGTATCTTGAACATAGGACATGCGTCCTCAACAAATCCTTTAAACCCCTTACCTTCTACAAACTTAAAAGGCAATTCATCGACAATGATCATCTTAGTTAATGCTTTTCTAACCTTATCTTGATTGAATACCCAAGTACCCAAAACATGCCCGTAGTTGTTAGATTGCGAAGCTTGGAATGCCAACACAGATTGTTTGGTTTCTTTAGCATGTGGGTTTTTTAGGCATGCAAGAAGATGCTTTCTCAACGTTGTCGTGCCATGTTTTTTCGGATCGGCGGCATACTCTTTTTCGCAATACTTACACTTTGCGTTTGTGATACGACCATCATCGTCTAGAATTTTATCAAAGTGCTTCCAATATTTAGATTTTGATTCATAAGATTTGCGCTTCTTTTGTTCAGGCGGTGCACTACTAGCATCACCTTGATCCATTCCTAAAGATTCATGTAGAAAATTATCAATAAACATCCCTATATGGTATATATATAATCAACAAACATTCATGTAGAAACTTATCAATAAACATCCCTATATGGTATATATATAATCAACCAACATTCATGTAGAAAGTTATCAATAAACATCCCTATATGGTATATATAATCAACAAACATTCATGTAGAAAATTATCAATAAACATCCCTATATAGCACATCCATAGGCTCATAGCAAACTAGAAATTAGGTCAAACTATCAATAAACTATCAATAAACTATCAAGAAATCATAGCACATTCATCTATATAAGTAGAAATCAAGTAATCATAGTACACTCATTATTCATGTAGAAAACTAGAAATTAGGTCAAAAATTTACCAAATCAGTGAAGGAGGGTCGCCGGCCGTCGGTAGAGGAGGCGTCGCCGGCGTAGGTTGGCCGGAGGGAGAGGTCGCCGGCGTAGGTTGGTCGGAGGGAGAGAGCGACAGTCGATTGCAGTCGTGAGGAGGGAGAGAGCGAGTCGTGAGGAGGGAGAGATCAAATACGTAATTATTTTTTTTTTGTGTTTGGGGAATTGGGATTTGGAAAGGTATAAAATAATGGAAGGAAAAAGAAGGTTTTGTTGCCATGTTTAAAAAGAAAACAAAACCTAAAGGGTTACTTTGTAAATATAAAAAAAATACTAAAAAAACTTAAAAAATAAAAAATCGGGTTTCGGGGCACAAAATTTCACATCCGACCCGACCCCGATCAACCCTCGGGGATTTCGGTTTTCGGGGAATTCGGGGTCGGGTTTTTTCGGGGTCGGGTTTTTCGGGTTTTTTCGGGTCGGGTCGGGTCGGGTTTTCGGGTTTCGGTTTTTTTGCTCACCCCTAACTATACTGACCTTAACTCAAGCTATGATACTAGGGAAATGGAGTTTTCAGAGGAGACCTTAGTTATCCCACCCGAGGATACTTCCGCAACTAAGAGTTCCGACCTAGTCAAGATAGAAAAGGAGGTGTTTGCCATTAGGTTAAAAGCCATGGATTTGGATGCATGTCAACATCAGATCTTGAATCTGAAAGTAATTGTTTCGGAAAAAGACACCTTGGTTCGCACTCTTGAAAAAGACTTGCTCGAGGCCAATGCCGAGAGAATTAGGCTTTTCTCAGAGTGTGAGACCGCAACCTCTGCTTTTACTGATTTCCAAATCAAGGTTGCGGATCTTCAAACTCGATACGTTCTCCTAGATATCCATTTTGAACTATTAAAAGAACTTGATCATGATGAAAGGATAATGTATCGCCGATCTTTAAACAACCAACTTGTGTCTAACTCCATTTTGAAAAGGAAAGTTATGAATCTTGAAAACCTTTACAGTTCAGACTCAGTTGATGATAAGACTGCTCCAATCCTTAACCATCCGGTAGCCAATCTCCAACCCAAACCTATCATAGATCTTGAGAACCATTGCTCCGTAGTCTCGGATGATGATGAACCCCCTAATTCACACCACAGGATAGCTGAACCCAAGACTGTCCATGATCCAAATATTGAATATGATATGAAGGTGTTTTTAGATGAAGGTGATGATCCTTCAGGCTTTATTCCAAAGAAGCCAAAATCTGTTGTTGTCAAATCTGAGAAGCCTACTGAGTCACGAGCTCCTATTTATTAGAAAAGTAACCCTAAGGGTGAAAAATGTGTTGGTACTGACAAGGGTAAGTCAGTTAAGCCTCACGCACCCAAAGGACTCCAGAAAAAGCATTCAAAGTCTAACGATGCTCGTAACTCAGTCAAGCCCATTAAAAGTCTTGACTTTCATTCAAGTACCTTTGAAGTGGTTGAGACTTCTCAGTTACAACCCAATCAACCTTTCTATTCCACAAAACCTAAATTTTCTAAAATATCATCTGGAAAAGGTGGCAACTCCATTCCCACAAAGCCGTCCTCTAACTCACACCGTGCTTTTCATGCAGATGCGAGGAGGAAAGATGGTGGACAGAATGTGAAGCCACCAAGAAAGGATCATCATGGAAGGAACAACTCTTTTTCTGCTTTCCCTAAGAAGCATAGTCCTAGCTATGCGGGTTTAGGCTATGCTCCACCTAGTGTAGGAATGAATTTGAACATGTCTGTTAATTGTAATCGCAACTTAAACGATGCCTTTAATACTTTTCGCAATGACATGTGCTTTATGTTTGATAATTTCCTGCGTTATGGTATGTCTAACTCTTTCAATGCTCCTCAATCTAATGTCAAATCCCGAAAGAGAAGGGGAAGAAAAAGAGGGAAAGTTGAGTCCTCTTTGTTAGTGAAGTCCCCTCCGCCTAAGGAGAAATCCGAAAAGGAGACTACACCGACTGATTTATCTGTCTCTAACCCAAAGGAACCCATTTGGCAATGGGTCCCTAAACAAGCTTAATCTGTCTTGCAGGTCAGTCATGTGTGGTACTTCGATTCCGGCGCATATAGACACATGATTGGTCAAAGATCCTTCCTTTTCGACTATGTTGAAAGGTTTGAGGGATATGTGAAAACTGCCGACAAGACACCTAAGCCAATGGTGGGTTATGGGAAAATTACGGATGAGAGATACATCATCAAAGATGTAAGGTATGTCGAGGGGTTAGGGTACAACATGTTTAGCTCCAGTCAGTTCTGTGACAACGGATACTGGGTGAAGAAATTTCAATACGGAAGCGACGTGAATGATGAAGACAACAACGTCGTCCTTAGTGCAAGGAGGAACGACAATCTTTACTCCACCGTCTTCCGTTCAATCCCTCAGACACACCCACAGTTTGAAGCACTTTCTAACCCGAGGAATGCAATCTGTTTGCTCGCAAAGGCATCAAAGGAGGACAGTTGGTTGTGGCATCGAAGACTCTGCCATCAGAATTTCAAAGACATGAACAAGTTGGTTTCGAAAAACCTCGTCAAGGGACTTCCGGAGACTCGACTTTCCAAGGATACATTGTGTCCTGCTTGCGAACAAGGAAAGATGACGAGAAGCTCTCATCCACCGAGGATGGACACAAATAGCAAGAGTCCCCTTGACATGATTCACATGGATCTGTGTGGACCTACAAGAACCGAGAGCCTAGACAGAAAGAAGTACATGTTAGTTCTCATTGATGAGTTCTCTAGGTTCACTTGGCTTGAATTCTTACGAGCCAAGTCTGACGCTGCCGATCGAATCATTGCCTTCATCAAGCGGATTCAAGTTCTCTTGGGCCGCCGAGTGAAGAAGTTGAGAAGTGACAACGGAACCGAGTTTCGCAATGCAAAACTGCAATCCTTTCTTGAAGACGTGGGAATCTCTCACAACTTCTCAGCCGTGCGCACTCCTCAACAAAATGGGGTAGTGGAAAGGAAGAACCGGACGTTAGTCGAAGCGACGAGATCCATGATGGCTCATTCTGGAGTTCCACAATCATTTTGGGCTGAAACAGTATCAACAGCATGCTACACGCAGAATCGGACCTTGATCGTTAAGCGGACCGGTAAAACCGCCTACGAGATGGTCGAACAACGTAAGCCAAACATCGATTACCTCAGAGTTTTTGGATGTAAATGCTATGTTTTAAATGACCGGGATGATTTGGGAAAGTTTGAACCCAAGTCTAATGAGTCTATATTCATCGGATACTCACATAACTCAAAGGCTTACAAGGTTTTCAACAAACGGACCCGAACCATCTTGGAAAGCTCAAATGTTGATTTTTCCGAAACCGAAACTTATTCTGTTGCTAGTCCAAGTAATGTAGGTGCCTCATTTCCTGAACTGTTCACCGCACCACCGAGCACAGATTCTTCCACTAACTTTTCTGCTTTAGACTTTCTAGACCTCGCAGATTATGATCTACCCACACTCACGGGTCCGATTGTAGTTCCTGCTCATGCTGGTTCAACTTCTACTTCCGTGACATCCGATGCATTCATCACTGAGCCTTCTTCAAGCACCTCTACAAACTCAATGACGCCAGAGTCAGTGGTCTCCCCCCCGCCCCCCCCCCCCCCCCGAAACCTCATCTGCTGCCTCACCGGAACCCGTCCGAGAACAGACCCCACACCCTGTTTTTGCACCTATCCCGGAAGAAGCTCCACTACCTTCACCTAGTTCAGCTCAAAGGACTTATGCTCAGGTAGTGCGTGAGCCCCGGTTAGAGGCAGCACCGCAGACTGATCTGGAAGCAGGGTCATCAAGTAGAAACCAACGAGAGGTCTTTGCCGTGCAAGATGAGAACGACGCCTCCAACAACCAACAAGCTTATGTCACTCTTCCACACACTCGAAAGTGGACACGAGATCATCCCCCCTCCCAAATCATCGGGAGTCCCTCACAACCTGTCACGACGCGATCTGCAAAGAATGTCGAAAACCTGATTCTATTCGGAGGGTTCCTTAGTGATTTCGAACCTTCGGATGTATCTCAAGCTCTTTCCGATCCTGACTGGGTTTTTAGCAATGCAAGAAGAGCTTGCGGAATTTGAGAGAAACAAAGTTTGGCGTTTGGTAACCAGACCGTGGGGAAAGTCCATAATCGGCTTGAAGTGGATTTTCCGAAACAAGAAAGACGAGAACGACCTCATCATCCGGAACAAAGCCCGATTGGTTGCCAAAGGCTATCGTCAGCAAGAGGGTATCGATTACCATGAGACGTTTGCGCCCGTAGCTCGGATCGAGGCAATTCGGATCTTCCTTGCGTATGCCGCACACAAGAACATGACGGTGTATCAAATGGACGTCAAGTGTGCCTTCTTGAACGGAGTTCTTCAAGAAGAGGTGTACGTCGAACAACCGGAAGGATTCGTCGATCCCAGATTTCCAGACCACGTGTACGTGTTGGACAAGGCGCTTTACGGTCTCAAGCATGCTCCTAGGGCATGGTACGAAACTCTCACTGATTACTTTCTAGGAGTTGGCTACAAGAAAGGTACAATTGATCCCACTTTGTTTCTCAAGAAATCAGGTAGTGACTTAATTATAGTTCAGATATACGTGGATGACATCATCTTTGCATCTACGAAGCCTGAGATGTGCCAAGAGTTTGAAAACACCATGAAATCCCAATTTAAAATGAGCATGATGGGAGAGTTGACGTTCTTTTTAGGACTTCAAGTTCGACAACGCCCTGATGGCATTTTTATAAGTCAAGCTAAATATGTTCAAGATCTTTTAAAACGCTTTGATTTCGGTGGTTCAAACTCTGCGGCAACACGAATGCCCAGAAATTTTCAACTAAATGCTGATTCCTCTGGCAAACCGGTTGACCAGAAGACTTATCGGGCAATCATTGGTTCTCTCTTGTAGCTCACGGCTAGTAGACCAGACATTGTCTTCTCCACGGGTGTCTGCGCTCGTTTTCAGTGTGATCCACGTGATTCACACTTGTCTGCAGTCAAAAGAATCCTTAGGTATCTAAAGGGCACACCGGATTTTGGCCTTTGGTACCCAAAGGATTCTGGTTTTGAACTAATTCCATATACAGACTCAGACCATGCAGGTTGTAAGCTCAATAGGAAAAGCACATCTGGTGCTTGCCAGTTTCTCGGAGACAAGCTGGTGAGTTGGTCATCCCGGAAGCAGAATTGCGTATCCTTATCCACCGCGGAGGCAGAATATGTTGCCGCCGCCTGCTGCTGCTCGCAAGTTCTGTGGATGAAAACCCAACTTGCCGACTTCGGATACACCATGCAAGGGATTCCCATCTATTGCGACTCCAAGAGTGCGATTCAGATCACGGCAAATCCGGTTCAACATTCTCGGACGAAGCATATCGATATCCGATATCATTTCATCAAGGACCACGTCGAGAAAGGTAATGTTGAACTTTACTTTGTTGAGAGTGACTATCAGCTTGCTGATCTGTTCATAAAGCCGTTTGACGAGAAACATCACTTCTTTCTCCTAAGCAAGTTAGGAATGCTAGACCTGCCTGCATGAGGTCTAGGGGGAGTCGGGAGTTCATTTTATGCATGCATGTGTGTAGGGGGAGTCTTTGCAAGTATCTGAGAGATTGCATGTATTGAGGGGGAGTACTAAGTCTAGATTTGATTTTTGTTGTGCGAGTGCTAACGTTCTCGGATCCACAACACCTTGGATACCAGTTTATACTTTATTTTGTAGGTGTGGAAAACCACGACGACTTCTGGTTACATCAGATCAGAACTCGCTCAAAACCCCGTTGAGACATACCAGGTAAGTCTCTTTTCTCACAGATCGAGGGCTGAACTTGTAAATTTTGTGAACTTGAAAGTTCAGGGGGCGGTAGAGAACATGTCTTGAACTTACAAGTTCGGGGACTAACTTTGCCACTTTCTGACTCTTAAGTTCAGGGACTTGTTTTGCACTTTTGTGAAACTTGTAGTCCAGGGTCTGTTTTGAAAATTTTCTAAAACTACAAGTTCAGGGACTTGTTTCTAAGTTTCTTGAAACTTCAAGTCCATGGGTGGTTTTTGCCAATAGGTGAAAGTCGGGTTAAGAGAACCAAACAGGAGAGCCAAACAGTATTTTTTTCAAGCCAAACATAGTGTAAGTTGGTAAAAATATAAATACCATCTTTCAAGATTTACTGTTCACAATTATCAAACTTTTCACTTTTTCTCTCTGAAATCTCACCCAATAACCACTTCGCGCTCGATTCCGAAATCGCTCGTTTTTGCTCCGATCATCAAACCGATTACGTTTTTGGATTCCTGGTAAGTTTACGATCAATCCTTATGTAGTTATAACGTTTAAATCATTCATCTGAAGGTCTGGATCGAAGCCTAAACTTTTCAAAACTTACCCGAAACCCAAACTTCTTGGAATGGGATTTCGGGGCGTTAAATCGATCCTTTGTTGCTTCTAAACTTGTTTTTGACTGATCTAGGATGCATGTTACTAGTTTAGAACGTTAAGTCGATGTTTTGTGAGCGGTTTTTGAGTTTGGAAGACGAACGGTTGCGGTTTTCCGAATCGGAAAACATGAACATTCATGTTTTTCGAACTCTTCAACGATGAGTATGCATAAATGTTTTCCAATTCGGAAAACCAGATAAATCCGATTCGGATTATCAGGTTTTCCGAATCCAACTTGAGCCTAGTTTTTCAAGTGTATCTTTTCCGATTCGGAAAACATGGAATTACCCTTATGGGTTTCCGAGGTTTTCCGAATCGCGTGTGAGGACAAGTTCTATTCGTTTATTTCTCTAAGTGTTTTATTTTCCGAATCGGAAAACAATGTTTTCCGAATCGGAAAACCCATCTGTTATGCATGTATTATTTTTCTAAGTGTTGAAGTTCTCCGATTCGAAAAACCATGTTTTCCGAATCGGAAAACTTGTCTTTAAGAGTGCCTTATTTTCTAAGTGTTGAGTGTTTTCCGAATCGGAAAACCATCTTTTCCGAATCGGAAAACCTCCCCTCGTGCGTTTGCTCGTTTTCGACTCGGAAAATACGAAAAACTCATTTTTGGGTTTTCGAGGTTTTCCGACTCGCGCCGTGTCGAGCGTATAGTCTTTTTCACGTAGCATCTTTCAAAACACTTAACTTGTTTCATGATTGTGACTTGACAGAAATGGCTCGTCAACCGAATGCTCCTCCTTCCCCGGTCAACAACGCCGCTGACCGAGCTCTCATTGCTCCGACTGACATCCGTCTGATCCACTAGAACAACGAATATGTCGACCTGACTAACTTCGTTGTTCAAGACGAGGTGGTACTTGAGATCCTCAGGGCGCATCCACTGGCGTACGCGATGTAGTCCACTGCTGACATTCCTGTGCTTTACCTTCAGCAATTCTGGAGGACCTCTCACGTAGAGACCAGAGATGGCGTGCAAACCATCGTGGGCCGTGTAGACCACACCGAGCTAACCATCACTGTGGAGGATCTAAGGCGAATCCTCCATCTGCCGGCCGCCACTCCCGAGGCCCCGTTCGAGCCACTAGTTTCCGGCCCCGAACTCTTCAGCGAGATACTCGCGCTTGGGGTCCATTTCACACGGAATCAGAGACCGAACGGGATCTCTCAAGTCACTCAGGGGATGCTGCCTCCCATTTGGTTCTCCTTCTTCAATATCCTGAACCGCACGCTATCATCAAAGACTCATGGAGTGGACCGTGCTTCCACCCAATTCTGGCACGTCATTCATGATGTCGCCTACGGAAGGCGAATCGACCTTGCTCAACAACTTTGGGCGGACATGGTCAACGACGTCATGGCAGGGCCTGCAAGGACTCGTCACACATCCATCCCTTGGATGCGGTTCTTCAGCTTGATCATCCGTGATCACATGGATCACCATCAGGCTGTCAGACGTAGATCCGGCCACCAGCGCTTCGAAAGCCAACAGATCGGCAGGATGAACAGGAAGAATCTGCGACCCGGTCAGGTAGAAATGCCTATCCCTGAAAATGTGCTTAGTATGGCGGACCGTAGGGCTGAGAGCGTTAGATTTTACCGAGCATCCATAGGTTTAGAAGACGCGTCCACGGACTCCTCAGAACCGAGGAGCCCTACCCCGGACGCGCGACCGTCCTTCCTAGGAGCCATGCCACTGGCACGGAAGGCTAGAGCTCCAGTGGGGGAGCTCCTGGCTCGGGAGTGATGAGTGTGGTCGTTAGGGGAGAAGCGGGTAGAGTTGTCAGAACGTCCGCCACACCGCACATGTCGCAAGCCGAGGCTTACCAGATGATGGTTCAGAACTGAACCCGTCGTGCCCGAACGCAAACCTACATAGATGAGTCTGCCGACCAAGACGTCATGTGAGGCTACCGCGTAAAGCAGTACACTGGGATTCTCCAGCAATCCCCGGTATACTCGTCATCGGAAGAACGCCGATCGCTATCACCGCCGCAACAACCCGATCAGACTGGTGAGGAAGTGGAAGCTTCCCCACAAGAACAAGCACACTTGCCTTCACCACCACATGCGGCGGCAGTTGCTCCACAAGCAGGCGAACCCTCCGGTGATCCCTCCGGCGATGACTCCGACGGTCATGAGTCTTCAGATCACACTCCTTCTGACCGTCGTGAGGCCGATGACGAGGCCACAGATTCATCTCATCTAGGGGATACCTCTGGGGTGCCAACCTCCGGCTCTGGAGGGCCTGGTGGAGGAAGTGATTCTAAGTATGCTCTCACAACCGGTGAACGATGATCAGCTGCATCAAGTAATTCTTGGGGAATCTTCATAGGAACAATATGTTTATGATCAGTATTATCAACCTGTTTCGTCATAGGCCAGGTAGGAAATATTGGAAGCGCCTTCCGTGGAACAAGATCGTTCTTGTCTAAGATATGAGAGATGATAAGTGCCAAGAATCGGGGATACGGAATGAAATTTCTGGCCTTTGATGTTGTCTTTTCTGTGATCACGGATGAACATTCCTTCCAAAAAAAGTACTGATAGTCGGTGTCGGGGTTGTTGGTGGCACAACCTAGAAAGATTTGCTTTAGTTCTTTGCTGCATTGATCTATTCCTTTGGTGCGAGAGGAAAGGCACTTGTTGAGGATGGCGAATAGAGTGGACCAAACATCTGCGATATGCTTGCGTTTGAATGTTCCAAGACTAGGGAGGTCTGCATCATATCCGAGAGTAAAGATGGCCTCATACATCTCTTCATTAGACAGGTGATATGTCTCAGGGTTGCCAACGGGTACTTATAGGATGCGACAGAATCGGGCTGGGGTGAGTTTGTACTTAAGGGATTCGACCCTGCATTTGAAGTGCTCAGATTTGGAAGATGTACCCATAACAAATTCCATGGAGTCATAGAATTGTTGTAGGTAAACTTCAAGGATATCTACATGTCGGATGAGAAGTGGGGTAAGTGGGTGGTTTCGAAGGATTTCAATTATGATTGGGTTTGAGGTTGAGAAGTGATCTAGGTCAAGGTAGTGGTTATTTTGGGTGCAAGGAAGGTAGTCGTCATAGGGAAAGATGCTATCAGAGATTTCCTTCTGTTGAGGTGAAAGTGTATGGTAAGTGATGGTTTTGGGTTAAGCGTCAACAAACTGACAGTGAGCTGAGGAGCTTGGATTCACCATTGTACCTGAAAAATAAGAGATTCGTATTGAGGTAAAGGCATAATTGAGATATAAGACACACATCATTGAGATGTGTTATTGTGTACTAAATCATAGGATTTGGTAAAGAATAACACAACACATTGAGTGTGAATTTTTCTCAAGTCTGAAGAATACAGAACCCAAAGATCTCACCAACCCGAGACTAGATGGTGAATCACTTAGGATATTTTGGATGAGGTTGGATCATGGCACGGTGAAACAAGTAAATATAACATGTATACACTTAAGCAATGTTAACAATTGAAAACCAAAACGACAAAAAATAAAAATAAACCAAGGAAATGTAAGAGTAAAAAAACCAAGTCTAAAAAAACACTCAAACAATAGGATTACACAAAGAAAATGAAAAAAAAAAACTAAGTCTTGTAAAAGAAAACACAAACAAAATGAGAAAGAAGAAAAAAAAATAAAAAGAAAAAAAAATCGGTCAGATGCTGGTCAGAAGGAGAGGTGTGGGTCAGAAGGCGGTCAGACGGAGGGTGACCGGTCAGCGGCTCGGTCAAAGGCTCGGTCAGCACCTCTGACCGAGTGCTGACCGAGTGAAATGGAGTATGATGTGCTGATGTGGAGGGGAATGTGTGGAGTGCGTGTGTTGGCGTGTGGCTTGCGTGTGGTGGCTGAGATTTGACCACATACGGCTGAGATTCAAACACCTCTTTTTTTTGTTTTTTCTTTAAACATAACATAAAACAGATCTGAAATAAAATAAACTACACACACAAACCAAATGGTCGGCGAACACGACACATACACAAGACGCTGGTGGGATACCGGTCCGGTCGCCAGCGGGATTCCGGTCCGGTCGCCGGCGATCACTTCCGGTCGCAAGAACTCTGATCACGAAAGAGGTCTACAACGCTTCGGTCGCCGGCCAACTTCTGGTACGGTCGACGGTCGCCGGCGACAATCCAGTCGCAAAGTCATAAAAGCATCAGATCCGATTCACAAGATCCGGTTACGTTTGGATTCTGGTCAAGTAAGAGTTCACAGGTCCGGTCCGGTCCGACGAAGGTACCATCTCCGGTCCGGTCGCCGGAGACACATCCGGTTAGGTCAGATTTGGTTCGGTCGACGACAAGAGAGAGAGAGATGGAGACGAAAGGATGTCCGGTCCGGTCATCAGATCCGGTCCGGTCCACACAGAGATCTATAACGAGTTCACGATGGCGGTCTGGTGGAGGTTTTCGGTCGAGGGAGGTTCCAACACATCCGGTCGAGAGAGATTTCAGGTCTGGGATTCACAAAAGGTTTCAGGATCGAGACTAGCGCACCATAGATCAGAAACCATGGCTGAATTTGGCTCAGAACGACGAATCGAAGGTGGGTCCGGTCAAAAAGATCCGGTCGGCCACGGTTCCGGTCCGGTCGCCAGTTAACAACCCCAGTCCAGTCATCGGTGACTTGGTTGAGAAAAGATGGTGGATTCGGTCTTTGCACATACAACAGATCCAAAAGAATTCCAAAGGTTGAAGTTGGTTGGGATTCGATCGCCGGAAGCAGCTCCGGTCCATCCAAACAATAACTCTAAAACACAATCCCAAAACCCACAACAACATGATCCGGAATATACATTTAGACCACAACACTTAACACCAAAACCTGTGATTTTCTAGATGGATTCGAGATTCAAACTTGTACTCACACGCAAACTCAGCTTCGGGTTTGATTCACATCAAACGTTCCGATATTTAGTCTAGTTCCGGTCCGAGTAAGGCAGATCCGGAAGAAGGAAGGGAAAGAATTTGGACTTCTTGGGGTTGGAGAAGAAGAAGAAAAATAAAGACGAGGAAGAAGAAGAAAACGTAAAAAAACAAATAAAAATAATGGGAAAAAATAGGAGATAGAAAAAGAGGAAAAAAAACAACAAAAACAAAAAAAACAGATGTGATTTCTTGAAAAAAAAAATTCTTTTCCTTTTTGTTTTTTTTTAAACACCAAAACCAAAAAAATGAATTTGGTATGGATTCTGTTTTTAAATCACCAAAACCAAAAAGATGGATTTGGTATGGGGATAAATTCTTCAAAATTTGAGAGCAACTAACAAACACAAATACCCACAAACAGATCTCACAAACACCAAGCACACACAAAAAATATTTTAAGGATCAAAACGTGCTTTTTCTTGTGTTCTTCAAGATGAACATAGGACACCTTCAAGAACATCAACAATGGTGGAGACTCACATAATCACAAAGTTTCACCAAATCACACAAAATATATATGAAATGAAAGCTCTTGATGCGATTTACAACTTTAATAAGCACATTTAGCACAAACATCCAACCCAAAAACTCAAAATCCAAAGATTAGTGAGTTTGGGGTTTCAAAAACCCTAGAGATTTCAAAAGGGTTTTTCAACAAAAACAACAAGAGATTTTAGGCAAATCAATCAAAAGAACACAAATGTGAAGTGAGATATGAGAAATTTACCTACGAGGAATGCAAAAAGATGATGATTCTTGAAAATTTTTGATGAGATTGATTGAGTAAAAAAATTTGGGGAAGAAACTTGGAGAACAAAATGTCGGAGAAGACAAGATGAGGTAAAGGACAAAAATATAAAATCAGATTTTTTTTGTAAGATTAACACATTAAGATAAGAAAATAAAATTAAAAAAATTAAAAATATATACATATAAAAAGGGAATAGAAAACTTACCTGGGGTGCTTACCTGTTCCCCCTATGATCAGGCGGAGGCAGACAACATTCCCCCTTAGAACAGGCATGGGGAGGGAACGTTCCCCCTTGGTACATGCACACTCATGGCAAAATATTAGTAACACGGACAAGTATAGGAAAGAGATAGATACAGAAACTAGAATGATAAAATCTAATCTATCAGCGACTTACTCCAAGACAACAATGACACAGTGGTCAAAAACATGAATATGAACACTGAGTCATGGTTCTGAAGGACTGAGTAGTTGAGAGACGATCACTCTTGAGGATCAAACATGCCAAGCTTGGAGATTACGAAATTAAACCGTTTCTCATCCAAAGGCTTAGTGAAAAGATCCGCAAGTTGATACTCGGTTTTGACAAAGTAAAGTTCAATCCTACCTCTCTCCACATGGTCCTTGATGAAGTGATACCTTATATCTATATGCTTAGTGCGAGTGTGTTGGACTGGATTGCATGTGATGGCTATGGCGCTTTTGGAGTCGCAGTAGATGGGTATATGGTTGAAGTTGTAGCCATAATCTCTAAGCTGGGTCCTCATCCAAAACACTTGTGAGCAGCAGCTGGCAGCAGTGACATACTCTGCCTCGGCTGTGAACGTGGAAACACAATGTTGTTTCTTTGAACCCCAGCTGGCTAGCTTATCACCCAAGAACTGGACATGACCTGAAGTACTTTTCCGGTCCAGTTGACATCCTCCATGGTCAGCATTCGAGAATGCGGCGAGCTCAAATCCAGATTCCTTTGGGTACCACAACCCATGGTTGGGTGTGCCTTTCAGGTACCGGAGGATGCGTTTGACAGCCAGCATGTGTGATTCCTTTGGGTTTGCCTGAAAACGAGCACAAAAGCAAGTAGCGAACATAATATCTGGCCTACTAGCAGTCAGATATAACAAAGAACCAATGATGGCTCTATAACTCTTTTGATCAATAGGCTTCCCTTTTGGGTCAGCCCCGATCAAAGTGCCCGAGGCCATGGGAGTTTTAGAAACAGAAGATTTGTCCATGTGAAAACGTTTTAAAAGATCACCGATGTATTTCGATTGATTAATCAAAATGCCATCAGGTTTTTGTAGAACTTGAAGTCCTAAAAAGAAGGACAACTCCCGGAGCATACTCATCTCAAACCTGGTGGTCATGAGATCACTGAACCAAGTGCACATATCTGAGTTAGTAGAACCGAATATGATGTCATCGACATAAATTTAAACTAACAAGATATCATTACCTTCGGTCTTGATGAAAAGAGTAGGATCGATTATACCTTTGTAGAAACCATTATCTAGTAGCGCATTGGAGAGGTGATCATACCATGCACAGGGACCTTGCTTCAACCCGTAGAGAGCCTTGTCTAGGATGTAGATATGATTAGGCTTGGTACGATCAACAAAGCCTTCAGGTTGAGAGACATAAACTTCTTCTTTCAATTTGCCATTGAGAAAGGCAGTTTTCACATCCATCTGGTAGACAGTGAGTTCTTGTGAGCGGCGTAGGCTAAGAAGATCAGAATGGCCTCAAGTCTGGCCACTGGTGCAAATGTCTCATTGATAACTCCAAAATTATACATGTTTTGGTCGTACTTAATTGCTAGAATATACCCCGTTTCTCACCCATTTCTGATCTGTTTACTCACAATTTGGGCTAAATCATACTTTTGTAGGTTTTGGAGGCCTTGGAACGGAAAAGTACTTAAAAAGGCGGAAAAGCATAGAAATTGAGCAAAGTAAACTCAGAGGCTTCTTTGCGTCCGCGAGTTTTCAAGTTTCGCGCCGCGAAGAGAGCTACTTCTAGAAGATTCATGCTTTTCACTGACTTCGCGTCGACTCTAGAGATTTTCGCACCGCGAAGTAGGCAAAAACCCTCTATGGAAGATTCCAGAACTTGCTTAAAAAGGAAATCTAGGGTTATTTAAGTGTCTCGTGTCGCGAAGCTGCCGCCTCGCGATCGCGAAACGAACCCACGGAAGCCTTTTAAATTTCAGCCTCCTCCTTCAATTCAGAAATCATCAAGACATACACATCCATAAATCATCAATTTAGTCTTAGTTTTATAATCTGTGAGAGAGAGTATTGTGCCCATACGAGTGATTCGATCTTACTCGGAGTTTGTTCTCCGGTTCTCGATCATCTGTTGCTGTACGGTCGGTATAATGTCTGTCTTTTATAGTTTTATTGCTATTTTTATTATGTCTAGTGAGTAGTCTTATTTGGTAGTGCTTATTGTGGTAGATGAACCTTGTGGATGGTAGTTTTATGAATTAATTGATTATTGGTTTGTTATTGGTTTATTGAATGTGAATTTATGGTTCCAGTTTTATTATCATTGTTTGATTATTTGAACTCGTTGATTGGGTGTATCCGTTCGACCAGAATAGATAGACTCCGTTAGGATAATCAACCTTTCTTGACCTTCACTTCGGTAACACGAAGAGTTGTGTTAGGTGGTTAGCTCGGACCGAGAGCAACTAGATAGTAGAGTTCCTTGCAATAGTGATAGAATTGGGTGACTTTTACTAGACTGCCTGACAACCAGTCCTTGTATTGGGGCCGGGAAGACCAACCTGGTTGACAATCATAATCATCACATGTTAGGGTGACCTTGACTTAAATTCCTACAATAACCAATTCAACCATACCTTTGGCAACTTAGATCATCCACTTGGGGAGTCGTTATTACCATGATAAGTACTACTGTTTTCTCTTATAAAGCTTACATCATCTTTTTTTTTTGCTTTCTAGTTAATTAGTTATTTGCTTAGTTGTCTTTTAGTTAATTAAATCTTTTTCCTAAAAATCCCCCATCATTCTATATTAATTAAACTAGTTAGGATTATTAGTCTACATAACTTGACCGTTCCTAGTGGTAAGAACGATACCTGGACTTTCCTACACTATATTACTCGCGATCAGGTACGCTTGCCTATGAATGTGGTAATTGTGGTTAGGCATTAGAGGTTAAAACTTGTTTCTCTTTTTATATATAATATTTACCGCATCACTCATCATAATCAATTCCTGCTTGTTGCTTGTATCCCTTGGCTACTAGACGCGCTTTGTTTCTGGTTACAATCCCATCTTCATCCTTCTTGTTCTTGAAGATCCACTTCAGATCGATGATTGTCTTGTTCTTTGGTCTAGGTACAAGTCTCCAGACACCTAGGCGTTCAAACTGATTCAATTCCTCTTGCATGGCGGTTACCCAGTCAGAGATATCAAGGGCTTCCTTCATGTGCGAAGGTTCATGATTTGATAGGAAGGCTACAAACAAGCACTCATTTTGAGTTGCCGATCTGGTTTTGACTGGTGCAGACGTGCTGCCTATCACTTGATAGAGTGGATGAGCTCGAGTCCACTTGGTTGTATGAGGTAAGGTTGAAGGGGGTAAAGGTTCTATCCTCAGATCGATATAGAACTCGGGTTCACGTCTTGTCGTTGCTAGAGTGGTAGAAGTAGGTGGCACTTGAGATTGTACCACAATGGGACCAGGAGCTGCTGGTGTGTCTGTGGAAACATGTGAGGGACCAACAGCTTGTGGAGCAGGTTGAGCCGTGCTTGTACTGGGACAGGATTAGGAATGCCTTATTGTTGACTTATAGTAGGCATAGTGGAGGAAGCACCACTCTGAGGACTTGGAACATTCACCACTGGAGCCTGTTGCTAGAAGGTGTGGGAAGGTTCCCCCTCAGCAGATGCATGAGATACTCTGGAACCTAGTGATGTTGTTGCAGACGATGATGATGAATTGCCTTGAAGGATGGAAGATGAAATGTCAGTGGTAGAGACCATGACATGAGGTGCGGGTTGTACAACTGCAGGAATAGGAAGAACAACATTAGCAGGTGCAGGAAAATCTTTATAAAAGAATTCAAACAATTCATCCAAATCACAAGTATTAGAGTTAGAAGAAGATGGTTTGTTCGCCGGTGAAGAAAAGGTCATGGGATTGCCATGATGTTGATCAGAAGCCAGAACACCAGAGATTCCTGTTGTAACTGGAGCTGGTGTAGAGTCTTCTTCAATGCCTTCTTCAAAATCCACATTTGTGCTCTCAATCACACATCTTGTTCTCTTGTTGTAGAAACGGTAGCACGGAGAGTCCTTGGCATACCCAATGAACACACCCTCATCACCCTTTGGACTGACTTGTCAAGATTGTCTTTATCATTTTTCACGTAGCATTCCCAACCAAAAACTCTGAAGAATTTGATGTTGGGAGGTCGATTATACACCAATTCATACAGAGTCTTCATGAACCTTTTGGTAATAAGAGACCGATTTTGGGTGAAACAGGCAGATGCAACGGCTTCAGGCTAGAAGTGTAGCGGAAGCTTGGAGAATGCCAACATGGTGCGTGCAGCTTCCACTAGGGTACGGTTCTTTCTCTTAACAACACCATTTTGTTGAGGTGTTCGGGCAGCCGAAAAGGTGTGAGTGATGCCGACAGAATCAAGGAACGAGTCAAGCATGCGATTCTTGAATTCAATGCCATTGTCGGTGCGAATCACTTGAATAGGAAATTGTAGTCTGACCTGCACACTTCTGATGAAAGAAATGATGATCTCTAAAGCACCATCCTTACTTCTGAGAAAGTTCACCCATGTATACCTTGAGAAGTCATCCACAATTACCAGTACATACTTCCTCCCGTTGATGCTTTGTACACGCATTGGTCCGCACAAGTCCATATGGAGAAGCTGAAGTGGTTTGGAGGTGTTGTGTTCCAATTTCAGCTTGTGCGACGATTTCTTGATCTTCCCCATCTCATGCTGAGCACAATTGTTCTTTGGTGAACTTCAAAGAGGGGAGACCTGTCACCAATCCTGCCTTAGCTAGTTGATTAATTGTAGCATAATTTAGGTGGGATAGTCTCCGGTGCCACAACACGTTCTGATTGAAAGATGCTTTAGAAAGAAGACATATTTCTGAGAATGGACGTTGTTTCTGGAAATTGACCGTGTAGAGGTTAGATTTGCGAGTACCCTGAATGAGTTCCTTTGCTTCATATGTCCTAACACAACACCTTGTCTCTCGAAAGTTAACCTCAAGACCTTTGTTGCAGAACTTCCCAATACTGAGCAAGTTGTGACTCAAGCCTTCCACATAGGCTACTTTATTGATGGTGATTTTATGATGGAGGATATCACCGTGTCCCATTATTGATGCTGAAAGCTTATTCCCAAACCGAACGTTCCCGCCATATTTTTGTTTGAAGTTAGCGAGAAGTTCCTTCCTTCCGGTCATGTGCTTGGAACACCCTGAATCCATGAACCACACATGACCGTCCTGCAAAATCACGGACAAACATTTTTAGGTATCCATTTGGGAATGGGTCCTTTCTGATTAGGATTAACAGATTTGGATACAGGTTCCTGTTTGCTCTTAGGTGGAGATTTTTGTTTGTGTTTTGGATTAGGTTTCTTGTTATGAGTATGATGATAACCACGATTGTAGAATCCATGATAGTTAGGAACAAAGTAATCATTCACGAAAGCATTTGCACAGTACCCAAATCTAAATTGATTTTGACAACGAAAATTGCTATGACATCCATAAACAATATGTTCACATTCATAACATTGAAATGGAGTTCGTGGTACATGCCTATTAGTTATATGATATACAAAATTGGAAAAATTGTTTTTCATAAAACTAGGCTTATGTGCAAATGGCTTCGGACGACTGCCTTCTTTTGGTCCACTCTCCTTGTTCTTACGCCTACCATTTCTCATATTTTGATCTGTCACATTTTGAGAACCACGATTAGTACCTTTGACATTAGGAGAGTGAGTATGTGAGGTGTTTTTCATCAGAGTGAAGTTGTGTGAGTGTTCCTTTGGTTTGGTAGCATTCTTTCATTTTCGAAAACGTTTGTTTTTCTTAGGAACATTCACATTGGTACGAGATGAACTCGCAACTTCAGACTCAGGGGTGACCAATTTGTCCTTCCCTTTGTCTTTCCGGGATAGTTTAGGAGGAACCATGTTTCCTGATTTGGACTGACCTGATGTTCTACCATTCTCACCAACCCTATTGGTACAATCATCCGATACAATTTCAGAGATCTGTACCGTTGATTTAGGTGCCATATATGTTAAGTCTTCCATGTATGAAATGGTGGAGCAGATTGGAGACCTTAGTACTATAGATTTGGAATTTTGAGAAAAAGTATTTGAAGGTCTGAAATCTAAAGCATTCACATTCCATGTATGGTGATGATGACGTGAGTTATCACGAGTTCCAAAGGCGGATTGACTTGCTTTTGGTGTGCTCTTTCGGATTTGAGGGCTTCCTCCAATTCATTGATTTTACCCAAGAATAGGTTATTTTCCCTAAGGCTCATGCGCCTCTCATCCTCTAGCTCAGCCTCAAGTTTAGCAATCTTTTTCTCATAAAAGGTTTGGTTATCTTTGTAAACTTTTTCAAGGATTGGAACTTCCTGATTCATCTCAGCCTCAGTATAGCTAGGCGTATAGTCCTTAGACAGAGGGATCTCACGCGATGCATAACTGGCATTGAGAGATGAATAGTTGAAGGGAATGGAGTGTTTGTTTTTTCTACCTTTTTCTTTCTTCTCAATTTCCTTCAACTGTTCAGGATCATCAGACTCTTTCATGAAAATGATTTTGTATCCAAGACTCATGTACCTAAGATCATACAAGGTAGGAGTCTTGGATATGGCACGCTTAAGATAGCATGGACTTTTATATCCAATAACTTCCTTTGGATTGTAATAATTGAACTCTTTGGGTTGGTTCATGTGAATGGTTTGATCAGTCTGGCCTCTCTTTAGGAACTTGTCCTCCATATCTTTTATTTTTGCAAATAAGTTTGTTCTTTGGGCAAAAATCACTTCATACTTTTGTAAACTTTCTCTACTCAAAACTTCAGCCTCATGAAACTTCTTTTGCAAGTCTGAGATGTTATCATTCAGACTAGCAACTTTATCTTCTATGGTTTTGTTTGCAAGAGTAAGAGTGGTTACCTTTTCTTTGGAATAAGCTAGTTCAATTGAGAATTTTACAACTAAGGCATGGTCACTAGCTAATTTGGGTTTTGCAGTTGTTGTCAAGCTATTTGCCTTTTTAATTTTATTTTCATACTCAGAAACCTTAAGAGCAAGATCCTTGACATGATTTTCAAGTTCAATATAAGGATCAGGAAGTACCTAAGAGGATGACTCGGAATGGTCTGAGTCAAGATCATTGTAATCCCTATCACTGTCTTCTGAATACTGTTCCTCCTCACTGTGATTTGCCATCAGGCACAGGTGATCTTCCCTTTCATCATTGCTATTCAGATCCCATGCTTCATCCTGAGCTAGCATGCATACGAGGCCTCTCTCTTCATCGTCACTGGACATCTGCAACCAGGCCTCATCTTCAGCTAACAAGGCATGTCCATCATCCTGCATTTTCACCAAGTTCATTTTGTTTTTGTAGTAATCATACTTGGAGACATGATTAGTACAATTCCGGGCGAGGTGCCCAAGCTTTCCACACTTGAAGCAATTTGGACCAGCAACATCTTTCTTCGGCTCTTTGCCCTTATCATCAGGTTTAGCTTTTTCTTCATGCTTCTGGTAGTCAACTCTACCACCGTGTTCAAACCTCCTTGGCTCATACCTCTTTGGTTCTTCAAACCTCTTATCCCTTGTATCAGCAAACCTTCTTTCTTCATATCTTCTCTCCCTCGGCTCTTCATGTTAGAATTGTGTGCGAGACAGTAACAAGGTCACCGTGTCTAATGTTATAAGACACTAGTAGGTCACACCGCTGCACACTAAATAGAGCATGTTTGGATTATATGTATGAGATGAATAATTAATTGTTTATTAAGTATTAAAAGAGAGAAAGAAATAAATAATTAGTTAAATTATTTATTTGTATAATCAATTAATCAGTTGGATTAATTAAAAGATAATTATTTAGTTAAGATTGATTAAAAGATTATTGTGGAAATAATTTAATTATCAGTTTGATAATTATGAAGATATTGTATATGGTATCAAACACTGCCTTATTTATTTATATAAATAAAGGCTTAATGTTTAACAAAAAAACATAACTCACAATTCTTCCTCAAGATCTCTCTCTCTCTCTCTCTCTCTCTCTCTCTCTCTCTCTCTCTCTCTCTCTCTCTCTCTCTCTTCTCTCTCTCTCTCTCTCTCTCTTCTCTCTCTCTCTCTCTCCTCCTCCCATCGCCGGCGGCCTAGCACCAAGCCAACCGGAGTTTTTCGTTTGTGGGGTAATCCAGGGTGGTCTAGCAACCGATTCTCGAGTCGTGTCAGTAGCGGTGTATCCCCTACTCGCGTTCCAGCGTTTTTCTCGCAAAGGTAAATACCCTAAACCCACTTGATTGTATCTACAGAGTTTTAGGATTGGATCCGTGTTTGGGGATTGTTTTTCTGTTGTTTTCCGCTGCGCGTTTGTACGCCACGATCCCCAACACTTCATACCTCCGCTCTCTAGAGTCTTCATACCTCCTGTTATCTGTCTCAGTTGCCCTCTCATACCTTCGAGCATCATTCTTTGGTTCGTACCTATCCTGGGCTTCATACCTTCTGCCACTGGAATACCTATGGTTGTTGGAAGACAAAGGTTTCCTTGAAGTTCTTTTGGCCATCGTTCTGGTGATCAATGCCAATGTTTTCTTCATATCACTCATCTCTTCATCAGATTCACTTCCTCTTTCACCAATGTCGGAAGGAATATCATAGTCTTCTTCATATCTTGATGATCTCCCAGATGAGTATTGTCTTCTGTCAACGACTAAGGCAAGTGGATCGGTATACTTTTCTGCTTTCTTCTCGGTACCAAGAAATTCAAGCACCTCATCTTGGTTATGGTTCAGCAATTCAAACAACTCATGAATGTCGAGATCTTCCAAGTTGCGATTCTGTTGAATATTGGAAGCAAATCTCCTCCATTCAGACCTGAGTGAGTTGATGAATTGGATATTGATGTCCAACTGAGACTTCTTGAGGTTGTTCTTCCGGAGCTCATTGATCATATTGCAGAACCTATGATAGGTATCTTCAAGTAATTCTCCCTCTCGACCTTTGAAGGTGGCAAACTTAGTCAGGAGGTTAGTTCTTTTCATCTGTATGCCTTTCTCTGTCCCATGCATTAGGCTAATGATCTCATCCCACATGGCCTTTCCGGTGTCATTGCAGTCAATGTTAGCATATATCTCATTAGTCAGGAGCCAGTGGGAGCGCCAAGAAGATTAAGTTTTATATTGTCACCTAGGGATAAGGCCGTCGTTTTGTGTTGGCTCACAATACGACATAGTTTAAGGGTTTTGACTATGACATGTTTTAAATGTGTGGATGTTTATATCTAATTGTTATATGAATTGTGTGGTTGTTTAATTACATAATTTCTTTCTAAAATTAAATATAAACGGTTTTAAAATTTAATGTTTTAAAAGAAAATTTGGATACAAATACAGTTTGTGTTTGGATCCAAGTTTTGAAAACTGACAATTTTAACCCTTATAAAAATCATAGATTAGTAAGTGCAACCCACTTTAGGGGCACCTCCGGTGTAAGGTACATAGGGCGTTGTAAGTGAACACACTATGAACGCCTGTGTTCAAACCGAAACTGGAGGGTGATAAAACTCTGCGAATTATCTCCGGGCGGTACCGGCCAGGGTTTGTCCAGGTCCCGGGTGGTGCAGTCTATTTTGGTAATTATTTATTCACCGGGTGGTACCGGGCCAAAATGCACTAGAGGGACTAAATATGCACGGATTAAATATCCGATGTCCTGACGATCTAGAAATCGTGTTTTCGAATTAAAATGCGATTGGTATAGTTATTACCTACCATAGATCACATGAGTCGGTTTGACATGATCACATGCTTCCCGACACATGTGAGATATGGATTCTAGTCTAATGAATTTATTTCGAGGGTAATAATTTATTAGAGGTTTTATAATTATAAACTAAGCTTGGAATTTTATTCTTTATTTTAGATGTCTTTTTCTGTAATCCCGTTTTATACCCCTGAGGAATCACTGAGACTCATCAATGGAAAATGGAAACTTACAGAACAAAATTTTCCAGTTTGGAAAATGCACCTTGATAATATCTTGCGTGCACAGGGTAAGTTTTACGTTTTTTAAAAACATGTATCACGAACTAAGAGTAATTCTCCTGAAGAGGAATTTACTCAGTACTTTAAGTATATGGCGGATGAATCGGATGTCATGTCAATTCTGATTTTCTCTATATCGTCCGAATTCACGGATAGATTAAGAGATAAATCCTGCCACGAGGTCGTGAAAGATATAGAAAGCCAGCTGGGATTCTATAAACATACGGATAAACTTCTGATCATGAAAGAGATACTTTCATTAAAGCTGAAAAAGGACCAGTCAGTTAAACACCATCTTATATGAGGAGGCTCTTTAAATGCTTGACACTTTTGGGGTACAAGATGACTCAGGAAAAGTTAGTGTATCTCATGTGGTACTCACCCTCGAAGGAGATATGTGACACGGCTAGTGCCTACATGAAAGAACCAAAGACTGACGTGGCAGCACTGCATGAGAACATTCTGGCCAGTCTAGAGCCGAAGCCAGCACCTGCTGATCTCATGGATACTGATTGGATTGATGAGCTGGGGGATCTAAGTTGCCCAGAATGCGGTAGCAAGGATATTTGCGAGCACTCGATGAATATCGACAAGATAGAGATCGGTTTACCCGATGCTCCAGATATCTTTATGATAGATTGCTTAATCACTTCTTATGAATCATGGGTAATTGATACAGGCAGTGGTAACCACATTTGTAATGATTTACAGGGATTCACTAGAAGGAAGACTTTGAGGAAGGACCGTTCGAACCTACGAGTTGGCGAAGGCACTCCGCTGATAGCTGAAGCTGTAGGATCTTATAGTCTTAGTTTACCCTCGGGTCTAGTTTTGGAACTGGATAATTGTTATTATATTCCAAACATGATTAAGAATGTTTTGTCTTTCAATTTGTTGGTAGACCAAGGTTTTTATTAAAAATATGATTATAAAATGATTTATGTCTTTAAAAATAATATTTTCTATTTTAAAGCAACACCTGTGAATGGTCTATATACAGTGAATCTACAAGACAACAATAGTGAAATTTATCATATAAGTAAACGATCCAAAGACATTGAGGATCAGACTTACCTCTGGCATTGTCATTTGGGCCACATAAACAAGAAACGCGTTGAACTACTCCTAAAAGGAGGTTTTCTTGGCACTTTCGATTATAAACCTTTTGATAATTGCGAATCTTGTTTATCTCGCAAAATGACAAAGCAACCTTTCAACAGAGAAAATGAAAGGGCTACTGACTTGTTAGAAATAATTCACACAGATGTGTGTGGACCATTTAGTCATGTGGCAAGAGGAGGATACCGGTACTTCATTACCTTTACTGAAGATTTCAGTAGGTATGGTTATGTCTACCTTATGAGACATAAATCTGAAAGCTTTGAAAGATTCAGAGAATTTCAAAATCAAGTACAGAATCAACTTGGCAGAAAGATCAAGTTTTTACGGTCGGATCGCGGAGGCGAATATCTTAGTGATGAGTTTGACAATCATCTGATGGAATGTGGGATAGTATCCCAACTTACACCTCCGTATACACCTCAAATGAATGGTGTGTCAGAAAGGAGAAATCATACTTTACTTGACATGGTACGATCGATGATGTGTCACTCTACGCTACCAATGTCATTCTGGGGACATGCGCTCGAAACAGCAGCACATATACTGAACAGAGCGCCAACAAAGTCGGTAGAAAAGACTCCATACGAATTATGGAAGGGTAAGAAACCCAATATATCTTTTCTAAGAATTTGTGGTTGTGAGATTTACGTCAAACGACCCACCTCAGAAAAACTCAAGCCCAAATCCGACAAGTGTTTCTTCGTTGGATATCCCAGGACCACCGTGGGATATTATTTCTACAACCCTGAAGAGAACAAAGTTTTTGTTGCTCGAAATGGAAAATTTCTGGAAGAAAAGTTTCTCAGTTCAGGGAACACCAGAAAGGATGTAGATCTACAGGTAGTAGACGAAGAAAACACTACACCAATTGTTGAGCCAGAAATTCAACATGAAAATGTTGAACCTCAATCAGAACCGATTGAGGAAGTGCAAACACAGGACCTTCGCAGATCCAGTAGGGTAAGACAAGAACCAGATAGGTATCTTGGGTTTCTAGTCTCTCAAGACAACGGAGACTTGAATGAACCAACATCCTATGGAGAAGCTGTATCAGGCAGTGAGTCTGAACAATGGCAAGAAGCCATGAAGGCCGAGATGCAGTCCATGTACGACAATCAAGTATGGGAGTTAACTGATTTACCCCAGCACTGTAGAGTTGTTGGACGTAAATGGGTTTTCAAGAAGAAAACCGACATGGATGGAAATGTACACACTTTCAAGGCCCGACTGGTCGCAAAAGGATTCACGCAAACTCATGGTATCGACTATGATGAAACCTTTTCACCAGTAGCGATGTTGAAATCAATTAGGATCCTGATGGCCATTTCAGCGTATTTTAATTACGAGATCTGGCTGTTGGGAACCGTAGGCACTAACGGTGCGCAGCGGATAACAAAAACGATTCCCAAACCCGGACCCATCTTAAACCCTAACAGACACAATCAAAGTGGGTTTAGCAAATTTACCTTTTGCGAGTAGACTTCCGGAAAGCTGGTAGGGGTTACACCGCTACTGGCACCATGCGATAGGATTGCTAGACCACCACCAAGGATTACTCTGAAAAACGAACGCGCCCTCTTCTTGGGATTGGCGCCGGTTTTAGTGAGAGAGAGAGAGAGAGAGAGAGAGTTTTTCTGAGTTTGTAGAATTGAATGACTGATGATCAACTGACAAACCCTTTAACCCTATATTTATATGGATAAGGCTAGAATTTTATTCCATATAAAATTGTTTGGTAATTATCTCTAAATATAATTCCCATAAATAACTAATTAATTCATCTAATTAATTAGTTATAAATAAATAGTTTAACTAACTATTTATATATTAACTCTCTCATTAAATAATTAATAATCAATTAATTATTTCTCATGTAATCCAAACGTTCTCATTTTGGCGTGCAGCGGTGTGACCTACTAGTGTCCTATAACATTGGATACGGTAACCCTGTTACTGTCTCGCACATAATCCTAACAGACTCCCACTTGTGCTAGACATGTAACTGTACTGTTACCATTAGCCCAAGGAGGTCCCTAGCCAGACACTTAGGTTAACCAGGTTATAAGATCTCTTACATCCAGAGATACAATTCACGTTTGAATTTGTACACAGGTTCATTCCTTTTGCACACGATATTTCTAAAGTGATTTTAAGACATGGAGTGGAGGATTCATTTCTTAAAATCAAGTATTTCTTGACTCTGATTCCGATTGCCTGCAGTAACGGATATTACTAAATAACTCCTGTTATTCTATCCGAGCGTGGCCACGCGTTTTCTGCCAATCTTAATCGTCAAGGGGCCCGGAAATATCTCTCTTTTGAAAGAGGTGCAAATCCCTTCTTGACTACTTGCATTTGGATCCACGGCTTCCGCTGCATCTAGTCACGTCCCGTATGGCCACCCTGTTACGGTGTAGCGTTAGTAGGTGCTAAGAGTACAGTAGTCCTCGCGTTCCCAAACCAAGTATCTCAGGTCTAAGGACAACCTATCAAGTCAGTGCTTATGACTGAGGCTCCATGAAGCAGACTTGATTACTCGTCACTTCCAATACCCAAACACTCTGATGACTATCTATAAATACTTGGTCACATCACTTGTGCTTTTATTCTCTACTTTGAATAAATCATCAAGTATTTATAATAGCGTTAAACTTCCTATTGAAATTCCCATTTCAATAAGTGGCTACGGAAATTTAGATTTCATACAAAACTTTGTAAAATCATGGATACGTTAAATATGCAAAAAATAGTTAATTTAGAACAATCATGAAAAATAAAAACCTCCATTTATTTCCAACACACTGTGAAATAAAAACTTTACATGATTATATTGTTTCTAAATTAAACTATAGTAATAATTAATAAACTAAGAACTAGCTTCTGGCTTCCAGGTACTGCATCCCAATGGAATTCGCATGTGCCTCATGCTTTACCCTTGCTAGTGGCTTTGTCAGCGGATCTGCGACATTGTCTTCTGTTGGAATCTTGCATATTCTCACATCTCCTCTTCCAATGATCTCTCGGATGAGGTGATTCTTCCTGAGCACATGTCTTGACTTGTGATGCTCTCTAGGTTCCTTTGCTTGCGCCACGGCTCCCGAGTTATCACAGAATATATCGATCGGTCTCGAGATACTGACAACAACTCTGAGATCCGATAGAAAATTCTTTAGCCAGACAGCTTCCTTTGCCGCATCAGATGCTGCAATGTACTCTGCTTCTGTAGTTGAATCTGCAATCGTGTCCTGCTTCGAGCTCTTCCATGAGATCGCACCTCCGTTTAGGGTAAAGACGTACCCTGACTGTGACCTGAAGTCATCTCTGTCGGTCTGGAAACTAGCGTCAGAGTATCCGGTGACACTAATTTCATTCTCAGAACCTCCAAAGACCAAGAACATTTCTTTTGTTCTTCTCAGATATTTAAGAATGTTCTTGACAGCCACCCAATGGGGTTCACTCGGATTCTGTTGGTATCTGCTCGTAACACTTACTGAGTAAGCAACATCGGGCCTAGTACACAGCATGGCATACATAATCGACCCAATTGCAGAAGCATATGGGACCGATTTCATCTTGTCCTGATCTTGACTAGAAATAGGACACTGTGTTTTACTTAACACTATGCCATGTTGCATCGGGATAAATCCTTTCTTGGATTCATCCATCCTGAATTTCTTCAGGATTTTATCGATATACGTACTTTGGCTAAGCCCGATAAGCCGCTTAGATCTATTTTTGTAGATCTTTATACCAATTATATAAGCGGCTTCTCCAAGGTCTTTCATCTGGAAACATTTGCTTAACCAACTCTTAACACTCTGTAAAGTTGGTATATCGTTTCCTATGAGTAGAATGTCATCTACGTATAAGACCAAGAAGGTTACTATGCTCCCACTGAACTTAGTGTAGACACACGGCTCGAACTCACTTTTGGTAAAACCAAACTCTTTGATTCGCTCATCAAAGTGTAAGTTCCAGCTTCGAGATGCTTGCTTCAATCCATAAATGGATTTTAGCAGCTTACACACCTTATTAGGATTCTTAGGATCTTCAAACCCTTCTGGTTGTTCCATATAGACGTCTTCTGTTAACTTTCCATTTAGAAAGGCTGTCTTGACGTCCATTTGCCAAATCTCGTAGTTAAAGTATGCTGAGATGGCCATAAGAATCCTAATTGACTTTAACATGGCCACTGGTGAAAAAGTTTCATCATAGTCAATACCATGAGTTTGCGTGAATCCTTTTGCGACCAGTCTGGCCTTGAAAACCCATTTGCGCCCAACAGCCTTACAGTGTTGTGGCAAATCAGTCAACTCCCAAACTTGGTTGTCGTACATGGATTGCATCTCGGCCTTCATGGCTTCCTGCCATTGTTCAGACTCACTGCCTGACACAGCTTCTCCATAGGATGTTGGTTCATTCAAGTGTCCACTATCCTGAGAGACTAGAAACCCAAGATACCTATCTGGTTCTTGTGTTACCCTACTGGATCTGCGAAGGTCATGTGTTTGCACTTCCTCAATCGGCTCTGATTGAGGTTCAACATTGTTATGTTGAATTTCTGGCTCAAAAACTGATGCAGTGTTTTCTTCGTCTACTACCTGTAGATCTACATCCTTTCTGGTGTTTTCTAGACTGAGAAACTTTTCTTCCAGAAATTTCCCATTTCGAGCAACAAAAACTTTGTTCTCTTCAGGGTTGTAGAAGTAATATCCCACGGTGGTCTTGGGATATCCAACGAAGAAACACTTGTCGGATTTGGGCTTGAGTTTTTCTGAGGTGGGTCGTTTGACGTAAACCTCACAACCCTAAATTTTCAGAAAAGATATATTGGGTTTCTTACCCTTCCATAATTCATATGGAGTCTTTTCTACCGACTTTGTTGGTGCTCTGTTCAGTATGTGTGCTGCTGTTTCGAGCGCATGTCCCCAGAATGATATTGGCAGCGTAGAGTGGCACATCATCGTTCGTACCATATCTAGTAAGGTACGATTTCTCTTTTCTGATACACCATTCATCTGAGGTGTATACGGAGGTGTGAGTTGGGATACGATCCCACACTCCATTAGATGATTGTCAAACTCGTCACTGAGATATTCGCCACCACGATCTGACCGTAAGAACTTGATCCTCTTGTCAAGTAGATTCTGTACTTCATTCTGATACTCCTTGAATTTCTCAAAGGTTTCAGATTTATGTCTCATCAAGTAGACATAACCATACCTACTGAAGTCGTCTGTAAAGGTAATGAAGTACCGGTATCCTCCTCTTGCCACATGACTGAAAGGTCCACATACATCTGTGTGGATTATTTCAAGCAAGTCAGTAGCCCTTTCATTTTCATTGTTGAAAGGTTGCTTTGTCATTTTGCCAGATAAACAAGACTCGCAATTATCAAAAGGTTTATAATCGAAATTACCAAGAAAGCCTCCTTTTAGGAGTAGTTCAACGCGTTTCTTGTTTATGTGGCCCAAACGACAATGCCAGAGGTAAGTCTGATCCTCAATATCCTTGGATCGTTTACTTATATGATAGATTTCACTACTGTTGTCTTGTAGATTTACAGTGTATAGACCATTCACGGGTCTAGCTTTAAAATAGAAAATATTATCTTTAAAGACTGAAATCATTTTATAATCATATTTATAATAAAAACCTTGGTCTACTAATAAATCAAAAGACAAAACATTCTTAATCATATTTGGAATATAATAACAATTATCCAGTTCCAAAACTAGACCCGAGGGTAAACTAAGACTATAAGATCCTACAGCTTCAGCTATCAGCGGTGTGCCTTTGCCAACTCGTAGGTTCGAACGGTCCTTACTCAGAGTCTTTCTTCTAGTGAATCCCTGTAAATGATTACAAATGTGGTTACCACTGCCTGTATCAATTACCCATGATTCATAAGAAGTGATTAAGCAATCTATCATAAAGATACCTGGAGCATCGGGTAAACCGATCTCTATCTGGTCGATATTCATCGAGTGATCGCAAATATCCTCGCTGCCGCACTCTGGGCAACTCAGATCTCCCAGCTCATCAATTATATCAATGTCCATGAGATTTGCAGGTTCGGGTGCTGGCTCTAGACTGGCCAGGATATCCTCATGAACTTTATCCACGTCATTCTTTGGTTCCTTCATGTAGGCACTAGCTGTGTCCTGAACTTCCTTTGTGAGGGAGAACCACATGAGATACACTAACTCTTCCTGAGTCATCTTGTACCCCAGACGTGATAAACATTTAAAAAGCCTTCTTATTTCTATAAGATGGTTTTTAACTGACTGACCCTTTTGCAGCTTCAGGGAGAGAATCTCTTGCATGATCAAAAGCTTGCCCGTATGCTTGTAGAAACCTAACTGGTTCTCCACGTTTCTCACAACCTCGTGACAGAATTTCACTCTTAAATCTCCCGTGAACTCGGGTGACATAGAGAAAACTAGAATGGACATTACATCCGATTCATCTGCCATGAATCTGAAATACTCTGCAAATTCCTCTTCAGGGGCATTGCTTTTAGGTCGTGACATGGGCTTATTGATCACATAAAGCTTACCCTGGGCACTCAAAACATTCTGTAAGTGTAACTTCCAAACTGGAAAGTTCTGGCCCGTAAGCTTCCACTTGCCCGTAATAAGGCGAAGTGATTCCTCAGGTGAATAAAACGGAATGCTAATTGGAGACATCTACAGAAGAATATAAATTCCAATTTAGTTTATAATTATATAATTCTATGAAATTATTACCCTTAAAATAAATTTATTAGACTAGAATCCATATTTCACATGTGTCGGCAAGCATGTGATAATGTCAAACCGACTCATGCTATCTATGGTAGGTAAAACTATACCAATCGTATTCTAACTCGAAAATACGACTTCTAGATCGTATTCTAACTCTGGCCGGTACCACCCGGAGATAATTCGCAGAGTTTTATCACCCTCCAGTTTCGGTTTGAATATGAGCGTTCATAGTGTGTGCACTTACAACGCCCTATGTACCTTACACCAGAGGTGCCCCCAAAGTGGGTTGCACTTACTAATCTATGATTTGAACAAGGGTCATAAATGCCAGTTTTCAAAAACTTTGGATCCAAACACAAACTGTATTTGTTTCCAATTTTACCCCTTTTTAATTTTAAAAAAAAAGGCAAATGCTTATATTTAAAAATTACGTAACTTAAGCAACCACACAATATAACTGATAAATATAAACAACCACGCAGATTAAGTAATCGCAAACAACTACGCAGTTTAAATAACACGTCATAGTCTAAAACCCTTAACTATTGTCGTTTTGTGAGCCAATACAAAACGACGGTCCAATTCCTAAGGGACAAAAACTTCTCGGTGCTCCCACTGGCTCCAAGCTCCATGATCGTCTCCTTGACTTCGTCTTCAAGTTTCAACATTACAATATAATCGGGTTGTAAATGGCACGCAGGCCTCCCGCAATAAACAATACTTAAAATAAATAAAATATAAAAACGCAACCATGGGTCTAAGGGTTTGACTATGACAACAAAATCTTGACTAGATTTTACAGAATTAATTAAACGATTAAATCTAATTTAATTAAATCAAATAATTAATTTAGCAGTTAACAAAATTAACCCCTAGGGATCCGAACCTTATCTGGTTTAGAATAAACCCTTATCAGTTATCGATTAATCGAACCGATCTTGATCCGAAAATAACCACGTTACTATCAATCCAACTAACGATGGTAGTGACTTGATACCACCACCGCCGTGGTTCAACACCACCACCAATCACCGCCGGCAACAGCAGCGGTTTAACACCACCGCTGTCGCCGTGGTCGCGTAACAAACGAACCAGCCACCACCACACGCTGTGGTGTGGCCGGCGCCCAATCATCGCCGATCACCATTCGGAAAAACACGATGACGGCAGCCGCAATTGCTACCACCGCCACCGCTTCCGGTGTTTGTTCAATCGATCGCCACTACTACTGTGGCTTTCGATTTCGATCACGATCACCACCACCATCATCGGTCCGATTCTTATTGCCATCACCGGCGACGATTTTGATGGAATCAACCATCGCTATCACCACCGGCTTGGATCTCGACGGCAGCCGCGGCTTGCGCCACCACCACCGTCGCTTCTGGCGACAACAAACAACCACGCCGCCACCATCACGACAGCAGCGGCTTGTCGCCACCACCGCCATGATGTGCGGCCTCAATTAAAACGCACTGCCATCACCACCGCCGATAAATCGGCCTGGTGGTTGAACCACTAACCACCGTCACCACAAACGGTGATGCGGTGGTCGGCTTTCCGTCGTATCCCCATCGCCACCACACGGCTGTGTGGTGGTCTTCGAACATAACAGCTGCCGCTACCACCATTCGGTGGTACGGTGGGCTTTGGGTTTGGCAGCCGGCGGCCACCACCAACTGTGGTGAGCCGTCGGTGGCTTTGTGGTGGCGCGGTGGTTGGTTCGGTCGGCTAACTGCCGCCGTTCCACCATCGGTTTTCGATTCGTTTAGGTTTAGAAAAATTTCGATTTTTAAACAATTCAAAAAAAACAAATTTTTAAACCTAATCATCAATCAATTAAACCTGATCTGTAGGTTTAAGAAGTGGCTCTGATACCACTGTTGGGAACCGTAGGCACTAACGGTGCGCAGCGGATAACAAAAACGATTCCCAAACCCGGACCCATCTTAAACCCTAACAGACACAATCAAAGTGGGTTTAGCAAATTTACCTTTTGCGAGTAGACTTCCTGAAAGCTGGCAGGGGTTACACCGCTACTGGCACCACGCGAGAGGGTTGCTAGACCACCACCAAGGATTACTCTGAAAAACGAACGCGCCCTCTTCTTGGGATTGGCGCCGGTTTTAGTGAGGAGAGAGAGAGTTTTTCTGAGTTTGTAGAATTGAATGACTGATGATCAACTGACAAACCCTTTAACCCTATATTTATATGGATAAGGCTAGAATTTTATTCCATATAAAATTCTTTGGTAATTATCTCTAAATATAATTCCCATAAATAACTAATTAATTCATCTAATTAATTAGTTATAAATAAATAGTTTAACTAACTATTTATATACTAACTCTCTCATTAAATAATTAATAATCAATTAATTATTTATCATGTAATCCAAACGTTCTCATTTTGGCGTGCAGCGGTGTGACCTAATAGTGTCCTATAACATTGGATACGGTAACCCTGTTACTGTCTCGCACATAATCCTAACACTGGCAAATGGACGTCAAGACAGCCTTTCTGAATGGAAAGTTAACAGAAGACGTCTATATGGAACAACCAGAGGGGTTTGAAGATCCTAAGAATCCTAATAAGGTGTGTAAACTGCTAAAATCCATTTATGGATTAAAGCAAGCATCTCGAAGCTGGAACTTACACTTTGATGAGCGAATCAAAGAATTTGGTTTCGCCAAAAGTGAGTTCGAGCCGTGTGTCTACACTAAGTTCAGTAGGAGCATAGTAACTTTCTTGGTCTTATACGTAGATGACATTCTACTCATAGGAAACGATGTACCAACTTTACAGAGTGTAAAAGGTTGGTTAAGCAAATGTTTCCAGATGAAAGACCTTGGAGAAGCCGCTTATATACTTGGCATAAAGATCTACAGAAATAGATCTAAGCGGCTTATCGGACTTAGCCAAAGTACGTACATTGATAAAATCCTGAAGAAATTCAGGATGGATGAATCCAAGAAAGGATTTATTCCGATGCAACATGGCATAGTGTTAAGTAAAACACAGTGTCCTGTTTCTAGTCAAGATCAGGACAAGATGAAATCGGTTCCATATGCATCAGCAATTGGATCGATTATGTATGCCATGTTATGTACTAGGCCCGATGTTGCTTACTCAGTAAGTGTTACGAGCAGATATCAACAGAATCCAGGAGAACCTCACTGGGTGGCCGTTAAGAACATTCTCAAGTATCTGAGAAGAACGAAAGATATGTTCTTGGTCTTTGGAGGTTCTGATGATGAAATTAGTGTCAACGGCTATTCTGACGCTAGTTTCCAGACCGACAGAGATGATTTTAGATCACAGTCAGGGTACGTTTTCACCCTAAACGGAGGCGCGATCTCATGGAAGAGCTCGAAGCAGGACACGATTGCAGACTCAACTACAGAAGCGGAGTACATTGCAGCATCTGATGCTGCAAAAGAAGCTGTCTGGCTAAGGAATTTTCTGTCAGATCTCAGAATGGTTGCCAGTGTCTCTAGACCGATTGATATATTCTATGATAACTCGGGAGCCGTGGCGCAAGCAAAGGAACCTAGAGAGCATCACAAGTCAAGACACGTGCTCAGAAAATATCACCTTATCCGAGAGCTCATTGGAAGAGGAGATGTGAGAATATGCAAGATTCCAACAGAAGAAAACGTCGCAGATCCGCTGACAAAGCCACTAGCAAGGGTGAAGCATGAGGCACATGCAAATTCCATTGGGATGCAGTACCTGGACGCCAGTAGCTAGTTTTAGTTTATTAACTATTACTATAGTTTAATTTAGAACAATTCAATCATGTAAAGTTCTTAATGTAATGGAGGTTTTAATTCATGATTGTTTTAAATTAACTATTTTTCGCATATTTAACATATCCATGATTTTACAAAGTTTTGTATGAAATCTAAATTTCTGTAGCCACTTATTGAAATGGGAATTTCAATAGGGAGTTTAACGCTATTATAAATACTTGATGATTTATTCGAAGTAGAGAATAAAAGCACAAGTGATGTGACCAAGTATTTATAGATACTCATCAGAGTGCTTAGGTATTGGAAGTGACCAGTATCAAGTCTGCTTCATGGAGCCTCAGTCATAAGCATTGACTTGATAGGTTGTCCTTAGACCTGAGATACTTGGTTTGGGAACATGAGGACTGTTGTACTCTTAGCACGTCCTAACGTTGCACCGTAACAGGGCGGCCATACGGGACGTGACCAGATGCAGCGGAAGCCGTGGATCCAAATGCAAGTAGTCAAGAAGGGATTTGCACCTCTTTCAAAAGAGAGATATTTTCGGGCCCCTTGACGATTAAGATTGGCAGAAAACGCGTGGCCACGCTCGGATAGAATAACAGGTGTTATTTAGTAATATCCGTTACAGCAGGCAATCGAAATCAGAGTCAAGAAATACTTGAATTTGAGAAATGAATCCTCCTCTCCATGTCTCAAATCCATTTCAGAAATATCGCGTGGAAAAGGAATGAACCTGTGTACAAATTCAAGCGTGAATTGTATCTTTGGATATAAGAGATCTTATAACCTGGTTAACCTAAGTGTCTGGCTAGGGACCTCCTTAGGCTAATGGTAACAGTACGGTTACATGTCTAGCACAAGTGGGAGTCTGTTAGAATTGTGTGCGAGATAGTAACAAGGTCACCGTGTCCAATGTTATAAGACACTAGTAGGTCACACCGCTGCACACTAAATAGAGGACGTTTAGATTATATGTATGAGAGGAATAATTAATTGTTTATTAATTATTAAAAGAGAGAAAGAAATAAATAATTAGTTAAATTATTTATTTGTATAATCAATTAATCAGTTGGATTAATTAATAGATAATTATTTAATTAAGATTGATTAAAAGATTATTGTGGAAATAATTTAATTATCAGTTTGATAATTATGAAGATATTGTATATGGTATCAAACACTGCCTTATTTATTTATATAAATAAAGGCTTAAGGTTTGACAAAAAAAACATAACTGACAATTCTTCCTCAAGATCTCTCTCTCTCTCTCCTCCTCCCATCGCCGGCGGCCTAGCACCAAGCCAACCAGAGTTTTTCGTTTGTGGGGTAATCCAGGGTGGTCTAGCAACCGATTCTCGAGTCGTGTCAGTAGCGGTGTATCCCCTACTCGCGTTCCAGCGTTTTTCTCGCAAAGGTAAATACCCTAAAACCCACTTGATTGTATCTACAGAGTTTTAGGATTGGATCCGTGTTTGGGGATTGTTTTTCTGTTGTTTTCCGTTGCGCGTTTGTACGCCACGATCCCCAACACTTCATACCTCCGCTCTTTAGAGTCTTCATACTTCCTGTTATCTGTCTCAGTTGCCCTCTCATACCTTCGAGCATCATTCTTTGGTTCGTACCTATCCTGAGCTTCATACCTTCTGCCACTGGAATACCTATGGTTGTTGGAAGACAAAAGTTTCCTTGAAGTTCTTTTGGCCATCGTTCTGGTGATCAATGCCAATGTTTTCTTCATATCACTCATCTCTTCATCAGATTCACTTCCTCTTTCACCAATGTCGGAAGGAATATCATAGTCTTCTTCATATCTTGATGATCTCCCAGATGAGTATTGTCTTCTGTCAACGACTAAGGCAAGTGGATCGGTATACTTTTCTGCTTTCTTCTCGGTACCAAGAATTTCAAGCACCTCATCTTGGTTATGGTTCAGCAATTCAAACAAACTCATGAATGTCGAGATCTTCCAAGTTGCGATTCTGTTGAATATTGGAAGCAAATCTCCTCCATTCAGACCTGAGTGAGTTGATGAATTGGATATTGATGTCCAACTGAGACTTCTTGAGGTTGTTCTTCCGGAGCTCATTGATCATATTGCAGAACCTATGATAGGTATCTTCAAGTAATTCTCCCTCTCGACCTTTGAAGGTGGCAAACTTAGTCAGGAGGTTAGTTATTTTCATCTGTATGCCTTTCTCTGTCCCATGCATTAGGCTAATGATCTCATCCCACATGGCCTTTCCGGTGTCATTGCAGTCAATGTTAGCATATATCTCATTGGGCAGGCTCTAAATGAGATATGACTTGGCAAGAATGTCACCTCTGACTCGGTTGGCTTCTTCAGGAGTGAAGATTGTTTCATCTTTTTCCACTACTCCCCCTACAATGGGTGGATTACCATCAGGGACAGCAGGAATGGTGGTATAGAACTTCACCGGTCCGTTCTTGAGAGACTCCATGATTTGCTTGCCGAGAGGTTGCTTTGTGACAAAGTCTATGAAACGTGATTTCCATTGGGAAAAGTCACCTCTGAACAGAACTGGAGGTCGGATGTCAGACCTGATTGCCAAGGCTTCTCTTGTGTTCATGATTAAAGATTGATTGTGGATCTTAAACCACTTAGAATGATCTAGTGATTTGGTTGGTGAAAAATCTCAAGACTTATAAAATTTAGGAAATGATTCAGTTCTGAAGGTTGGGTCCAGATCTGAAGGTTAAGTAAAGTGATGGGTATTGGGTAATGGGTATGGAAGGATGAGGTTTGGTATTGATATTGAAATGACTTAGATAAATATGGAAACTCTAGTCTGGAGATAACACTTGATGCCCAATATCCAAGTCTAGAGCGGAGACCCGGTACCCAAAGCTTTAGTCTGGAGCAGAGATTTCACCAGAACCAGAACACAATGGATCAAGAGCAAGTGGTAGGCTCTGATACCAATTGTAGGTTCCAACATGTGATGTAAGCAATAAGTACATGATCCAAGATAGATTTGCATTCAAAGATTGTGAGAGAAAGTAACCAACTACAAAATGAGAAATCAACACTATTTATACTAAACTCTAAAAGGGCTTAAAAGGCTTAAAGTGTTAGTGTTAGGTTTATAATAGAAGTTGAGGGACCATTTATGAATATTTCTATTTCTTAGGAATGAGGTATAAATACCTCATTTCCTTGTATTGTACCATAAGCCTTTCATCATGAATGACATATGAGTTCCACATTATCTCTCTCTACTTTCTCTCTCTACTTGATATCATTACTCTTATGCTAGATCTAACATGATTTTGATTAGATCATGTTAGATTGATTCATCTTTACATCAAACAAGTGGTATCAGAACTGGATTTGCTGATTGTATGAAGATTTATCATGTGAATTTGTTGAAGATTTGAAGAAAATGGAGAAAACTTGAAGAATTCTAGTTTTGGAGCAAATTTGAAGACATATTACTTGATTATTCATGAAATTGTGTGTAATTTCATGAAATTGTGTGTAATTTCATGAATCTATCAAGTTTTATGCATTAGGAGTGATTTGGAATCATTTGAAAGTTTTCAGATTCGAATTTTTAGTTGAAATGAGCTGAAAATCGTGATTTGTTCGTAAATGTTCTTATGTCTCAAGTCAATCTTCATATGTCTCGAGTGGTAGTTAGGTGGTAGGTAGAATTCGAGCAGAAAGAAGTGTAACTCGAGCAACATTAAAGTTGGCTCGAGTTAAGTATCTCGAGTGGAAGAGAGTTTGGCTCGAGTTGAAGTTCTCGAGCAGTATTAGTGTTTGACTCGAGGTGGGTGTCTCGAGCAAAGCAAAGCATCTCGAGCCGAAAATTTGTGTCTCGAGTTAAGTTGAATTACATATCTCGAGTTGTGTCTCGAGCCGGATAACTACAAGTGACTCGAGTTAATTAGTGGTGTGACTCGAGCTAGGTATTGATTTGTCTCGAGCCAAGTCTTTTGTGTGTCTCGAGCATTGTATCTCGAGTTATAAAGTTGGAATTCTTCAAATTCACAAAACTGATATTTCTCATAAAATCAGTAATAAAGATCCGTTTTAAAGATGAATCTTGCAAATCGAAGAGATGATATGTCAATGGGATCAGAGACCAAAGCACCAGTGCTATTCAAAGATGAGTATGAATTGTGGGTATCGCGATTCAAGCTATACATTAGGAGATAAAATTCTTCATTCAATTTTACATGGACCTCATCCTATCCCAGTTACCACACTTGATGGAAGACAAGTGCCAAAAGATTTTTCAGAAATGGATGTGGCTGAAAGAGAAAGGTTTATGATTGATGTTGAAGCTCAAAACTATCTAATTCAAGCTATTCCGAATGAGATCTTTCGCAAGTTAGATAGTTATGATGAGTCAGCAAAATATGTTTGGGATCAGCTACAAAAGATAATGATGGGTTCCAAGGTAGGAAATCAAATGAGGGTAACTAATCTGATGGATAGGTATGAAAATTTTAGAATGAAGGAGGATGAATCACTTGAAGAGACTTATGACAAGTTTGTAGAACTGATGAATGATATGAAGAAAAATAATATCATTCGATCAGAAATGGATTATATTGTGAAGTTCATTAACAATCTGTCTTCAGACTGGAAGCAATTTTCAAGGTTTGTGAAGCAACACAAGGTTCTAAATGAGTTGAAAGTTTATGAAGTGTACGAGAATTTGTTATTGTTCGAGGAAGAGGTGAATGAAATTGCTGCTGAAAGAAAGAAGAAAGAAAAGACTGAAGCTGATAGTATAGCACTACTTGCTGAAAAAGAGAAAGCTAAGAAAAAAGTAAGAAAAGGGAAAGCTAAAGTCTTGGAAGTATTTGAAGATGAGGAAGAAGAGGATGAGGAAGAATATGATGAAGATGAAAGGGATCAAATGTTGCAAAGCTTATTGAGTCTAACTGAGGCTTATAAGAAGAAGTATTATAATAAGTCCGGATCCAACAACAGAAGATTTTCTACTAGAGGTGGTCGAGGTTTTAACAGAACCTACATGCAAAGTTCTCAAGGATATCCTCCTCGAGTTGAAAATCAGTATGTTGATAGATATGCAGCCAAGAAAGAGGAGGTTGTCAAAGATACTCCAGAAAGAACAGAGGAAAAGAAAGGCCAAGCTAGTATTACATGTTATAAGTGTGGAAAGACAGGACATATTGCTAAAGGTTGTACTACTAAAATGTCAAAAGTGGAACTGCTGAGGAAGAAGTTGGAACTAGCAGAGAAACAAGAACAAGGATTGGTTTTGATGGCTGACGATGAAGAATGGCTGGATTACTCTGACAATGATGATCAAGCACAGATGTGTTTTATGGGCTTGATGGAGGAAGAATCAGAATCTGATGAAGACATAGAGAGTGATGGAGAAACTTCAACGGTACGCTCTGTCTCTCTTGATGATCATAATAGAAAAATGCTTGAGGTGACAACTTTAATTCATAACAAGAATAAAGAACTCGAACTTGTCATTTTAAAACAAACTAACGAAATTACTGATTTGTTGCAACAAAAAGAACAATTAAGTTCGCAATGTGCACAATTGCAACAATCAGTGAATGAGTTTGAGTCAATTCGAGCTGAACATAAGTCACAAAAGCTGGAAATTGATTTTTTAACCGTCAGCTTGAGTGTGGAAAAAGAAAATGTTTCTAAGCTAAATAAGATGATTTCATATCTTGATCTTAAACTTCATAAGATAGGTCAAACTGAGCATACAATTTTCTTGAATAAATAAGTTGAGTTTAGAGATTATTACTCCAAAGAAGGTCTTGGATACACAAATCCAAATTATTTGAAAAAGACCCTTGGAGTTAAAAATCCAAATCATTTGCAAAAAGCTCTTAAAGAAAAAGCAGCATTTTATGACCTTACAAGCATGTTAATGAGTAAAAGGTTTCCTTCATTAAAAGGTTTTCAAATGAAGGAAGAATTTTCAGAGATGCAACATATGAAACTACATGATCCTCTGTATCATGATTCTAAATATCATAGGGTCAAGTTTATATATAATGATGATACTCTGAAGATTAAATCCAATTCACTCAAGGATGAACCGGTATATTTTGTATACCCAGAATCTTCAAGCAATATTGCAAAACCATACATATCAACCAAGGCTTTAGAAAGTAAAGTTTTGGATCTTGAGAAACAAGTTGAAGATTTGAAAATTCAGAACTCAAATCTTTTAACCAAGTCAAAGAATTTTCTTCATTGGAATACTACTGATGTTGATTCTGAACCAATTTCACTGGTGTCTGAAATCCTAAATGATTTAATTTGTAATGTGTCAACATCAGTAGAAACCAGAAATTCTTCTCAAGATAATTCTGATTTAAATAAAAATTTGAAAGAGGGTGTTGATGATGAGCAAGAAAAAGTTGTTCTTGTTGTTAATAATAAAGGTTATTTTGAATACAAAGAACCTTCAGCAATGTCAACTGATGATGTTGAAGTTCCTTATGTTTTTGATTCTCTTAATTCAAAACAACCCATAATTGATGAAATATCTTCTGCTCCATCATCTTCAACAACACCTACAAATGGTTTATCTTCAATTGGTTTATCAAAAAGTGGTAGTGAATTGGGTGAATCTTCACAGGAATCAAAGAAGTCATCTCTGAAAAATTCTAAACCCTTATATTCATCAACAAGATCAAAAGTTTGTCATTTTCATGATGAAATCTCTTATTTAGAAAAGAAACATGAAAAGTAAAAACAAAGTTTTCAAAACACACTTCAAATTTTTGGAACAGCAAATGTGTAACCTTAACAAAGAACTATGATAGACTGGTTGAAAGACTGTCTATATATGAAGAAGGTCATCACTATGCTGGGAAAAACCAAAAGATTGCTCATACTCCAGTCACTCATGCATACATCAACACGGTTCAGTTCACTCAGGGAGTAAAATCTATGTTACGGAAATTTTAGCATCACATTGATTTGAAAAAGCAAAATTCGAACATGGTGTTTCCTGAGGAAACTGAGCAATCCATTTCACCTGTTCAAACTAAGTTGAAAGCATTTGATATCTGTGCTAATCCATCTACAGGGAGTTCCAACAGTGTGAGCCTTGAGAAGCCAAGAAAGAAGAAGTCAACGAAGAGAAATGTTAAGAAATTAGATTTTAGTATGAAATCTGCAAATAGCAAGTTTAGTGTGGGAAACAAACTGAATTCTAAAAATAATGTACCTTCCAAATTCAATTCTATGAATAAAAGGTCTACATCTGTTTCTTCAGTTTCTCATGCTTCAAGTTCCTCACAGAATATACATCATACTAAATCTAATTTCTCTACTACTCTTCGTTCTTCCTTTCCTAGATATGTTCCATATCATGTTTTTAATATACTTAGAGGAACAAAGTATTACTGGGATTCAATATCTTGTACTGTTAAAAGTATTACACGGAGTGGACCCATTTTAAAATGGGTTCCTAAATCCATCTGATTTCCTCATTGCAGGCCAGTCATAAATGGTACCTTGATTATGGGTGTTCCAAACATATGACTGGGAGGAAACAGCTTCTGACTAATTACAGAGAAGAATATGGAGGCTCAGTCAAATTTGGCAATAATGAACTGTCACCAGTTGTGGGTCATGGAGATATAGTGTGTAAGGATATTACAATCAATAATGTAGCACATGTCGAAGGTTTGAATCATAACCTATTCAGTATTGGCAAATTCTGTGATAAAGATTTAGAGGTAAATTTTAATAAATGTCGATGTGCTGTCAGAACTGAATGGGGTAGAGAATTATTAGTTGGCACTCGAAAAACTAATCTCTATACGATCAAACTTCGACATATGCTTGCAAAGAAATCTCAGTGTCTCATCACAAAGAAGTCATCTCATCAATCTTTACTCTGGCATCGTCGACTTTCTCATTTGAATTACAGATATCTTGACAGATTGGTAAAAGAAAGGTTAGTATCTGGCATTCCAATGATCAAGTTTGAACCCGATCAAATGTGCCCAGGTTGTGCTCAAGGAAAAATGAAAAGAGCATCTCATCCCCCAAAACCTGAACAAGGGTCCAAATCTCCGTTGAGTTTAATTCATATGGATCTGTGTGGTCCGATGAAAACTGTCAGTCTAGCAGGTAGAAAATATGTTTTAGTCATCGTTGATGATTATTCACGATATACTTGGACAAGGTTTTTGAAAACAAAAGATGAAACATCAAACTTAATAATAAATTTCATCAAAGCTGTTCAAGTACAACTTAAACTACCTGTTCAGACTGTCAGGTCAGATAATGGGACGGAGTTCAAAAATCAAGTGTTAAAAGGTTTTTACAATTCATTAGGAATTACTCAAACTTTTTCTGCAGCACGAACTCCTGAACAAAATGGTGTAGTTGAGCGTCGTAATCGTACGTTAGTTGAAGCAGCTCGGTCTATGTTGGCTCAAAGTCAATTACCTCAGTACCTATGGGCTGAAGCTGTGAATACTGCGTGTTATACACAAAATAGGTCTATTATTCATCGAAGATTTGGAAAAACACCCTATCATGTTTTGTTTGGCAGAATTCCAAATATTGATTATTTTAAAGTGTTTGGGTGTCCTTGTTTTGTTCTTAATGAAACTGAGAATCGGGGAAAGTTTGGACCTAAGTCTGATGAGATGATTTTTGTGGGATATTCAGATTGTTCAGTTGCTTATCGGGTTTTTAACAAAAGGTCGAGAGTGGTGTATGAAAGTGTAAATGTTAGATTTGACCCTTTTGTTGAGTTGTCTTCAAATATATCTTCAAATGCAGATACTGTGTCTAATAATGTTGTGTTTACAGATGCATCCTCATCCACAACTAGCTCCATTGATCCTCCAGCTACATCAAATGAGTTAGACAGTTTGTTTGAATATTTTTATGATGACTTGTACGGTACTAATCAAACATCTTCGTCTAATGCAGGTATCTCATCTACTCCTTCGAGTTCGACTACTCCCTCATCTGAAGTTTCTCCCACATCATCTTTACCATGTCCAGATATTCCTAGTCCTGTCTCTTCACCTTCATCATCTCCCATAGTTATGGATACTCTTCATCCAGATATTACAGTAGATTCCCATGTTCAGTCGTCTTCTAATGAAGTTGGTGATAATGAATCTATTCCTGAAGGGCATGAATCTCTTACTACGCATCCTACATCAACTAACAATATCTTGGAACCATCTGCTATAAATGATCAAACACCTTTACCACATATTGCCAAATGGACAAAGGATCATTCTATTGATCTGATCATTGGTGATCCTACTTCTGGTGTTCAAACACGAGCTGCCTCAGCAAATGAGTGTAACTTCTCGGTATTTTTGAGTAACATTGAACCAACACGTGTATCTGATGCTTTACAAGACTCTGATTGGGTTACTGCTATGCAAGAGGAGCTCAATCAGTTTGAGGCATTAAAAGTGTGGCGGTTGGTCAAGTTACCTGAGTCTAAATCAGTTATTGATACGAAGTGGTTATTCAAAAATAAGAGAGATGCGAATAACATAATTGTTCGTAACAAAGCACGACTTGTGGCAAAAGGTTATCGTCAGCAGGAGGGCATTGATTACGATGAAACTTTTTCTCCTGTTGCTCGACTCGAAGCTATTCGCATGTTTTTGGCATATGCTGCATATAAAGATTTCACTGTTTTTCAAATGGATGTCAAAACAGCATTTCTCTATGGTCATTTGAAAGAAGAGGTATATGTAGCTCAACCAGAAGGATTTGTTGATAAAGAACATCCAGATTATGTCTATGTTCTAGACAAAGCTTTGTATGGCTTAAAGCAAGCACCACGTGCTTGGTATGAGGAGTTGTCTAAACATCTACTTTCCAAAGGTTTCAAGAAAGGTTCGGTGGATTCAACATTGTTCTTGATGAAGGAAGGCGAACATATTGTGGTCATTCAGATCTATGTTGATGATATTATCTTTGGCTCAACTAGTCGGGAGTTGTGTAAAAAGTTTGAGACTGTCATGACTGAAGAATTTAAGATGAGTATGATGGGAGAGATCAATTTCTTTCTTGGTCTTCAAGTGCGACAATTTTCAGATGGCATTTTCATAAATCAATCTAAGTATATCTTTGATTTACTTAAGAAGTATGATATGTCTGGATGTCATTCGATAGGAACTCCAATGGCTACAGGTAATTCAATTGGCCCAGATCATGAAGGAAAGGATGTAGATTTGAGGAACTATCGAAGTATGGTTGGTTCTTTAATGTATCTCACTGCCAGCAGACCAGATATCATGTTTGCAACATGTGTTTGTGCCAGATACCAAGCCAAACCAAAGGAGTCTCATTTAGCTGCAGTTAAGCGTATTTTTCGATACTTAAAGGGGACACCGTACTATGGCATTTGGTACCCAAAAGGTCTTGGATTTGAGCTACAAGCGTATACTGATGCTGATTATGGTGGCTGCAATATGGATCGAAAGAGTACATCAGGTCATTTGCAATTTTTGGGAAATAAGTTGGTTTCGTGGGCATCCAAAAAGCAACAGTGTGTTTCTACCTCCACGGTGGAATCTGAATATGTTGCTGCAGTGAGTTGTTGTTCGCAAGTACTTTGGATGCAGTGGCAACTTCGTGATTATGGTCTTGAATACAAAAAGATTCCCATCTATTGTGACTCTAAGAGTGCAATAGCCATCTCAGCTAATCCGGTTCAACACTCAAAAACCAAACACATTGATATCAGGTATCACTTCTTAAAGGACAATGTGGAAAAAGAAAATAGAGTTGTATTTTGTTAATACTGAATATCAACTTGCAGATTTGTTTACTAAGGCTTTAGATGAGAAACGATTTAAATTTCTCATCTCTAGACTTGGTATGATTGATAAAAAGATTTAACAGTCTTCTGATCTGTATTTCACTATATACATAGCAGGATAATGAAATACTGAGTTTAGTATGGTCATTGCACTTCTATGTATATATTGAAATATAGTTTATTTGTTACTGTTATTTTTTATGTCTCAAGTTGCTTGTTTTTTGGTATCTTGTTGTTTTTTCTTTGTTTTGTTACTAATGTGTTTGTCTTCTGAGTATATGGTTTTATTAAGGGGGAGCTTATCTGGTTCAGGTGAGTACATTCGTTATGGTTTTGCTTTGTACAGGTAAACTCAGGTATGCATAGTTTCAGGGGGAGTATCTGTTGGGTTTTTGTGGGTATCCTCGGATCAAACTGACTCGAGGATTAACTCAGATCTTACGAACCTCGCTGGTTTGATAAATCTCATAGGTTAATCAAACTGATAAAACCTACGCGATCAGAAACACGCTGTTTCCGATCTAATCATGCGGAAGCGATAAAAGCTAAAAACCCTTTTATTAGCCTAATGATCTTTAATCGTTTCTAGTTTTAATCCTAATAGTTAAGATTAGATCAATTTTACCTGAATTGCTCGAGAATAGTCCACCGGTGATCGACCAACGAACGTTCTTCTAGTTGAACTATATGAAACCCGAACAACAAAAACTGGAATCCGACTGGGGGGGGGTTCGGCGCCGGTTTGGAGAGAGAGAGGAGAAGGGAAACTGAAACTGATTTTCTTAGCTGAAAAGCTTAGCTTCTTCCTTAACCCATAAGCCTTATTTATATGGAGGAAAAATACAGTTTGTATGAGATTCAGTTTCCTTTTATAATTATCTCTAATCCTTTTTCCTTTTTAAATAACTGGAAAAGAATTTGCATATGATAATTATAATTATATATATTTATCTAATATATATAAAAACTTATTAATTAACTATTATATATTTATTTATCTAATAAATATATAATATCCTAATTAATTAATAACCCTCCAACTTTGGTAATTCTGACTGTAATTACCCAATTGATTTATATTACACTATTATAAATCCTAACTCTCCATTTCTGGGTTTCATCTAACTTGTTCGACTTATAGGTCCTCACAGGTGTGACCCTCAAGTGTCTTGTAACATTGGATGTGTAATCACTTGGTTTGTCAACTTTGCACATAATTCCTAACAGACTCCCACTTCTCTAAAACTAAGACGATCTAAACTCCTATGCAATCTGTCGAAACGTAGCAAGTCGAAGTTCCTAGGATTTTTCTCAGCTCTAACTTTCAAACGCATGAACTGAAATTGAAACAAGGGGTAGAAAGATACCTTATAGGCGGATTGAATCTAAATCTTCTCAAAGATTAAGAGAATTCGGTTGAAGAGAGATTCGAGTTTGAAATTGGAAAAGATTTAGAGATAATTATGGAAAAAATCTTATCTTTATATGAAATTAAACTCCTTCCCAAGAAATTGAGGTCGAATCGAACATCGACACCTGTCCCTTATAACCGTTGCATTGACAGCTTGCACTTAACCAGGTTATGACGCCGTTAACGTGAAAAACGGTTCAGATTCGATAGATTGATCATGATAAAATCGATGTGCTAACGATTTGATTTTGCAGATATAAGATTCAGAAAATCTATAATTTATTTTCAAAATCTTGGGGGCAAACTGTTTAGGTGAAATTTTATCATCGAACGATCGAACGAATAGAATCGTAAGATATCTTCCAGGATGATATTCCTGTATTAAGATAAGGTCCTGAAGTAAAGATATGACTACCTACCATCAAGGATAAGTGATCATCGAAATTAAGCAGAAGAAGATCGTAAGATATCATCATATGATCGTACGATTAACCTAACGATATACATGTTTGAGTTTATTCTTATTGCAGGCATGCTCATCTAAGATAAGCTCGAAGTATAGTCATCGTCTATCAATCCCGATATGACCGTTTGAACCAGATATGCTCACCATTAAAAAGCCCGGACGTTACGATCGTGAAACACTCTTCAGTTATAGCCGTTGCATTTATTGCTCAATTATGATCAAACGGTTACAAGCTCAACAACTATAAAAAGAGACTCAAGACTGCACACAAAGGACAACTAAGGAAAAAAGGAGATATAGCAATTACAATATTATTCTCTGTATTTACATTCGATAGCATTCATTTCCTTATTGTAATCGTACGATACAACTGTAACATCGAGGATATCACCCCTTATTGGTGATCAATAGTGCAACGTCGACTATCCTATTTAGTCGGCCGCAGGTTTTTTCCTCGATTCAGAGGTTTTTCCTGCGTCATCAATCTTTTTGTCAATATACTTTTATTTATCGCACGTTTTATCGAACGAGAATTCTTTCTTTTGACGATTTTGCCTCACGACATCTTACGATAATGATTTAAGTAAATTTTTACACAAACAGTTTGGCGCCCACCGTGGGGCCCGTTTTGAGAAAATCTTGTTCGATAAGGCGTCAGCTTACTAACCTATTTCTCCGAGCTTCTTTGTGAATTGAGTACAGGAACATGGCAAGCAGTTCTCAAACAACCTTGCAGCAACAATTGGCTGCAGCACAAGAACAAATCCAATGGTTGAATGAGCAGAATTTACACATGAATGGCGAACTGTCTAGATTGAGAGCATTGAATCCGCAAACTTCTCACATCCCAGTTTCCATTCATCAACAAAGGCCATTCTTTCCTCAAAATCCACCCCCTGTTTCTCAACCTCCATTTGTCCAACCACAAATGTCACAATCTTTCATTCCACCGCAAATATCGCAAGTTAGCTTACCACCGCCACCTCCAGTCAACAATTCACGCCCTATCTTCCCTCCGTTACCATCAGGTCCTTACCCAGGAGCAACCACGTTTACTTACAACCAACCTCAAACAGGGCCTCGTCCCTTTATACCTATTCCAGAACCTATATCGCACGTTCCCACCGCAGCTACCCCCATAACCCATATTCCGAACTTATCAAACGTTTCAGGAACCTCTAGTAATCCACCACCCAATGATATCGTGGATATTCGACTAAAAATGCTAGAAGAACAAAATAAAGCAATGCTCGCATTGTTAACCAAACTTCCTGGAGCTGCTGTACCCATCGAAGTTGAACCTAAAACTGGATTCCAAGCCTCACCCTATATTGATGAGATTGCTCTCGTTGATATTCCCAAAAAATATAACATCCCAGCTTTCACACCAAAATACTCTGGAATCTCCGATCCTGTGGAACACATCGCACAATACAAGCAACTACTGTGGACAGTTCCTATTCCAACCCAGTTTCAAGAAATATGTATGTGCAAGGGCTTTGGATCAACACTTACCGGAGCTGCGTTGTAGTGGTTAATCAATTTGAAACCCAAGAGCATTGCATCGTGGTCTGAGTTAGTAAACCAGTTTACTCGACAGTTTGCAAGCAGTCGCAAGATGGAGAAACAAACAAGCGATCTCTACTATGTCGTGCAAAAAACAGGTGAAACCATTCGTGAATATTTTAACAGGTTCAATGCAGAGATGATCGAAGTTAAGAACTGCGATGTGCGGACGGCGATCGAAGCATACAAACGTGGATTAGATACATCCTCGGAGTTATATACAGATTTAACGAAGTATCCACCAGAAAACTTCGATGATGTACGAGCTCGTACGTTGGCACACATGAGGATCGAAGATGATGCCCTTTTCCGGCGTAAACACTCGAACGATAAGAAAAATCTTGGAGCGCAGAAACATGATTTCAAACCTAAACGAGTAAACAAGATTGATAATTCTCGACGCGATCAGAATAAACGTTCGAACCAAGGTAAAGGTAAAGTAAGATATCCAGATTTGTCAACTTACCATTTTGCAGGTACAACGAAGGACTTAGTGGATTCTCTACGGAACTTGGAAGTCAACGTACGATGGCCCAAAAAACCAGAGAGTCCTAGCAAGGATAGAGACCAAACAAAATGGTGCGACTTCCACAGCGACCACGGACACAATACAGATGATTGTATCAGCTTGAAGAAGGAGATCGCATACCTCAAATCGAACGGACATCTTAAAAACCTTCTAGGCGATGATTCGAAAAGACCGACGTCACCCGTTCCAACGAAGGTTGTAAACTGCATTACAGGAGGATCAGAAGTGTGTGGCCTTACCTATTCTGCAGCAAAAAGGCACCCACGAGAAGGACCTGAAGGACATCCCATCCCAAATGAATCCAGGACTGCGGAAGACAAGGAGCTCGATGCTACGAAGATATCGTTCGATATCGAAGATATGTCAGACACTCATCAGAAACACCATGATGCACTGGTTATTCAGTTGACAATTGGTAATTGTCTAACCAAGAGAGTATTAATCGACGGAGGCAGTTCAGCCAACGTGATATTCGCAGAAACACTCAAGATCATGGGTATTGATCGGTCCAACATCGTACGACGAACAACAACGCTAATTGGATTCAACGGAGATGCCACTAGTACTCTTGGAGAAATCATACTACCAGTCTTCGCTAAAGGCATAAACAAGCAAACAAAGTTCAACGTCATCGATTGTCCTTCCGCTTACAATGCCATACTTGGAAGACCTTGGATTCACGATATGAAGGCTGTACCATCGACGTATCATCAGAAGATCAAGTTCCCATCTCCCTGGGGCGTGCAAGAGATAGTCAGCGAAAAGAAAATCGCAAGGGAGTGCTACAAGATTACGATGAAGGCCAAACCGCACGATATCTAGCAATTACAGAGCCAGGATGGAGTACGATCGTACGATGATCTTCAATTAGAAGAAGTCGTGTTGGATCACAAACATCCTGATCGCAAGGTCTTCGTAGGTGCAACTCTAACCCCTGATATAAAAAATAGTATAATTTCTTTTTTGCAGGAACACTCGGATTGTTTTGCGTGGTCACACGAGGATATGGTAGGAATAGATCCTAACATCATATCGCACAAGTTGAACGTGGATCCTACGTTTAAACCCGTTAAGCAAAAAAGACGCAAGTTTGCACCAGAACGCAACAAGGTCATCAACGAGGAGGTAGACAACCTACTCAAAACAGGAAAAATTCGAGAAGTAAAGTATCCAGATTGGCTCGCCAACGTGGTGGTAGTACAAAAGAAGAATGGAAAGTGGCGAGTATGCATCGACTTTACAGACCTAAACAAAGCTTGTCCAAAAGATCCCTTTCCTTTACCACATATTGATGCGATGGTCGATGCAACTGCGGGGCACGAGCTACTAACGTTCATGGATGCTTATTCCGGATATAACCAGATCCTAATGCACAAAGACGATCAAGAGAAGACTGCGTTTATGACCGATAAGGGCATATACTGTTACAAAGTAATGCCATTTGGGCTCAAGAATGCTGGATCAACGTACCAAAGGCTCGTAAACAGGATGTTCAAAGATCACCTCGGACGTACGATGGAAGTATATATCGATGATATGCTCGTAAAATCGGAACGATCACAAGATCATATCCAGCATCTGAAGCAATCGTTCGATATATTACGAGAATACAAGATGAAACTCAACCCAACCAAGTGCTCTTTCGGAGTGCGTGCGGGAAAGTTTCTTGGATACATGGTTACACGACGAGGGATCGAGGCAAGTCCAGAACAGATCAAAGCAATCCTGGAAATTCAATCACCAAGGAATGTAAAAGAGGTACAAAAGTTGACCGGACGAGTAGCGGCCCTGAACAGGTTCATCTCACGATCATCCGATAAGTGTCACTTGTTCTACAACGTGCTTCGAAAAAACAAAGGCTTCGATTGGACAGAAGCACACGAGGAAGCACTACAAAGCTTAAAGAAATATATGTCCAATCCTCCACTGTTAACGAAACCAATCGAAGGTGAGAGCTTGCAATTGTACCTCGCTGTAAGTAACAACGCCGTTAGTGCAGTGCTCGTACGAGAAGGTGACCAACATCAGCAACCTATCTATTACATAAGTAAGTCTTTCCTCGATGCTGAAACAAGGTACACGTCTATGGAAAAGCTTTTACTTGGCCTCGTAACTGCAGCAAAAAAGTTAAGGCATTATTTCGAATCGCATCATATAATCGTTGTTACTAATTATCCTCTTAAGATCGTACTTCGTAAGCCTGAACTTACAGGACGATTAGCAAAGTGGAGTATTTATCTTAGCAGCTTCGATCTAACGTATCAACCAAGAACAGCGATAAAATCTCAGGCGTTAGCAGATTTCGTAGCTGAATTCAGTCCTGGGATCGAAGAACCATCGTACGATGAAATCAGTAATGTGATGATTCATGACAACGAACCATGGACCATGCATGTTGACGGAGCTTCTAACGCACGAGGATCAAGATTGGGAGTAGTCCTGAAATCATCACATGGGGGCAATATGGTGTATTCGGTACGATGTGAGTTCAAAACCACCAACAACGAAGCAGAGTATGAAGCCTTGATTGCTGGATTGGATATGGCATATAACTTGGGAGCACGATGGCTACACGTACGAAGCGATTCACTACTAGTAGTGAACCAAATCAATGGCGAATTTCAAGCAAAAGATTCAAAGATGATATCGTACCTCAAGATCGCAAAAGATAAGATCGCACGATTCGATAAGTTCTCGATAGAGCAAATCCCAAGAGATCTGAATATGCAAGCCGATGCCTTGGCTAACTTGGGATCCGCATTCAATGAACCAGCTTTAGAAAGTGTTCCGATAATACATCTTATGTCACCAACAATCGAAGAAGCTCAAGTAATCGAAGAAAACCACGATTGGTCAAATGATATATGGAACTATCGCAAAAACGACCAGCTCCCTGAAGACAAATTAGAAGCCCGGAAAGTCAGACTTAAAAGCTCTCGATATACGATCTTCGATGATCAGCTGTATCGAAGGTCCACAACGGGTCTAATCTTACGATGCGTGGTGAATAAGCAACAAATCGATCGAATCCTTCAAGAGATGCATGATGGAGAATGTGGAAACCATTCTGGGGGCAGAAGTCTTGCTAACAGAATCTCGAGACAAGGATATTATTGGCCTACTCTTCGAGAAGACTCGATAAGGTATGTTCAAAGGTGCGATGCTTGTCAAAGACACTCAGGTACGTCACATCTACCTTCTGAACCCCTACACTCTGTCTTAATCCCATGGCCATTCATGCGATGGGGGATGGACATCGTAGGAAAATTACCACCTGCTCCAGGTCAAAAAGTATTTTTACTTGTTCTTACTGATTATTTCTCTAAATGGATTGAAGCCGCAGCCTTCTCACAGGTTAGGGATAAGGAAGTTATCTCCTTTATCCAAACTAACATTATTTACAGGTTTGGAGTACCATCAGAAATAACGTGCGATAATGGATCCCAATTTATAAGTGAGAGAACTCGAAAGTTCTGCGATGAACGCGGGATAAAACTCATTACATCGACCCAAGATATCCACAATCCAACGGCTTGGCCGAATCCAGCAACAAGACCATTATTAATTCTATTCGAAAGAGGTTGAAAGCTGCAAAGGGTCGATGGGTCGAAGAGTTACCATCTGTTTTATGGGCAAATCGCACGACACCTAGAACTGCAACTGGGCAAACTCCTTTTTCCCTGGTATATGGATGTGAAGCAGTCCTTCCAATCGAATCACAAGTTCCTGTTGCTCGACATCGTACGATTGAACAAAACTCGATAGACTTGTGTTACGATATTGATGCTTTAGAAGAACTAAGAGAGAAAGCCTTTCAAAAAATGGCATCGCAAAAAGCCATGGTTGAACGCTACTTTAATAAAAAGGTGAAAATCAAGGTATTTCAACTTGGAGATTATGTCCTGCGACGTGTCTTTCCGAACACATAAGAATCGAACGCTGGAAAACTTTCCATCAAATGGGAAGGACCTTACATCATTACTAAGACCGTGGGGAAAGGTGCCTATAAGATTTCAACCATCGAAGGTAATGAAATCCCACGTAGTTGGAATGCAACTCATCTGAAAAGGTACTACTTCTAAAACCCTTTTTATTTTTTACTATTATTTCATCGAACGATTACTGACTTAGGCATCGGAGCGCCGTTGGTCAATCCAACGGCCACCCCTTAGCCAATTTTACTCGCAGGTAACGCACGATTATCGCAAGACATCGCACGATTATCGCATGATATCGCACGACTACCGCAGACATCGCACGATCTATGGCAAACATCGCCCGATAAAACAACATGCTCAAATCGCATAGAACTTAAAAGATGCATCAATCGCAAGAGCGCAAGTCAAAACGCCAGACGCATGATTAACAGAAACGTTTCTAAAAAAATTTCTAAGTGCCTTAAACTCACGATAAACATCGCAAGTCAAAACGCACGATTAATTAAGGCCTTAAACACTAAATCAGCTAAAACGCACGATTATCTATTTACTAAAAGTACTTAGAACAAAAATAACAAGTACTGAAACATCGCACGATTGCAAAAAATAGCTGATTTCATTAAAAAAGTACTTGAAAGTACTACGATTACATCAAAAGGAATTTAATTTTCAGGATTGGCTTCAACGCCAGTATCCTCTCCTACACTAACTTCTACGATGGGGGGAGGAATGTCTTCAACAGCCTTATCCACGATGACGGATCCAGAGGCGTCTTCATTCTTATCCTCCTCCTCGATCATCGTGACTTCGGCCTCTTTGCTCTTTTCAGCACCTTCCTCCTCTTCATCAGCATCCTTGGCGTCGTCAGCATCCAAGAGCTCATCGGATCCCATCGCATCGCGGAAGGCTCCCAACTCACCTTTAGCAGCTTCGATGGTGTACGTGTCACCAATGAATTGGCGTATTACGGCTGTACGGGCCACCATCCTGGATAACACCATCTCATCTTTGAGATCCTGGATCTCAGAGGATGAAGCCTTCTCTCGATCTGCCATCTCCGTGCGCATCGCAGCAAGTTCCTCCTCCAACTTGGCAATACGATTGTTGGCCGCTGTAAGCCTTGCACGTTGATCCGATCGAACGTGCTCAGCTTCATCCAGCTTAGCTATCAGATCATCAGCCTCAACCTTTTTGGCCTCCAGATCAGCAGCCATCTTAGATGCCTTCTCCCTAGCCTTCTTCGCCTCGTTCACAGCAGCCCTTTCACTGGACATCTTCGCCTTCATGTCCCTCTGAACGGTCTCCAACCTTTGATGAAGACCAAGACACGCCTGGAAAGCCTGCATAACACAAGATAATTAGAGCATGTAATTATAATATATATCGTAATTATAATATACATCGTACGATAGCTTACCATGAAAGAGTATCCAACAGCACCGGCATCGAGCTCGCCAATCCGACGAGTGTCCATGTGAGCCTTCTGCGATGGTAGCAGGTATTGTTCGATGGCAGGGAAGAGATCATCCTGGTTGATGACATCGCCATCCAGAAAGTTTGAGGGTAAAGAAATGTGAATCGACGACTCACCTTCCTTCCCCTTTGGAGGCTTAACCGAAGCTCTTTTCTCCTTTGGCATCGTATGAGACATCGAAGGAGGAGGAGCAGTGTGAATCGGGATCGCATCGACCACATCATCCGCCTGTCGTACGGCTTCCTTTGATGCAATCGAAGCACCCGAAGAAGACCTTGTCTTCTTAGGCTGTGGCTCCATGCCACTTATCCCCTTCTTCTTCTCCAGAGCCCTCTTGGCCGCCGCTAAGTTGGCCAATTTCTTAGCAGGTTTCTTTTGGCCTGAAATAAACAAGAAAAACGTACGTTATTAATCGCACGATAAAGTTGAGAAAACGTAAGATAAGAGGAAGAAATTATCGTACGATTTACCTTCCATCTCTTCTTCTTCTTCTCCTTCACTTAACACTTGAACTTCGAGCTCTTCGTCGCTATCCTCCCTTGGGCTTTTTCCCTTCGATTTGGCGTACGATCTTTCTTGAACACCGTACTCCAAGAAGCGGTTGACAGCTTCAGTGGATTCCTCGAAAGTAAACTCGATCTCTGCAAGAATAACACACGATAAGAAAATTGTATAATAAAGATTATGCGAAGCAAAAATACATAAAGCAACCTATACCTAGTGGGTTCCATTATGGGGCTACCCATCCACCTTCCTCCAAAACCGATGAGGATCGTACAAACGCATATCGAGCCTTCCACCCTCGATCGAACGCTTGAGTACCATGTACTAACATGGCATCACCCCTACCCTCGGGATAAATCCCATACCTATCATAATCAGAGGGTTTAACGGTGTACGCCGACAGAAGATCATCAACGGTGAAAGGGTCTCTACCCCAATTCTCAGTGACACGTTCGATAACGCTCACGACCCTCCAGAATTGGGGCATGAGCTGTCCAGGAGATAAACTAAATCGTGTCATAAAAGCACGAGATAGAGGACTGAAAGGCCAAGTGAATCCTATCTTAAATGGGTATTCGAATAACGCAAAGAAACCTGCCGGAGCATCGGCGGGTCTAACCTCACCAGGTGATTTGATCACGGCATCCTTAGGCATCCTGGCAAGTTTTCTAAGATGAACTAGGTCGATCTCTCCCTGAATTGTACTCCTAACCTCCATGATTTCTCTAAAACTAAGACGATCTAAACTCCTATGCAATCTGTCGAAACGTAGCAAGTCGAAGTTCCTAGGATTTTTCTCAGCTCTAACTTTCAAACGCATGAACTGAAATTGAAACAAGGGGTAGAAAGATACCTTATAGGCGGATTGAATCTAAATCTTCTCAAAGATTAAGAGAATTCGGTTGAAGAGAGATTCGAGTTTGAAATTGGAAAAGATTTAGAGATAATTATGGAAAAAATCTTATCTTTATATGAAATTAAACTCCTTCCCAAGAAATTGAGGTCGAATCGAACATCGACACCTGTCCCTTATAACCGTTGCATTGACAGCTTGCACTTAACCAGGTTATGACGCCGTTAACGTGAAAAACGGTTCAGATTCGATAGATTGATCATGATAAAATCGATGTGCTAACGATTTGATTTTGCAGATATAAGATTCAGAAAATCTATAATTTATTTTCAAAATCTTGGGGGCAAACTGTTTAGGTGAAATTTTATCATCGAACGATCGAACGAATAGAATCGTAAGATATCTTCCAGGATGATATTCCTGTATTAAGATAAGGTCCTGAAGTAAAGATATGACTACCTACCATCAAGGATAAGTGATCATCGAAATTAAGCAGAAGAAGATCGTAAGATATCATCATATGATCGTACGATTAACCTAACGATATACATGTTTGAGTTTATTCTTATTGCAGGCATGCTCATCTAAGATAAGCTCGAAGTATAGTCATCGTCTATCAAGCCCGATATGACCGTTTGAACCAGATATGCTCACCATTAAAAAGCCCGGACGTTACGATCGTGAAACACTCTTCAGTTATAGCCGTTGCATTTATTGCTCAATTATGATCAAACGGTTACAAGCTCAACAACTATAAAAAGAGACTCAAGACTGCACACAAAGGACAACTAAGGAAAAAAGGAGATATAGCAATTACAATATTATTCTCTGTATTTACATTCGATAGCATTCATTTCCTTATTGTAATCGTACGATACAACTGTAACATCGAGGATATCACCCCTTATTGGTGATCAATAGTGCAACGTCGACTATCCTATTTAGTCGGCCGCAGGTTTTTTCCTCGATTCAGAGGTTTTTCCTGCGTCATCAATCTTTTTGTCAATATACTTTTATTTATCGCACGTTTTATCGAACGAGAATTCTTTCTTTTGACGATTTTGCCTCACGACATCTTACGATAACGATTTAAGTAAATTTTTACACAAACAGTATCTATGAAACTACTGTTCATTGATTGGGTATATCTTTGGCTTTTCCCTTTGCATCGCGATATTTCATCTGTGAGTATGAGCTTGGAAAGTGTCAACTCTAAATACTTAAGATTCTGTTTTCTTGATTATCTGACTTTCACTGATAGGTAAACGACAAAGAACTAATCAGTTCGTTTGGGCATGGCCATGCACTTCATCAGTATACTCAGTCAGTCAAGATGGGCCCAGAAATATCTCTCTTCTGAGAAGAGGTGCAAATCCCATCTTGCATATCTTCCTTTAACACCACGGCTTCCGCTGAATCTAGTTACACCCTTTATAGCCACCCTGTTACGGCGTAGCGGTTGAGTGCACTAAGAATTCAGTAGTCCTTATGATATCAAATCAGATACCTCAGGTGATAGGGACAACCACTGTGAGATTCACTTATGACTTCACTCCAAGAAGTAATCTCAACCGCGGATCACGTCCGATATTTGCTACTCTATCAAATATCTGTGCAACTTTTAGTCCACAACACTTGTAGCTGTTATTCAGCAACTGATCATAACTACCTAAAAGTTCACAATGACTTTAACACCTTATCATGCTCCCACAATGATAAGTTGTCACGGACAGATTTTGAATGAAAAATCGGAGACTGATTTCATTCCTGAATATATTAAAACATGCAAAATGTGAAAGTGATAAAGAAATCAATCTTGTATAGTCCATATTACACGCTGTAATAATAACAAGATTGAATGTCTTTTCTTTAATAACTTTCATAATATCTATTTAACGTTTGTTAAATATTGGTCTAAAATGAAGTATCACCTATCTTCAGTTTAAACCCTTTGATTAAAGTTTACCATTTTAATCAAAGTGACAACCAAATAATACAAGTCTGTTTATACAATCTACTCGTATTTGCTAATTATTGTTCTGCAAACACCTTATAAAAACAATAACTAGACTTTTATCATATTCCATGAACTCGGAGACCTGGAGTAACTTCCAGTTCCTGAATATGTGAGACTGCAACTTTCCTTAGCTGCTGTGTAGATGAATGATTTCTACCTGAAATCAGATTCCATTTGCAATGCTGGCAAATCTACTGGAATCTTATATTTTAATCCAACACTCTAATTATTGATTTTAAAGTCAGTCACGACCTTTGTTTCATGGGTCTTGAAACTTTTATCCTTTTGACTAAAAGGGTAAATTATATCTGATGAATTCTTATCCTACCTGCATTTATGAATTCCGAGATATATCAATAATTATATTTTTTATTCTTTTATCTCAGACTAGATAGAGAATAAATTGGGCTCCCACTTGCTTATATAAAAACTAACTATTACTCAAAATTTTACTATTGACTTAGTCAAAACTTTGATTAGTCAATTCTTATTTTAAGTAATGAACTTTGAGAATTTCCTTTTATGAAACTTAACTGGATTTAGTCAAATCGTAATTCCAGATCTTGGAATCTATTCTAGTTTCATAAATACTGTTATTAACGCTATCTGAGTTAATATTCTAAATTCTCCTTTTTAAAACATTTGAATAATAAAACTTGATCAAACTAGATTAGTTAGTTCTGAGAATTTCCTTTTATAAAACTTAACTGGATTTGATTAAATCCTGATTCCAGAACTTGGAATCTTTCTAGTTTTACAAATATTGTTATTAACGCTATCTGAGTTAATATTCTAAATTCTCCCTTTTGATCACTAAGCTATTATTCATAAATGTTTTATTCTCAAAACACATTCCTATAGAATCTCGTGTGTTTTGATAGTTTTTATACAAATTACTTCAATTTAATAGATTTTGTTGAAGTAACTATAACAGGCAACATCTAGGATCATACAGATTTAAGAATACCAGGCATAATCAGATATTTCAATGTCAAGACAATAACTTTTGAAAATAAAACCATGAAATTATAAAATATAATTATCCAAAAATTGTTTAAAACATAGATCCCCAAAAATAACTGTTTTAAAACTATAAATTCAAAATGTCTTGACTTAAATCATCTTGTACTTTGATCCTTAGCAACCTCTGGGCACTTCACTTCATTTCTGACCTCCTGCAATAATCATTTGCTCTAGGTATCAGTATACTTGTAAGCTAACAAGTAAGAAGTGACAAAATAAAGCAATCATAAATTTCTGAGGTTTATATACCTGCTTCATGACGCTTAGGGCAGTTTTGCCTCCAGTGACCGATCTCATTGCATATGAAGCAGCGGTTCTTGGTCCTAGCTTTGTTTGGCTTAACCTTCTTGCCCTTGCCCTTGCCTTTGCCTTTCTTGGGTGCACTCTGGATGGCCTGGACTGGTCCTTTTCCTTTACTGGTGCTAGCTTGCCCATTCTTCTTTTTCACCCCTCCGTCTTTCACCATCAAGACATCCTTGGTCTTGTTCTTGTTCCCCATATTCAGTTCAGCTGTCTTAAGCATGGAGTGCAACTCTGCTATTGTTTTCTCCATGTTATTCATATTGTAATTGACTACGAAGGGCCTGTAGTCTTCTGACAGTGAATTGAGTATGGTGTCTGTTGCTAGCTGCAACGGAACAGGATGACCAAGCCTCTCCAGATGATCTAAGTGTCGTTTCATTTTCATGACATGGTCACTTACTGATGTCCCTTTTACCATCTTGCACTCATTAAATGCTTTGGTGGCATCGTAGCGTTCTGTACGAGCCTGGGTCTGGAACATGTCCCTCAGCTGGCGGATCATGTCATAAGCATTTGTATTTATGAGCCATGCTTGCAGATCTGGGCTCATAGTTGCTAGCATCAGACAGGCGACATCAAGGAGATCATCCGAGTGCTTCTTGTGGGCATTTCTGGCAGCAGCCGGAGCGTTTGCCGGAGGTGCCTCCCCAAGTGGCTCTTCAAGCACATACCATTTTCTCTCATGTCTGAGCACAATCATCAGATTGCGCTCCCAGTCGAGAAAGTTAGAGCCGGTCAGCTTATCCTTCTCTAGGATAGAGCGGAGGGAAAGATTGTTAGTGCTGGTAACAGTGCTTGCCATCTACACAAAATAAAACTTTTGGTCTTTAGGAACTGTAAATAGATTAATTCCAATAATTATCAATAAACCCTTAAATGATCAATTTATTGGACTAGGATCCTTATTTCATACGTCCTGATGTGCGTAATGTTCTTGCTCCACCAGACCCGTATTTATTTCGGTAGGTAAGGACTTTTACCAACCATGTCTAGCTGACATGACTCGTAGATCTTTTCGGGACCATGGCAACTACCTGTGCATGTTTTAGTCCCTCTAAGTGCTTTTTGGCCCGGTACCACCCGGTGAACATTATAGTACCAAAACAGATCTCACCATTTTGGGGACCTGATCACTATACTCTGGCCGGTACCACCCGGAGATAATTCGCAGAGTTATGTAACCCCTCCAGCTTCAGTTTGAACACGGACGTTGAATGTGTGATCACTTACAACTCCCATGTACTTTACGCCGAAGGTGCCCCTAGATGGGTTGCACTACTGATCTATGATTTTCGGGGTTTTGAAAAACTTTACTTCCAGGTTTTTGAAAAAACTGATTATTATAAAGGCTACTTACGTTTTAAACTAACTGTTTCAAACATACATGTAATTTTAAAACCAACTGTTATAAAATCACTTGCTAATTAAAACTAACTGTTTTAATAGCACACCTAGTTGATTAAAACTAACTGTTTTTGTCAACTTTGCCTTTTATATAAAACAATCATCTATAGGTTTTAAAACAAAAACTATTGTTTTGAAAAGTTTGAAGAAACTGATAATAATAAAACCTATATACCTTTTGTGATACAACCTAGTTTTGAAATAACAACTTTATTTAAAACTATTCACATGCAAGATATCACAAATAATTAATCATGCAATTAAACAACAATTAATCACATAGTACCTAATTATAGTTTTTGCCAACGTTTCCTAGGGACCAATAATGATCTATTTTACTAAAAGCTTCAAAACTCGCGTAGCTCCCACTGGCCTCGCCATGTTTTGTTAGTATTCTGTTAAGTTGAGGAATTTTAGCAGCTCCCACTGGCCTCGTCATCCCGAAAGAATAAAACAAATATCTATCCTAAGGTCATTATTACATGAGGGGTTGTAAATGGCACGCAGGCCTCCCCGTGAATATGTCAAGGGTCTAGTTTGGCAAATACTGTAATAGATACAAACTCAAACTGAGATGTATATAAAGAACTCAAGCAATCGCAATTATATATATATATATGCAATATAACAAAAGCAATATTATAATTACAAAAAAATAAACCTGGATCCGTTAAAATTATCTTGTCACAATTATTGTAAAACTTAGTTTTAAACTGATTCATAAAAACAATAGTTTTATAAATCAAAACTAAAATCAGTTTTGTTTGTTTTATAGATATACGGTTTTATAAATAAAATTAATTTGTTTAGAAAAAGTTCCCCTTTATCCAAAAAAATATATCAAACCGGGTTTTACCAAACAAATTGATCATCTTAAAATGAGTAAACTTTAAATTGTTTTGCGCTTGACTGGCTGGTCAAGACACAATACTAAACTTGTTTGACCAGGTTGGTCATAATAACTGGTTTGATAAAACATTATATAAAATTATTCTAAAACGATTAATCTGGATAAAACAACTAAAAACTGATAAACCCCTCTTGGGCCATAACTTGGTCCAAAGGACTGGGCTTTGGGCCTGATAAGGGAATTCGGCCCAAAACGGAAAAACCCTAGGTCTGACCTATGATCAAGAGCCAACGTTCACCAATACGCTGGTGGTTCGTTTGTTGAACGGCCGTTGCGTAATCATTATCATTGATCGGTAACGATAGCGACGCTACTACCGCCACCAATCGACGCCTTCGATGACCATCAATTCGGTGGTGATCCGTGTGCGGTAATTGGATGCCGCCACCACCGAATACGGTGGTTTTGGTCACCATGTAACCACCATGACGACGGCAGCTAGAATGCCACCGCCGCCACCGTAATTTGTCTCGAAACTGCTGGCCACCACGGGACTGGTGGTCTGGCCGTGGCTATTGAACAATGCCACCACCACCTTGATGGTGGTTTGGTCGCAAAACGCCGCCATCCTCCATCATTCGGCGATCGAACAGCCATCGCCACCGCCCTGGCTCGGCTTTAGGGCAGCCGGCGGTTGGCCTGGTGGTTTATGGTTTAATCGGCCAAAGCCGTTGTTCTCTAAGGTCGTCGATCTCAGCCACCATTACCACCGCATACCGCCTGCCACCGCCAATCTGGTGGTTTGGTTCGGTAGTCACGAGATCGCTGCCACCACCTCTCTGGTGGTTCGGCTTGGCGTCCGTCGCCACCGCTTGATGCGGTTTGGCCGGCGATCGTGCCTGGTGGTTTTGGTCGTGGCGATTGTGAACACTCGGCGCCGTTACCACCGGTGCTGGTGGTGCGGCTGTGCTTTGCGAGGAGGGTTTCGGCCACCGATTTGAAAACACCGGTCATCATCGCTCACATCATACGGCGCCGCTGCGCCTTCGTATTTGCCTGAAACCGCCGATCACCGCCACCCACCTGGTGGCGTGGGCTCTTGTACGGCAGCCAGGGGCCGCTACCACATATTGTGGTGCGGTCCGGCGATCGATCACGGCAACCAGCCGCAACCACCACGCTGGTGGTGCGGTGGTGGTGTCACAACCGCAGCCATCACCAATCTGGTGATGGTTTTTCCGGGTTTTCGTACGAATAACAATTTAATACAAAAATCTAAAATTTTATGTAAATAATTAAACTCAATAAAAAATCAGATTTTTATAAAGATTGATACGCAAGAAACAATTTAATTTTAACGGATCACGCATATACAGATAAACTGATAAGACTAAAACGATTTTAACAATGGCTCTGATACCACTGTTGGGTTTTTGTGGGTATCCTCGGATCAAACTGACTCGAGGATTAACTCAGATCTAACGAACCTCGCTGGTTTGATAAATCTCATAGGTTAATCAAACTGATAAAACCTACGCGATCAGAAACACGCTGTTTCCGATCTAATCATGCGGAAGCGATAAAAGCTAAAAACCCTTTTATTAGCCTAATGATCTTTAATCGTTTCTAGTTTTAATCCTAATAGTTTAGATTAGATCAATTTACCTGGATTGCTCGAGAATAGTCCACCGGTGATCGACCAACGAACGTTCTTCTAGTTGAACTATATGAAACCCGAACAACAAAAACTGGAATCCGACTAGGGGGGGGGGTTCGGCGCCGGTTTGGAGAGAGAGAGGAGAAGGGAAACTGAAACTGATTTTCTTAGCTGAAAAGCTTAGCTTCTTCCTTAACCCATAAGCCTTATTTATATGGAGGAAAAATACAGTTTGTATGAGATTCAGTTTCCTTTTATAATTATCTCTAATCCTTTTTCCTTTTTAAATAACTGGAAAAGAATTTGCATATGATAATTATAATTATATATATTTATCTAATATATATAAAAACTTATTAATTAACTATTATATATTTATTTATCTAATAAATATATAATATCCTAATTAATTAATAACCGTCCAACTTTGGTAATTCTGACTGTAATTACCCAATTGATTTATATTACACTATTATAAATCCTAACTCTCCATTTCTGGGTTTCATCTAACTTGTTCGACTTATAGGTCCTCACAGGTGTGACCCTCAAGTGTCTTGTAACATTGGATGTGTAATCACTTGGTTTGTCAACTTTGCACATAATTCCTAACAGTATTATGGATGCTTCATGGTAGGGGGAGTAATTGACTCGAGATGTGCATGTTTCAATTCACTCGAGACTTGTGCTTGAGTCGTACATCTTGAGTCATGTATCTCGAATCCTCTAACTCAAATTTGTTTGATGACTCGAGTTTGGTAAAGATATGGTACTATAACAACTCGAGTCATGTATCTCGAGTGTATTATCTCGAGTCTGCAATATGGCTCGAGTTAGTTAAATTTGTTATGATTCATGTGCTCGAGTCATGTGTCTCGAGTCATGTATCTCGAGCCATATAACTCGAGTCATGTCCTCGAGTCATGTATCTCGAGCCATATAACTCGAGTTAGAGATCTCGAGTGGTTTTATTGTTTTTGATTCATCTTGACTCGAGACAAGTACTTGAGTCTTGTATCTCGAGTCACATAACTCGAGTGTAACACCCCGCTAAAGCGGAAACACGAGGTGCTACAGTCTAGATTTCATAACGATAGGAGATACATAACACCAACCATTCATAAATAAATAATTTAAACAGTGTTTACAAAAGTACATCCCAACCATAAATATAATCGTTTACAATTGTTCACAAAACGAAGATATCTAGCATAACATGATTGGTGACAACTAAATTCCATAAAAGCCCTATCAAACCTTCGGATTTCCTGAAAAGCATGTTAAAAAGAGACGTCAACTACGAGAGTTGGTGAGTTCACAGGTTTTGATATGCACAAAAATTTTTACATGCAGACACATTATAAAAAATATATACTGAATCTTTTTAACCATTCACAACCACGTGTATACTTGGACGTACGCTCACGCCAAAATACACAATTATGCGTAAGATATGTAAAACTTCGAGCCACTACCAAACCGTTAACCCCAACGAATACCTCAGAGGTGGTTGCTAACCACATGGGCGGAACGTTCGTGCGAACTACCTCAGCGGTGGAACTCACGTCCACATGGGTAGGGCGTCTTTCAACGAGTACCACAGCGGTGGGATCTTCTGCCCCACATGTGTAGTCGTTACTTCAGAAATAGTGCACCCTTCACTCATCAGTCCTTCGGGTGGGTATTCGAACCAAATAGCGCTATCCACTAAGTCCATAGGCTCCTAAATGAGTTAATGGTAGTGTATATTCTAAGGGGCAAACTTTACTTGCACATATCGTCACAATGCATACTCACAAAATCATGCTAAAAAGCATACGTGTACACAATTCATATAACCATAACCATGCTAAAAAGCATACGTGTACATAATTCATTTAACCATGCTAAGAAGCATACATGTACACAATTCACCAAACGTTGCTAGAAAGCAAATTTTTATAACTTTTATTAACAACATGCTTTTCACCCCAAATACGTAAAAACGTTAAAAACGGGTTGTGAATACTCACTGTTTTTCCAGATTCAAGTTCTAATCAACATGCAATCAAGTAGAGAATGATTTGAAAGCCATATGTCATAAATTCTTGGATCAAAGTTTACACACACTAACACACCAAGAACACGCACACTTAAGAACTAACTTTCTCTCTTCACTCTCAATTTACACAATGATATGTATGCATGTCACCACTTCCAAACTAACTCACATTGGGTATTTATACCCAAACCCTTACAACCCTTCAACTCTGAACTAATTACACTTTCTACCCTATCTATACAAAACAATTACAAGTAAAGTAATAAAGCACTAAAAACAATAAAGCTTTGACTTTCTTTTAACACCTTTGACTTTGCCTTTGACTTCAACTTTAGCACAATCTTGTGATCTCGGATACAATCCGATTTTGCACCCAACAATCTCCCCCTTTGGATTCGAGATCACAAAAAGAATTAGGCAAACGTCTTCAAGAAAGCATCAACACTTTAAGCATCAACAATAAGCTTCCTTGAATGATAAGCTTCCGTAATAATCTTCACGAATCATCCAAATCTTCATGAAGCTTTAACAAACTCTAAACAAGAAGCTTTAACGAATCGAGATATCTTCAAATAATCACCAAACTTCAAATATCTCTTGCAAGCATCTCTTGTCATATCTCGTAATCTTCTCTTTGACTTGACATTTCGAAACCATCTCCCCAAAGTATCTTCAAAAAGCATTTCTCGACTTTACATTTCTAAACCATCTCCCCCTTTTTGATGAAATATGAAATAATCATCAAAACTATAGAAATGTATGATCAGAACAACTCGGCTCGTAAAGATACAAACATGTGAAAGTACCACCATAGATATCAAAAACCATCTCACATAACCATCTCCGCCTTGTTACTCCAGAATTCCCCTTTTCACTCCAAATAAATCCGTCAATTCCATAAAGTAATCCGAATCTTTGCAAATTCAGATGTAAGTGGGAAAATCCTGAAACAACACATGAATCAGTTGGAATGCCTGTGAGAAGCACAAAGCAACTCAGTACAACAAATGCACTATATAAGGAGCTTTAGTGATGATCACTCCCCAGGGCTTCCGTTCAATCATCGCAAACACTAAAAGTATTCCTATGAACGTTCCGACAAAGAAACAAATTCCTTGTGTGTATTTGTGATGAAAGAAAATAGCAACAAGTGCTTTCATAAGGCTCAAAATGTGAAAACATTTCACGACTCGATGTGTAGAAATGAAGTTCGAAGGCAGGGCAGCTTCCTTCTGTTTCAATATCGATTTTCCAAATGAAAACCTGATAGATTATGTGCTGCATCCCCGTGATGAAATGAAACATCTCCTTGTTAAGAAGGAAATGAGTAGCTAGTGGGGTAAAAACGAGAGTCGGCATTGGGCTTTGCCTTGTTTCAATATCGGTCACCAAAGAATGTGAACCAATAGATTATGTGGTTGCCCGGCTTAGAAAAGGTTGGTGCAGAGTTTTAAGTTTCTTTTAACTCTGTTCTCACACCCTCCAATTCTTTTAAGCATCCTCACTTCTAACCAATCTCTCATATAAAATTTTTCCGCTCAATCACTATGAGAATAACTCGACCACCTGAGTTATCTCCCCCACTCTTTGATGTAGACCCCTCACTCATTTCTCAAGGATAACTTCTTGGTTAGGATTGCCGGTTCTGGAAATCCATAGAAGTTCTATTAAGCTCACACATCCCATGAAATAAGTTTCCTAAACATGAAAGTACAATGATTCATCGGGCGAATCAATGAGCCAATATGAAACATGCTCGAACAAATATATATGAACAATATAGGAGCATAAGAATTTCTTCAAACAAGTATATGAAATGAAGAACATGAATGATATAAACTTGTTTGAGAAAACTGATTCATCATATGATGTGAGATATATTCTTGAAAAACTTTGGTGTACACAAAATGAATGAATGTTATCTATACGAACAAGATATAGATATAGCAATGAAGAACGTATCTGATCAAATAAACGATGAAGCACAAATAGGAAGATAGCAAACGAGTGTATTACCACCGAAAAATATGGTCATATAGAGACGTGGTAATAACTAAGTCAAAAGAAGCTAAACCGGTGTGTATGAATACTTGAAAAGTATATGAAAAGATAATACGCAAGTATTAACCTTTGGAAACACACGGTTAGAAAATATCCGTCAACTCATCATGATATGAAAACATGGAAAATCACACTTCTAATTCGAAAAAAACGTTTGAGAATCGAGAAGTGAGTTTGAACATTTAAAAACATTTCATATCTGAAAGTTGTTCGTCTTTCAAATATGTAAGCATTAAAGCTTATTTGAACTCTCCCCCTAAAACGAATATCTCTTTCAAGTGAAAACAAGGTATGAAAAATGTTTTTAACTGTTCATTCCCCTAAAAAATGATATCGCATTTAAGTACTCCCCCTTAAATGGATAACCAATTATTTATTTCTCAAAGTAAGAAAAAGTACCTTGAAAACCATTGAAGACCGTTGAAGACCGGGTCCTAAACTAAATGTTTAGAAGCCACTTGCACATTGAAGGTCGGGTCCTAAACTGATCTATTTAGAAACCACTTGTCATTGAGGAACGGGTCCTAAACTGATATATTTAGGAACCACATGTCATTGAGAAACGGGTCCTAAACTGATATATTTAGGAGCCTCATGCTTGCAGAAACTCCCCCTTGAATAATGCATTGAAAATATGGGGACCTGCAAAAACAAAATCATACAGATTTTGGTATCCACGTGAAAGTGAATCCTCTTTTGTTAAAAGAAGTTGGTTTATAATTCGGAATACTATAAGTACCATACCAACTTTCTGACGATTCTTTTCGAACAAACTTATTTGTTCCACAGTAAGAACAACACATTTTCTTTTGAGATAATCTGATCATATGATTTACAGAGTAAATTGGATCAGATTTAACAAAAGATTTAGCTTTAAAAACATTGTTCTTTTGAACATTTTGTTTGGGAACAAATAACTTTGGTTTATCTACATTTGGTGTAGACCCTTTAACTCTCCAAACAAACTTACCTTTCTTGGAATGATTCTTACCTGAACCATCAATCTGATGATCATAGAAAAGATTAGAAGTACGAATCTGATTATTTGGAGTGAAAGAATTTGTTGAAGAAACATCTGCATGAAGAGAACTTGGAGCAGTTTCGAATGAACAAACAGAATCAGCATAATCAACATATGGTGATTGTACTATAACATCGGGACTCTTTGGTTCATTCAAATTAACTTTAAAAACAATATCTTCAAGATCTTTCACCATCGCAGATAAAAGATTCTTTTCTTCAACTGTTTCATCAAGTTTCTTTTTCAGATTAGAACTTATAATCTGTTCTTTCATTATATCAGAAGACAATTCAGATAATCTTAATGTAAGCTTCCTTACTTCTGTCTCAAAAACCTTCTTTTCCTCTTCAAAATCATTTTTCTCAAAGGTTTGTTTCTTTAGTTCAACAACCAGTTGCTCAAAACCTTTTATCTCACTCTTTAAAAGATGTTCTTTTCTTTTAAAAGCACTTCTTTCATCCGAAAGTTGCACTTCTAAATTAGCAACCTTCTTCCTAAACAGAACACTCTTTTCTTCAAAAGATTTTCTTTCTTTTTCAAAAACTTTACTTTCTTTTTCAAACTCAAACTCACCACACCTATCTTTTTCCACACGGAGAGACTTTTTCTTTAAATCTTTCTTCTTGCTTTCAAAAACACTCTTCTTTTTCTCAAAATCTTTTCTTTCACTCACAATCTGTCTCTCCAAATCAGAAATCTTCTTTGAAAGTTTATCGCTTTTCAACTCAAAAGATTTTCTCTCTTTCTCAAAAACCTTTCTCTCCTCTTCAAAAACCTTTCTTTCATCTTGTAAAATCTTTTCAATCTTAACCAACTCACTATCCACAACATTCTTCTTGTTGGTACAAGAATCGGTACAAGACTCAAGAGAATCAAAAACATTCATTCCATCATAAGAGTTGGAATCATCATCATCATAACAACAATTAACATAACATGTTGATTCAGAAAACTCTTTGAAAATCTTGTTTTCTTTTTGCTCATCAAAAACTGATATCTTTAAAGAAAGTTCACCAATCTTAGCTTCAAAAGCTCGTCTTTCTTTCTCAAAGTTACTTCTCTCGATGATCACGATTTTCTCAAAATCCTTTACTTGGTTTGAAAGTTCTATCACTCTCGAATGAGAAGATATAAGTTTGTTTTCAACAACTTTTTTATCTTCATCTAATTCATGAACTTTCTTTTGCAAACCTTCATTTTCTTTCCTCAAAGAAGTTACAAGTTTTAAGTTTTGAGCATTTCCAAAAGAATGTTTTAACATTTCATCATGCTCATCTTGCAAATCAATTTTCAAACTTGTAATTAAACTTCTTTCATTAGAAAGTGACTCTTCAAGATCAGTAACTTTAATAAGAAGATCAGCCTTTTCAGCATTTGATATAGATAAAGTTTTCTGAAGCTCAGTTATCTGTTTTGACAATTTTGAATTCTCCGATTCTTGCCCTTTTTCACTCTGTAATAACTTCTCTAAATCCACAATCTTCATTTCTAACAAAGATTTGTCAGAACTCAACTTTAGATTTTCCTGGTTTAGCTCAAAGACACGATGACTGTATGTCATATAATTCTTCCATAATGTATGATAGTCAACAGGCTCTGTCATCTCGACTAATCAACAACAGAACTTGAAAATGATCGATAATTCACTGAAACTGGTAGATTTCTTCTGAACTGCTGGAGGTATGCAAATCTAAACACTTCTTTTGATCAACAAAAAGGTTAGTGATAAAAGTCAAAAAGTCAACCGTAAAGTCAACTGGTGAATAGTGAAATCCCGAGAAAAAATATTTTTCAAAAATTTGAAAGATGATTTTGACCGCGAAATTGAAAACTTAGTCCAAAAATACAACCTCTCGGAAATCACCAAAATCTCGAAAAAACCGGCATTTTTCGGGAAAAAATGACCTTCTTAAAAATGACTTAACTTTTTCACCGTAAAATCAGATAAGAAGTCTAAGAAAGTTAACGTGAAAAAACGCCCGAAAAACGCTTCCAGACTTTTTTTTTTTTTTTTTTTTTTTTTTTTTTTGCTTAAACTAATCCGATTCGGAAAACCCTATATTCCGATTCGGATTTTTCAATTTTCCGAATCGGAAAAGATGGTTTTCCGAATCGGAAAAATAAACCTGATAGAGTTCCGAGAAAAATTTCGAGTTGGTATTTGGGCAATTTCCGAATCGGAAAATGATGTTTTCCGAATCGGAAATTGACTAATACCAAGTCGGAAAACGAGTAAGATCAGATCTAAACAACAATACGAGTCCAAAAAAATTTCCGATTCGGAAAACTTCAAAATTCCGATTCGGAAAACTTGTATTTTCCGATTCGGAATTTATGAATATTCCAATTCGGAAAATATGAATACCAGTTCGGAAAACCGAACAAAAACCGAGCAGAAGGTAAAAAAAACTCAAAAATTACTGCTCAAATCACCAAATTATGACTCAAAATCACTTCCTAACACAGTAAAAACATCATATTAACCACAAACAATCAAATTCAGATCCAAATCATGATCAAATGAAGAACATCAAAACTCAAACCTCCATTTTCAAAAAAACATAAAAAAATCAAGAAATCATACCAAATCCAAGTGAATTTCCAGCTCTGATACCACTTGTTTTTCCAGATTCAAGTTCTAATCAACATGCAATCAAGTAGAGAATGATTTGAAAGCCATATGTCATAAATTCTTGGATCAAAGTTTACACACACTAACACACCAAGAACTAACTTTCTCTCTTCACTCTCAATTTACACAATGATACGTATGCATGTCACCACTTCCAAACTAACTCACATTGGGTATTTATACCCAAACCCTTACAACCCTTCAACTCTGAACTAATTACACTTTCTACCCTATCTATACAAAACAATTACAAGTAAAGTAATAAAGCACTAAAAACAATAAAGCTTTGACTTTCTTTTAACACCTTTGACTTTGCCTTTGACTTCAACTTTAGCACAATCTTGTGATCTCGGATACAATCCGATTTTGCACCCAACACTCACCTCGAGTGATTAAAGCGTTCAACAAACGTTAGTGCGTGTACGAGTCCCGGCTCCGAAACTAGAATTGCCCTAAATCATAATATTTAACGTAAGTTCCAAGTCCAACGGTCCATATTTTAATAAATCGTAACGATATCCTATATAATTCCTTTACTACATTTGTTATGTTCAAACTTGATATAAAATAACTTTTTGTTGGTTAAAATTATGATCCAAACATATTGGAATTAAGAATGTTTGTAAAACAACATTTCTGAATAATTCCAAATCTGGCAGATTTGGTCCCATGCAAAGGTGTCACCAAATGGCTTAGTTCCAAAGAGAGTTAGACCTCAAAAATTTTACCTACTGTAATTTGGGATGTTAGCAACAATCCCACAATTTTTCATAATTTTTGGAAGTGTTCTTCATATTTTAAGAATTTTTATAAAATCAGTAGGCACTTTTTATTTTCAGAAAAACATGTCAGAGGTATTTTCTTCATAAATAATTCAATTCTCCACCAAATCACGAATTTTAAAAGGGATTTTATAGAGGACACATATACCAAGATAATGAGACAAGTTTCATATCATTTGGGTGGTTTTTGAGGGAGATATGGCCTCTTAAAGTCGTGCATGTGCAATCTGCCACAATGGGACAGCCTACACCACTAACTTAATTTCATTGGTTGAAGCCTCAAAAGTCCACCAAATCACATGATGTTGGATTCTTTGGAAAGCTAACTCAGAGAACTTGAGTTTTGAATTAAAAATTGTGCATTTTGGATAATTTGTTCAAGAGATATGCATGCATAAAGATGAATAACTTTTCTGACTGAAAGCTGATGAGTTTCAAAAAGTTTTTAGTTGGTTGAATGGGTTTCCCTTCGAATTTTTGAGTGATACAAAAGCGATTTTCTTCCTAACTCATTAAATTTCAATCTATCAAATTTTTGTAAGAAAATACCTCAGTTTACTATACTTTTGCAACGTTTAAACACACATGCAAAATCAGACAGATTCTGTCCAGATTCACAACTTCCTTTTCAACCATCAAACACATAAAATCATAAGTTTTCTTGGGGGTTTCTTGCTATTAACCATAAACTCATATTGTTTAGCAAATATTTTAATGAAATAACTTTGAATAACAATAAAACACATGCATGCATCATCAAAACAATTTTCTATTCAAAACAAGTATCAAAACATCAAAAGCAAGTGATTTTACTCATCAAACTTGTGTTTTTATGGAGAAATCATGGATTTTCACCACTTTCAAATGTTTTAACACATTATCATGGTTAAATCTCTTCCTCAAACATCAAGGATGATGTTCATCCAACAAAGAAGGTTAAAACCTTACAAAAGATGAAGAAAATACCCCAAATGGGTTAAAAATCTAAGTTAAACTATCATGCAATGTACCTTACCTTTGTATGCACTAAGAACACTCTTAAAAACTTGCTTGATTCTTCAAAAAAACTCAGATTTTGGGTGAAATGTGGCTGGATTTTAGAGAGAGTAGAGAGAATTTAGAGAGAGAAAAAGGGTTAGAGAGAGAGAAAGGTTTGAATTATGGATGGTGAAGTGATGGTGATGATGTTTTTGTATAGAAAAGAGAAAAAGAGAGGGTAGGGGGGGGGTGGCCGGCCCCTTGGTGGGTCCCACCTCTCCCCAATTTTCTTTTATTTATTTTTTTTTTTGAAGAATTAATTAAATACCTACACTATGTTTTTTTCGCGTTTTCGGTAGAAACCGATTTTTCGAGGGAGATTTTTGGATCATTCAAGTTAATTTACTTATTTTAAAATAAAATAACTTAATTTTTCTAAAAATTAACTTTAATTTGGCATAATAGGATTTTCGGACGATTTCGGACCGGTACGGGCTTTTCAGGCAATTTTCGGGACTTTTAGGTTTTAGCCTAAATTTTTCACGCAAACTAACCTAGTTTCATTTAGAAACTTAAATAACTAGCTTTTAACCTACGGAAACGCTACTGAGTGGATCAAACGAGTAGCTAACCTGAAGGTCAAAAACTGACAGTTGTCACATTTACCCCCGGTTGAAAGAAATTTCGTCCCGAAATTTAATTCTTGTTGCTACCGCAGGGGTTCTTTGTGAAGAGATGCGGGTACTTGTCTTTCATGAACGCTTCCCGCTCCCAGGTGAACTCAGGTCCGTGCCTAGAGTTCCATCGCACTTTGACAATCGGTATTCTACTGCGCCGGAGTTGCTTGATTTCTCGGTCAAGAATCTCAATAGGTTCCTCCGCGGCGCGCAGTTGTTCATCAATTTGTATCTCTTCCAAAGGCAAGATTATTGTCTCTTCTGACAGGCATTTCTTTAGATTGGACACATGAAATGTGTCATGAATAGAGCTGAGCTCTATAGGTAAGTCCAATCTATATGCAACAGGTCCGATTCTTTTTATGACCTCGAATGGTCCAACAAAACGAGGGCTCAATTTCCCTTTCTTTCCAAATCTTATTAATCCTTTCCAGGGTGATACCTTTAGTAGCACTTTATCACCAACTTGGAATTCTAACGGCTTTCGCCGATTATCAGCATAGCTTTTCTGGCGATCCCTGGCTGCTTTAAGCTTCTCCTGTACTAGCTTAATCTTATCAGTGGTCTCTTGTACGATGTCAGGCCTAAGCAGTCGACTCTCTCCCACTTCCAACCAATTGAGTGGGGATCTGCACTTGCGTCCATACAGTGCTTCGTACGGGGCACACTGAATACTTGTATGGTAGCTGTTGTTGTAGGAGAATTCAACCAAAGGTAGGTGATCATCCCAGCTACCTCCGAATTCTAACACACATGCACGTAGCATATCCTCCAGTGTCTGTATAGTCCTTTCTGTCTGACCGTCAGTTTGTGGATGATAGGCGGTGCTCAAATCCACATTGGTACCCAATGCTGCCTGTAGTGACTGCCAAAATCGCGAGGTGAATCTGCTGTCTCTGTCAGAGATGATCGATATCGGGACTCCATGTCGCATAACTATCTCGTCGACATACAATTGCGCGAGTCTATCTATGCTAAAACTTTCTTTTATTGGCAAGAAGTGCGCAGATTTCGTGAGTCGGTCAACGATTACCCAAATCGAATCATGGCCCTTTTTAGTCTTGGGTAACTTGGTCACGAAATCCATTGATATCCGCTCCCATTTCCATTCTGGGATCTCTGGTTGCTGTAATAGTCCGGATGGTTTCTGGTGTTCTGCCTTTATTTTTGCACAAGTCAGACATTTGCTCACATAGGTGGCAATATCCTTCTTCATTCCAGGCCACCAATAATGTTCTTTCAGCCCCTTGTACATTTTGTCAGCACCTGGGTGTATCGAGTACTTTGATTGATGAGCTTCATCCATGATCAATTTCCTTAACTGATCGACTTTCGGAACCCAAATTCTATCCTTGAAATATTGCACTCCATCCAATTTCTCCTCAAACTCTTTTTCCAACTTGTGAAGAGTTTCTTTCTTTAAATTGTCAGCCTTCAGAGCTTCTCTCTGAGCTTTCAATATCTGACTTATCAGACTGGTCTGCACTACCATTCCCATTGCTCGCGTCCGCGTAGGCTTCACTCGTTCCTTCCTGCTTAGCGCATCAGCTACGACATTCGCTTTCCCTGGATGATACTTAATCTCGCAGTCGTAATCGCTGAGCAGCTCAACCCATCTTCTCTGTCTCATATTCAGCATTTTCTGATCGAGAATATGCTGGAGACTCTTATGGTCCGTATAGATGGTGCATTTGGTGCCGTAGAGATAATGTCTCCAAATCTTAAGGGCAAACACCACTGCTCCAAGCTCTAAGTCGTGAGTGGTGTAGTTCTTCTCGTGGACCTTCAGCTGTCTGGATGCATAGGCAATGACTTTCTCATTCTGCATCAAAACACATCCTAAGCCTTGATGTGAAGCATCGCAATACACCAAGAAGTTATCCGTTCCTTCGGGTAACGCCAGAATGGGTGCATTGCACAACTTATGCTTGAGCAACTGGAATGCTTCCTCTTGTTTCTCTCCCCAGATGAACTTCTTGTCCTTTTGCGTTAAGGTTGTCAACGGCTGCGCCATCTTGGAGAAATTTGCAATGAATCGCCGGTAGTAGCCTGCCAATCCGAGAAATTGTCGAATTTCCGTTGGTGTCTTCGGGGCTTCCCATTTCTTTATGGCCTCGATCATGGCTGGGTCGACGTGTATTCCTTCTTTGTTCACCACATGACCTAAAAAGTGAACTTCTCGGATCCAAAATTCGCACTTTGAGAATTTGGCGTAAAGCTTTTCGGCTTTCAGTAGTTCCAGTATCAGCCTCAAATGATGCTCGTGGTCCTCCTTGCTTTGCGAGTAAATTAGAATGTCGTCTATAAAGACAATGACGAACTCATCTAAGTATGGTCGGCATACTCGGTTCATCAGATCCATGAACACTGCTGGAGCGTTTGTCAAACCAAAAGGCATGACTAAGAACTCATAATGTCCATAACGAGTTCTGAACGCCGTCTTTGCGATGTCTTCCTCACGAACTCACATTTGATGGTATCCGGATCGAAGATCGATCTTGGAGAAGTACGTTGCTCCTTGCAGTTGATCGAACGGATCATCGATGCGTGGAAGAGGGTATCGGTTCTTGATGGTGATCTTGTTCAGCTCCCTATAGTCGATGCACATGCGGAAAGATCCATCCTTCTTCTCGACGAACAACACGGGGGCTCCCCAAGGCGAAGAGCTGGGTCGAATGAATCCCTTGTCTAGCAGCTCTTGAAGTTGGCTTGAAAGTTCCTGCATCTCGGACGGTGCTAGTCGATAAGGAGACTTTGCTATGGGGCCTGCTCCAGGAATTAAGTCGATGTGGAATTCTACTTGCCGTGGTGGAGGTATTCCGGGTAGCTCTTCCGGGAATACCTCAGGAAATTCCCGTACAACTGGAATATCCTGGATTGACTTCTCTTCTGCTTTCTTATCTACCACGTGCGTCATAAATGATACACACTCCTTTCGCAAATGGCTTCGCAATTTCATAAATGACACTATCTTAATATCTTTCCTTGGCTTTTCTCCGTGTACTTCGAGTACACCTCCGTCGGGTAATGCTAGTCTAACTATCTTTTCCGCACAGCATATTGTCGCTCGGTGGTTGGACATCCAATCCATACCAACTATTATATCAAAACTCCCTATCTTGATCGGGATTAAGTCTATACTAAAGTCCTTTCCTGCTAAGCCTAGAGTGCATTTCCTGACTACTTTGCTGGCCTTAACTAACTCCCCGTTAGAATACTCAATTAAATGCTCCTCTTTCAAGTTCTGTGATTTCTTGGGTCTTTGCTCCAAAATTTCTGACTACTTTTTCAACTTTGGATTGATTTATCACGAGTCTTTTCCTCTGACTGGTGCTTAAATTTTCTTGCATTACCATCCTTCCATTCGATGGGTATTATGACTTCCTTATTTCTTCTATTTACGACAAGGTCGGTAGTGACTTTAGTGACTATGGTAGGTACGACTTCCTGGACTTGTTGGGCCATCAGTTGAGCAATGTTGATCGATTAATTCTCACGGTTCACTTTCTAGCTACGTGTGTTTCTTCTAGAAAATACAGTTCTAATTCATTTGTAAAATGTATGTTTAATTAAAAGTTGTCTCTAATAAATGTTCGAGAATATTTGTATTTTTATTTATGACAATTTCCTTAAAATAAATTTGGTAAGAACGTCTTGGTGATTTAATAAAAATTAATTTCGTAAAAGCTTAATACATATCTGAAGAGTTCAAAGTTAGATGCTAATGCATCCTTAAATTATTTCTCTTGTCCATACTGGGGTTTTAAATGGAACAACCCAAAAGTGCATTTTTGGAATTCTTTCAAAATCACGAGAGTTACAATCGATAGGATCAACTTTGCCAACCGTATTACCACAACTTGTCCGCCCAAGTCAACTCTCCTAGTCATCCTTCTTGCCGTCATAGCATTTTCTACAACTTTGGTGGTACATTCCTCCAAGAGATGCACCAAGTTTGTCAACTAAATTATGGCCTGATTCCATCTTGATGCCCTGCTCCGACTATTTTGCAGTCCGTCGGCGAGTGTTCGCATAGTTCGAGCCTCTCCTTGTGTCATACTACTAATATATCCGATCAATATCCCCGAAAGGATGTAAAATAATCTTGCATTATCTAGCTGAGTTATTGCCGGTCCACTCCGAATGGTTGCCGCAACTCTCTTCTGAGTTGTCTCATATGAGGCGTTGGGAGGTTCGAGTTAGGCGTAGGAATAACTTGTGTACTTTGAGATAAGACAGTTGTTCGGGGTAATCGGAGGTGGATCAATTGAAATGTCTTCACTTGTTAGTCCAATGTCGGAATCGTAATGCCTAAACGGGTCTTTCTCCAAAGTCTAAGTAATAGTGTTCGGCATAGTGATTGTAGTGTCCGCATAACTTATTAACGCGCCTTCAAACTACTAGTGTCATCCTAAGTGCTAACGCAAGAGTGTTCAACAGTGGCGTTATTTTACTTAAACGCGTAAGTGCTATAGTAAATATCAGAATCATGATGTGCTTATGTGAACTCACACGGTTTATGTTTTTCAGGAAAATTTCGAAGGTTCCAACTTTTAAACTCTAACAGTACGCTTAGTTCATAAGTCTTATCCTACTTATATCATAGCTAAGCGTAGGTGATCAGGCTCCGCTTATCTATGATATATCAGAATAGCACCTATCCTAATCGTACGAGTTTTTAAATTCTCCTATTCATCGAAATCTTTTTAATTAAAAGTTTTAACTTCTTTTCGAAAAAGGTTGGTTATAGTACTTGGTTTTATGAAAAACCGATGTTCTCTATAACCTATGGCTCTGATACCAAGTCTGTAACACCCCGCTAAAGCAGAAACACGAGGTGCTACAGTCTAGATTTCATAACGATAGGAGATACATAACACCAACCATTCATAAATAAAAAATTTAAACAGTGTTTACAAAAGTACATCCCAACCATAAATATAATCGTTTACAATTGTTCACAAAACGAAGATATCTAGCATAACATGATTGGTGACTACTAAATTCCATAAAAGCCCTATCAAACCTTCGGATTTCCTGAAAAGCATGTTAAAAAGAGACGTCAACTACGAGAGTTGGTGAGTTCACAGGTTTTGATATGCACAAAAAATTTTACATGCAGACACATTATAAAAAAATATACTGAATCTTTTTAACCATTCACAACCACGTGTATACTTGGACGTACGCTCACGCCAAAATACACAATTATGCATAAGATATGTAAAACTTCGAGCCACTACCAAACCGTTAACCCCAACGAATACCTCAGAGGTGGTTGCTAACCACATGGGTGGAACGTTCGTGCGAACTACCTCAGCGGTGGAACTCACGTCCACATGGGTAGGGCGTCTTTCAACGAGTACCACAGCGGTGGGATCTTCTGCCCCACATGTGTAGTCGTTACTTCCGAAATAGTGCACCCTTCACTCGTCAGTCCTTCGGGTGGGTATTGGTACCAAATAGCGTTATCCACTAAGTCCATAGGCTCCTAAATGAGTTAATGGTAGTGTATATTCTAAGGGGCAAACTTTACTCGCACATATCGTCACAATGCATACTCACAAAATCATGCTAAAAAGCATACGTGTACACAATTCATATAACCATGCTAAAAAGCATACGTGTACACAATTCATATAACCATGCTAAAGAGCATACGTGTACATAATTCATTTAACCATGCTAAGAAGCATACATGTACACAATTCACCAAACGTTGCTAGAAAGCAAATTTTTATAACTTTTATTAACAACATGCTTTTCACCCCAAATACGTAAAAACGTTAAAAACGGGGCTGTGAATACTCACCTCGAGTGATTAAAGCGTTCAACAAACGTTAGTGCGTGTACGAGTCCCGGCTCCGAAACTAGAATTGCCCTAAATCATAATATTTAACGTAAGTTCCAAGTCCAACGGTCCATATTTTAATAAATAGTAACGATATCCTATATAATGCCTTTACTACATTTGTTATGTTCAAACTTGATATAAAATAACTTTTTGTTGGTTAAAATTATGATCCAAACATATTGGAATTAAGAATGTTTGTAAAACAACATTTCTGAATAATTCCAAATCTGGCAGATTTGGTCCCATGCAAAGGTGTCACCAAATGGCTTAGTTCCAAAGAGAGTTAGACCTCAAAAATTTTACCTACTGTAATTTGGGATGTTAGCAACAATCCCACAATCTTTCATAATTTTTGGAAGTGTTCTTCATATTTTAAGAATTTTTATAAAATCAGTAGGCACTTTTTATTTTCAGAAAAACATGTCAGAGGTGTTTTCTTCATAAATAATTCAATTCTCCACCAAATCACGAATTTCAAAAGGGATTTTATAGAGGACACATATACCAAGCTAATGAGACAAGTTTCATATCATTTGGGTGGTTTTTGAGGGAGATATGGCCTCTTAAAGTCGTGCATGTGCAATCTGCCACAATGGGACAGCCTACACCACTAACTTAATTTCATTGGTTGAAGCCTCAAAAGTCCACCAAATCACATGATTTTGGATTCTTTGGAAAGCTAACTCAGAGAACTTGAGTTTTGAATTAAAAATTGTGCATTTTGGATAATTTGTTCAAGAGATATGCATGCATAAAAATGAATAACTTTTCTGACTGAAAGCTGATGAGTTTCAAAAAGTTTTTAGTTGGTTGAATGGGTTTCCCTTCGAATTTTTGGGTGATTCAAAAGCGATTTTCTTCCTACTCATTAAATTTCAATCTATCAAATTTTTGTAAGAAAATACCTCAGTTTACTATACTTTTGCAACGTTTAAACACACATGCAAAATCAGACAGATTCTGTCCAGATTCACAACTTCCTTTTCAACCATCAAACACATAAAATCATAAGTTTTCTTGGGGGTTTCTTGCTATTAACCATAAACTCATATTGTTTAGCAAATATTTTAATGAAATAACTTTGAATAACAATAAAACACATGCATGCATCATCAAAACAATTTTCTGTTCAAAACAAGTATCAAAACATCAAAAGCAAGTGATTTTACTCATCAAACTTGTGTTTTTATGGAGAAATCATGGATTTTCACCACTTTCAAATGTTTTAACACATTATCATGGTTAAATCTCTTCCTCAAACATCAAGGATGATGTTCATCCAACAAAGAAGGTTAAAACCTCACAAAAGATGAAGAAAATACCCCAAATGGGTTAAAAATCTAAGTTAAACTATCATGCAATGTACCTTACCTTTGTATGCACTAAGAACACTCTTAAAAACTTGCTTGATTCTTCAAAAAAACTGAGATTTTGGGTGAAATGTGGCTGGATTTTAGAGAGAGTAGAGAGAATTTAGAGAGAGAAAAAGGGTTAGAGAGAGAGAGAGGTTTGAATTATGGATGGTGAAGTGATGGTGATGATGTTTTTGTATAGAAAAGAGAAAAAGAGAGGGTAGGGGGGTGGCCGGCCCCTTGGTGGGTCCCACCTCTCCCCAATTTTCTTTTATTTATTTTTTTTTGAAGAATTAATTAAATACCTACACTGTATTTTCAAACGCAGTATCGGTTTTTTTCGCGTTTTCGGTAGAAACCGATTTTTCGAGGGAGATTTTTGGATCATTCAAGTTAATTTACTTATTTTAAAATAAAATAACTTAATTTTTCTAAAAATTAACTTTAATTTGGCATAATAGGATTTTCGGACGATTTCGGACCGGTACGGGCTTTTCGGGCAATTTTCGGGACTTTCAGGTTTTAGCCTAAATTTTTCACGCAAACTAACCTAGTTTCATTTAGAAACTTAAATAACTAGCTTTTAACCTACGGAAACGCTACTGAGTGGATCAAACGAGTAGCTAACCTGAAGGTCAAAAACTGACAATTGTCACATCGAGTTAGAGATCTCAAGTGGTTTTACTCTTCTTTGACTTATCTTGACTCGAGACATGTACTCGAGTCTTGTTTCTCGAGTCATTTAAAACGTGGTAATCTACCAACTCGAGTCATGTATCTCGAGTCACATAACTCGAGTTAGTCATCTCGAGTGGTTTATTTCTTTTGACTCGAGACATGTACTCGAGTCTTTTAACTCGAGTCTTAGTGTTTGAATTGGTTACTATAATTTTGAAGGTATCTCGAGTGGGTTCTTGTAAATCGAGTCCTAGTATTTGAGTTGGTTCAGATTAAGTTGGACGTATCTCGAGTGGTGACTCGAGACATCCACTCGAGACATGTATCTCGAGCAGGTTCATATAACTCGAATCTTAGTTTTTAACTTGGTTAACACTATGTTGGAAGTGTCTCGAGTGGTGACTCGAGACATCCACTCGAGACATGTATCTCGAGTCGGTTCATATGTCTCGAGCAAGTTTTTTGAACACTCCTATTTTCCGCTCGAGACATGAACGGTCTAATCACTGCGTGCCACGTGTCATAGTCATCATGAGTTACTTATCCGTTTCAATCCTCTACTATAAATACATTGGTTCTACTCTCATTTCCAATCTTTCTGGAAATTCATTCTCGTGCGGATTTGTTCAAGTTGTTGCTGCCAAGTTGAAGATAGTGTCTTGCTTAGTCTACTTTGTAGTTCTGATTAGTGTGTGTTTTGTATACGTATCCCGGGTTCTACGAAGCCTATAGGTATTCATTCGGTCATATACCGATTAGGCTAGTAGTTTAAAATTTTTTGTATCAACTTATCTTAAAACACGGGTTAACATCTCGGGATTGTATTCTTGATATTTTAAACCTCTAAGTGTGAATGACCCGTTGTTCCGGATCATATGGACTTGAGACATTGGACTTCATATTATCGTGTTTGACTTTAAGATTGACCTTCAAATCTACAATATATTGAACTAAATAAAAATAATATATAAGTCTTTTCATGGACCATAATGGCTAAAATTGTTGTTATCATGGTTAAACGTTTTCTTGAATTTCGCTTGAGACATAAGCCTTAAGTGTTACTAAAATGGAAGACTTGTATATATTCAAATATTGATAGTTCATTATTTTGATCAATGGTCATTCTTTTGGTATACTTTTCTCAAGTCCCACACTGTGTGATTTTCTTTTTCACACTTAAACGCGTTTTTCATAAAAGTTTAAACTTAAACGATAAATCTAATGTTTTTATGAATTACAGAAATGGAGGATTATACTTTCCCAGGCTCAGATGATATGGCGATTTCAGACATTATCTCAGTACAATCATCTCCACGTAATCCGAATGCTGATGCGGATAGACAGTTGATTCGTCCGTCGTTATTTCTACCATCAATATCGAACAACGTTCCTTACAACCAACATGCAAGGTTGAGAGCTCCGGTGATTACTGCCATCTTACGGAACCATCCATTGTACACTGTTCTTACAAAGATGGTTGAAGTACCCATGATTTACGTGCAACAAGTATGGAATACACTGCAATTCCATGCTGATCCGGGTAATTATCACTTTACAGCTAAGCTGGATCACTACACCATCAGCTTTGGAGTCAACAAATTTCGCCGCATATTGGGATTTCCGGAAGCGAATAGTAGACCAAATGTTAATCAGTTTGAACCATATGCATCATTGGAAGTTACAATGGCCGGTGTCGAATCTGTTGGTCACCTGGAGGCGATCAATGCACCATCTCAGTTCAACAAATCCAACTTACCTCCAACATATAACACCTTGTTCACAATTCTAAGTAGATGTTTGACTGGGAAGTGGACGGCTCAAGACACGGCGACTCAGTCATTTCTGACTCTTTTCTATGGCGTACTATTCAACAAGCATTATGACTATGCATCGTTGATTTTTTACGATCTAAAGGAGCTTCTAGCCAAGAGACAAAAGCATCTACCATACCCGAGATTTCTAAGTCTTCTTATTGCTAGTGCAATGCATCATAACCCAGATATTCCGCGTCGATCAGATGCGGAAAAGGTCAAGATTCATGATATGCAGTCTATTCGATATCCGAAAAAGGTGTTTGCTCCGGAGGTTCCTTTGTTTTCTGAACTTTTAGACTATGCTGATCAGAATGTGGCATGTGTGATAGCGTATAGGGCTAGTTTTCCACCTATGGTCCAACCAGAGCCGGAGGGACCTACCCAAGGTGTTATCCCTAGCAGTGAGGGTATAGCTCTTAGGGACCAAAGATCACGGGATCTTGGTCAGGGTGTGTTGAGGGAAAATACCGAGAGGGGTGCAGGTGGGGTCCATTCTGATCAGCTAGCTCATTCATCTACTATCAATGTAGCAGCTCAACTTGGTCAAATAAGTTCGGCGGTTCAGATGGATGATGTATTTGCTACACTAGAAGATGAGCACGGAGCTACGTCACTGATCTTGCATACTAATGTGGAGGCTGAGTTAGATGATTTTGCTCTTTCTCCGGTAAATGATCAATTTGTGGGCGAATTCCCTGACATCGAGGAAGTTGCGGAATCTTTACTTGATTTATCTCAATCGATTGTGGAGACATCAGACGTACAGTGCTACTCTCCGAATGAACTGGCACAACGTCTACACCGTCTTATGGGATATGACTCTTCATCTGAGGCAAGTGTTGATGCACGTGATGATATGGTTATGGATGAGGATGTAGATTCTCAATCACCTACTGATGAACTTCCCGGATCCGGTGATGATGATGATCATGATGATGATGATATGCCTGATCAAGGCTCGAGTCGTTTAATGACTCAAGGTGACATAAGGATGGCTGAGGGAGAATTAGTTGAAAATTCGGATGTGAGGTTGAGTGTTGGGCAAGCCAAAAGAATTGATGAGAGTGAGACAGGGCTAGAAAAGAAGTACAAACCCCTCCCCAAGCCGAGTCTAGCTGGGTAGCCACAACTTCTAGGGGTGAGCATATGTTGCCACCACCTATTGAAAAAGACATGAGATCCCCACTCATGCAATGCACAACCCAACTCACCCACTCTACCGTTTCTCAACAAACGGTAGTTTCATCTTCTCACGGGGTTTTACCACAACTTGTACCCATTCCTCAATTGGAGGTTGGTGGTACCGACACAGTGAGGCAGCTGCCCCCGCCCACGACTTCACTTGTTCACTCATCGAGTCTAGGTCCACTTGCTTCAAATGTAAATCTTTCTTTGGCTAGGACACAGGTGCAAACCACCTTTGCAGGAGGCTTTAGTAGCCCTGCCGGAACCACCGTAGTGAGTTCTGCATTTGTTGCGGGCTTGCAAGGATCGGAGGGAAATTCCATCAGTGCTAACATCATGCCAACACTGAACATGGGTTCCTTGAGTTCCACTCTTGGATCAACGAGAAGTCTGAGTGACCTCGGAGTTAGTTTACCCGCATCCACTATTGTCACGGAGTTAAGGCAGCAATCTACCATTTTGGGTTCTTCCTCAACACCCATTGGTAGTTTATCGTCTGATTCAGTTCCAGTTTCCACATCCTCCACAGTCTCTGCATCATCCGCATCAACTGCACCATCATCTTCTGCACCGCTATCGACTGGCACGGATTCAACTCCAGATGTTGATCTTTCTCGTATTCATGTTGTAGCAACTGCAAACCAACTGATTACGCGTTCCATGTATCGAGCAAACAATGAACAGATGGCGACTGTTATTCAACAGCAAACTGCTCGAATTTCAGCTTTGGAGAAGCAAGTTGCTTTGTTAGCTAAAGGCAAAGCTCCGATGTCTGATCCTCCTTCACAGCCTTCTCAGTCAGCGGCTGATTCTCTTACTATTCCGGAGTTAAAGGGGTTGTTGTTCTCTAAACTCTTGGAGTCGGGTTCAGCTGAAGATCGTGATCTTGTGGGTGTACTACAACAACAAACAGTCTTGCAACAACGTGCCATTCAAGAACAACGGTCTCAGGCTCACTTGGTTACACATACTGAATTCCAGCAGCTTCAGGCAACTCTTGATGCTTCTCTAACAAGGACCTTCACTGATATCAACAAGATGTTCACTGAGGGGTTGTCTCAGTTATCTGATAGGATTCGGGGGATTAAGGAAACGTGTCAAGTAGCTGCTAGACGGCCAACCAGAAGGCATGATGATCATGATCATCATGAGGGGGAGAGGAAGTGTAGAAGGTTGGAAGAAGAGCCGTCTAGGGAACAGACTTCTTCTAGAATACAAGTTGTTGATCGTTTTGAAGAGAGACATCCGAGAGAAAAGCAGCCGACACGACATAGAGATGCAATTGTTCTGACTGGAGGTCAAGAGATGGATACTGAACTCGGGTTACAGTCAACATTGGATTTTCTGAGTTCTGTACAAGAAGAGATACCGGCTGAGGGTGTAGAAGAAAGAGGAGTCAGATTTTCAGGAGTGTCTAGCTCTACGTCTGAAATAGATAGAGTTCTAGCGCTTCTTGAGAATGTAGCCTCTGAAATCAGAGATTACCAAGTGCCAAATGAGGAGATTCAGGATGCAAGGTGTGCAGAAGATAACAGACTGAAGGATATGTTTGATGATGTACAATTTGATTTTGAGAAAGAAGAAGCTGTGGATGATGTGGAAGGTCCTCTACTGGAAGAAGTGTTGCCTCAGAATGATTTGATGCCTGTAGATCCAAAGAAAGTTGAACTATGGGAAAAGATGAAAGCAAGTTCGGGGAAATTTCTAAAGAGAACGGAATGGAATCGGTTTACAAGGGCCACTGGGAAGTATCTGGAAGAAAGGTACAAGAGTAGATTCTGTTATCATGAGCGGAAGCTGAGCTATGTAAAGTTGTACGGGATTGAGAATCTGAAAGAGGAGTTGAGAAAAGAGTACATTTACATGAGTAAGGTGAACAAGCAAAGAAGAGAAGCGTTAGTGTCAGATTACAAGTTTGTTGCTGTAAAGAGTTACAAGACCAACAAGCTTAGTGCCTACTTCTATCCAGTGATTACATTTACCAGAGATGATGGGAAGGAATATGTGATTACAGAAGCAGATTTTCAAGATGTGAGCTTCGATGTGATTTTTGGGATTTTGTATGATCTCAAAGGAAAAGCCTTTAGATCAGAGGAGGAGATAATTGCTCTAACAGCAATTGCTAGACATGTCAAGGCTTCTATCTCATTGGCTCATCTATATGATTTCCAGCTAGGATTGGAGAATTGGTCGTCAAAGCTATTCTGTCACAAACCACAAAGAAGTTTGATTGGTGAAGAAAAGGATTTTGTCTTGTACACTGTGTTCTATGATGCAGATGAAACCAAGATTTCATGTGTATATCCAGATTCTCTAGGCAACAAGAAGAGAATGTACTCTCATGAAGTGATGTTATTTTGTGATGACACGTTGAAGATGGTGATGGATGGGTTGAATACAAGATTGCAAATGGATAAGCATAATGTCCATGACATCTCAGCTGCAAACAAGGTATTGATCAAGCATTTTGTAAGGGAGATAGATAGAAGATTGAGGCTGAGAAATGACATCAGATTTGCAGAAATCAAGTTCAAGTTGAGAAAGCCTGCCGTGAAGCAATCTTAGTCAAGTAGTTGTTTGTTTCTTTTGTATGTCCCTCCTTCTTTTATAAAAGGGGGAGATTGTTAGTGTTAGGTTTATAATAGAAGTTGAGGGACCATTTATGAATATTTCTATTTCTTAGGAATGAGGTATAAATACCTCATTGCCTTGTATTGTACCATAAGCCTTTCATCATGAATGACATATGAGTTCCACATTCTCTCTCTCTACTTTCTCTCTCTACTTGATATCATTACTCTTATGCTAGATCTAACATGATTTTGATTAGATCATGTTAGATTGATTCATCTTTACATCAAACATAAAGTGATGGGCCTTGAACAATGGGCCTTAATCACATTTACATTAAAAGAAACAAAGTTTAAGAAATTGCAAAATTGACACAACTAACTAGATTTCTAACACAAACCAGACAGGGTTGCAGGTTTGTTTGATGTTTCTGTATCTAACGAACACTTTGAAACCCAGAAATCAATGTACCAAAGTTCGTAAAAACTTGTTTTAATGAACCAAAACAATTTTAAATAAAAAACCCAAGTGATCTTTACCACCAATTTGCACAAAAACTAAAAGCTTTAAATAATGAAAAAGTATACCCAGTGGCTTCATTCGCACGAAACCAAAAACCTTGAATCTACCTTTATCTTCCAACTCTGATACCAATTGAGAGTCCCAAACTATGAATCAATGATCGCATAATGCAAACACACAAAGACTAAAGATCAATGTAATCGAATGATTTTTGGTAGGTATTTTCCGTAACCCTTTCTTTTGATATTTAATATATTTTCAGAGGTGGAGAACTAACAATTAAATAGATCTAGGTCCAAGTATAAACCTTAATCTACTATCGTTTTTCTAACAAGTAATAACGGTACAAGTACCGGATATCGATCCCATAGGGAAGCAGTGTGAACAGTCTTTTTAAAAAGGGTTTATGACTTGTAAGGGTAACTAACTATTCGATTTGTACAAATGTTACCATTAAACTATTTTTTGTACTCAATAGACCATTGAACTCATTTTTTTGTATACATAATACCATTATGAGCGGGAATAGCCGGTTTTGACGTGGATCTGTACACATTATACCATTGAACTATTTATTTTTGTACACATTATACCATTGAACTATTTTTTTTTGTACACATTATACCATTAACCTTTGATATGTTTACAAAAAAGGTGGCAATGACTAGGCATTCTCTTATTCTTCTTCAAGACACAATCACCACCACTACCATCACCACCACCACCGCCACCGCCACCGCCTCCTTCCTCCAACCACCACTCTCCATTTCTCCTTCGCATACTAAAACCCATTTCTTCACCGGAGTTCCTTAACGACGAAGATATACTCATGGACTTCTTGCTCGAAAAGGAAAAACCCACCACCAACAACAACAAGGGCTCTTCCACTGGGTTTTACGGGTTCGGATTGGATCTGAGTTCTCCGGTGGAGTCCGTCATGGGTTCCATCGAGACAGAGAGCAACGAAGAGGATTACCTGACCGGGTTGACTCCTATGTTTAAGGAATTGCCACCTTTTTTGTAAACATATCAAAGGTTAATGGTATGATGTGTATAAAAAATAATAGTTCAATGGTATAATGTATACAAAAAAAATAGTTCAATGGTATAATGTGTACAGATCCACGTCAAAACCGGCTATTCCCGGTCATAATGGTATTATGTGTACAAAAAAAAAGAGTTAAATGGTCTATTGAGTACAAAAAATAGTTTAATGGTAACATTTGTACAAATCGAATAGTTAATTACCCTTACAAATCATAAACCCTTTTTTATATGAAAGCTCATTTCAGTTGGGTTTTGGATGAAAATTCTTTTGGTTGGTTTGGTGATAAAATAACTAACTATTAAAATTCAGTTATAGAGAGAAGCATAGGGTGTAAAGCTTTTGTTGACATAAAAGTAGGTAATCCGGTAGAAGATATTATAGTGACTTTGTATGCTTTAAGATTAATATCTACGTAACTTCAGAAAAACTAACACATTTTCATAATCTTAAATATTTATCAGTTAATATAGATGCAGTCTTTAATGAAATATAAAAACTTGAAATAGTAACAACAAAACCTGTCACGTTTCGTATATCCCAAAATTAATATTTAAGTAACTTCTTGAAAGTTACCGCATTTTCATACATCTGATTAATTGTCAAATAATTAAACGTAATCTTTAATGAGATAAAAACCTAAAGTAATATAACAAAACTTAACTATATTAGAGACACATTTTACCGTTTTATCGTCAATTAAACTCAACTATATACTTTGCACCTCAAGCTAGGTTTTCAGCCCATCATCGCTTGGTTTCTTTTTATAAAAGATTTAAAAACGGATATTTTCAATAATGGGGATGGAAAATATAAAATCTTGTAGTTTTCTATAATTAGGAAAATTAACTTGTCGCGCAAGAGTTTTAGTTTTAAAGGACGAAATTAAAATTGCAGGTAAATAAAGTGCATGAAAGTAAATAGCGAGAAAGTAAATTGCTATAAAAGTAAAGTGCAAGAAAGTAAATTGCTAGAAACTTAAAATTGCTGAAAAGTAAAATGACTGGAAATGTAAAGAACTGGAATGTGAAAAACTGGAATGTGACCAGTTGTAAACTAAAAGACTTGTGCGCTAAGAAAATTTGGAATTATAGAGAAAATGTTTGTTTTTGCTAGTTTTCTTCATAACTCGGCCTTTCAGATAATAACTCGTGTGCCACGAAAGAGTTTTATGACTCGAACATAAAGCTACTACCAAATGTTTTCCAGAAAATAAAACCAAATTATGAGAAAACTATAACGAAATATAAGAAATAACGGGATGAGGTCTAGTGGAAATAAAACTTGCGTCGATTTATATTAACTTGGAACTTGCCTTGATTTCTACCAACAACTTATCTCCACTTTCGTTGTATACAAAGATTTCAAAACAACAACGAAAGCAATGTTAACTTGTGTAAAAACTACTACTACTACTATTTGGTTCTTTCGCGAGGAAGGAAACCAATTATACTAAGAAACATGGAAAATTATATTTAACTACAACATGGAGCAAAGAAAGCTAACTTGGGATTGCTTGGAAAAAAAACTAGACAAACTAGTTGTCTTCAAAATGTTGTAAAGAAAAGTGTAGTTTCCATCTACACACAATACACATATATATAATAGATATTTGATGGCAAAAGTCTGCATGGGCCTCATGGGTCAGTTGTTCAAAAAAGAAAAGCTATATTGTTTGGCCCAAAAATCTTGGCCCACTTGGTGCTTCTAGGGTCCATTCCAAAAATTGAAGCCCATGAACATAAACCTGCATAAAACATTTTAAATTAGAATTAATTGATGTCTATTATAATATAAGGTTCCAAATTTTGTAAAATGTAAAATATGGTGTGTAACGCCCCGTTTTCCCAAAGTTAGATATTTAACGCGTTATGTTAAGATTAAGCTAAGTTGGCGTCGTTTGTGAAAATTCCAGGTTGGAGGACCTGGGTGTCATTTTAGAAAGATGAAGGTTGTGTAGCAAATATAAAAGAGGGTTTTCAAGCCCTAAACTCCCTCATTTGTTCAGTGTACGAAATTGAGAGAAGGGAGAAAACTCCTTGGCGATTTTTGGAGCACTTGGAAGGGAAGAGAACATCAATTGGTGTTAGCAAAGCATTGGTGATCGATTGTTGGTGTTAGTATTGGAAGGTAATTATCCCTTTTATGTAATTGGTATGTCAAGTTCAAGTCTATGTTCAAGGGCTAGGGTTTGAGTTTGTATGGATGAAATTGGTGATCTTTGGATCACCAATTGATGTTGTTTTGATGTTGTTAAGATGCCAAATCATGGGGTTATGTTAAGGGATCGAAAGACATGTTTAATTGAGTATTTTGGTGCAAAAATCGATGACAAGGATGAGGTTTCGGACCTTGGATCGAAATCCCGTCGAAAAATCGATTTTTGTGTTCTGGAGGTGCTTCGCGCCGCGAAGGGTAGGTCCTCGCGCCGCGAAGAGTAGGCCCTCGCGCCGCGAAGCAGTGCTGCGCATTGCTGCGAAGCTTCGCGCCGCGAAGCCTGGGTCTTCGCGAACGCGAAGACCTGTCTGTTTTGAATTTTCAACTTTTTCCGTTAGAGCTCGGTTGGGGTTTTTGGGTTTATAAACCCCTAGGGGATATCAATACATGATGTTCCGTGAAGTTTGGGAATAATTGGACTAGTGTAGCTAGGTCATTTCGGCTTAGGGGTCGTGGTTGTACCTTTGCTGCGCAGCACTGCTTCGCGCCGCGAAGCCTGGGTCTTCGCGAACGCGAAGACCTGTCTGTTTTGAATTTTCAACTTTTTCCGTTAGAGCTCGGTTGGGGTTTTTGGGTTTATAAACCCCTAGGGGATATCAATACATGATGTTCCGTGAAGTTTGGGAATAATTGGACTAGTGTAGCTAGGTCATTTCGGCTTAGGGGTCGTGGTTGTACCTTTGATTCCATTTTGGGTCGAGTTTGATATGTGAATGTATGCATATGTATTATAAGTGCTTGAGCTTTTACGTGTGCTTATTCTTCAAGTGTGTAGTTCCAGACTCGTGATCAGGTGAGTACATTAACCTGCGTTCATGTTTGATATGCATGTATGATCATGATGTATATGTGGTTGATATGTAGCTGGCATGTAATATTCACGATAGTACCTATGGAGGTATTTATTACCCCTAGGGAAGATGGGTTCAGAGGCCTGGTACCAGTGTCAGTCATGGTGCTCTTGGTGTTTATCCTTGAGATAGTTGGTCACGATGCATGTCCAGTTTATAGTTATGCTTATGGTTATGTTATAGCATTCATAGAGCCTAGGTTTGTGCTCACTAAGCTTTAATGCTTAACCCGTTGTGGTTTATGTGGTTTAGTGACAGGTACCTCTTCTAAGGATAAGGGAAAAGCATCTGCTTGATGACTCAGATCGGTCCAGTTCAGAGGCGTACCAATGATTTGGAAACGAACTTCAATTATTATCATTGAAATGTTTTGGTTACAAACAGGATGAATCTGGAGTTGTTTCTATTAAGTTTAATCACTTTGGACCCATTTTGGGAAAATTGTTACATCTACATTTTTATTTAAAGCTTCCGCATTTTGGTTACTTATTTCTGTTAAACGTCGTTAGAAATGAAAATGGTCGTTACATGGTGAATATAGGATTTATAATGCTTTTTAGCTTTTATAATTATATAAAAACGATCGAAATTAATTATATAATATGGTTGATGTTTTAACCCTATCAATTTATTGAAATCATAGGTTTTACAGAAATAATAGTAGCCGTATGCATATAATAGAAAACCACTGATTAAAAACCTATTGTAGGGTTTACAACCCTTAAATACATATAGATTAGCAATTATGATTTATTGACAAAAAATACCCTGAACTTTTTATTCAACAAAAATAGCCCTAACAAATACCAACACAAACTTATATTTGTATGTTTATAAATTGTTGATTGGGGATGTTCATCGGTTGACATCCAATAGATATGAGGGGAACCGAACCGATTCAATCATCAATTAAATGTTGGATTCTTTTAATCTAATGGATTGTTGGATTAGCTCGGTTCTATCCAATGAATATTAATTTGGATTGGATTGGATCCAACAAATATTAATTAGATTGGATTTATCCGACATCCAATGAATGATTAATTGTTTTATTATATGTATCATATTCAATTAATTATTGATTGTTCTTAAAAAGAAATTAATGGGTAGTTGAATGAATAATCGGATCGGTTTGATTGGTTTTGATCAGTTCAAAATATCCAATTGTCAACGATCACTTCTAATTGAATCGGTTAAATTTTTACGCACTCTATTTGCTTATCATCATGTAAAATTTGATAACATGAATGTCAAGTTTATTATCTTTTTTACTCAAACATCTTGTAAACGAGTATCCACCGCATCAAGTCTCACAAACATTAACAAAGTTATGGGTCAATACATACAAAATGTAAAATTTTAAAAATTATTAAATAAATAGAAACAAAAAGTTATTACGTTAGTCAACAGTATTGTGACAGATTGGTTGTCGCTTGGGGGTTCATAGCGCTCTAACCGGGTTCGAGCCTTCCCATGCACATATCTAGAGACATTTAAGTGGTGTCATGTTTAACCCTCAAAATTACCGGGTAATAATAGTAGGGCTTTGGCCCAGACACCCTTCCAAAAAAAAAAAAAAAAAAAAGATTTTGACCCTCTTCCTTATCTTCGTGGAGGCAGAGAGCTATAGCTAAGCTAGGTAGCCGTTTCAACCTGCTTCACTCTTTCACTACGTTCTGCAAAACCCACCTCGTATGCTTTCTCTCTACCCTTCATTTCTCTTCTTCATATTCTCCTTACTTTCCTCTCTATCTCTATCTCTATCTCTATCTCTATCTCTATCTCTATCTCTAATCCCGCCCCATTTCTGGTGTTTGAATCTATTCGTCTTTATTCAGTAAGCTTTCGATTTCTACTGCTTTGAACCCTTCTTGGATAATGCTTATGTGTTATAGAACCTGCTTCTTTTTCGTTTGTTTTTCTTGGTTTACCTTTAATTGTCATGGTCTTGCATTGCACACCAAGTGTTTGTGAAAATGTCTAGCCTAATTTCATAATTTTCATTACCCTGGATGCTTGAATTATTTACATGGCTGCTTAAAGAACTTAATCAATTAGTGCCCCAATTCCGAAAGGGAGAAGGGTTTTGGTTTTTTTGACACTCCCTCTGCTATTCTCCAAGTACAAAACTGATTGGGTTTTGCTGCAAAATTAGTATCTGATTGAAGTACACTATTTGGCTTCAGTAGTCCATGTTTAGTTGTCATCATAGGGGAAGCTTGGGAGAAATTACCATCTGTTCTAACAACAAGATATAATGCCCTTACTGAAAAAGTGAGATATATAGTCAAACAATCAACAATCAAAATGACACAAAAATGGATAGTAAATGATACAACTGTGTCATGATAATCATATAACATGGTTCCACAACTTTTTGATTGTTCCCAAGATGATATGTATTATCACAAACTACCACAAAATGCTTACCGGTTATTGTAACGAACGTGAATGGTAGCCCAAACAACCTACTACTTCAAGTTTGAAGAGTGGAGAACAAAACCAAACAATATCTTATTTGTATATGTTTGTTCTAAACTAACGAGTCCTAAAAATTCCATTTTTTTTATCCTGCTTGATGCGCAAATGTGAGCTAGGGACGACTTGGCAACTGGCTTGTAGTCGCTCGCTGTTTCAAATCTCAGCCGAAACCCTTATGCAAAGATACTTAAAAAGTCGTGTTACAAGTCGGATTATGCGACTACCCAAGTCACAAGCAGCTCGCGTGCATGTCACAACAAATGTACCTAGAGTTTCACCATTTCTAACAAAGGAAATATACAATTGTTTTTGTGCATTAACTAGTTGAACACATGAAAAAAAGTAGTGGGTAATCTTGGGCCATGCTATAAGCTATGCCCCTCTTTAAACAGCAATGAGATCCCCAAAGTTTGATATATACGACTCAATAGCTTCCATACGGTATCGATTTACAAGCAACAATATTTGTGGTATGAGATCTAGAAAACCTAGTTGATTTTTCTACCCAAATGTTTTCCTTCCATTTTTGTCTATCACATACTCTACTGGCAGTTCAATAGCATTAATTATTCACATGAACGCCATAAAAACATATCCTTGATTTAAAATGTGTGGGTAGGATTTTATTCCCCTAATAGTGTTTAATCTGAGCAGAACACTCTTAATTTCTATGTAAATCTTTTGCTATCGTACTTCTCTTTTTATTTGATTGGTAATAATGTTTCTGCTTCATTTTTCCAGCCTCGTGAAGTTAGTCTGCAGCCTTCAATGACCTTTGAAGGTAACCATTTTTTCTATGCAAAAAGTTACATAAGCTACCTATGCTCATCAATTGGTCATGTTTAATTCTTCTACAATACATTCGAAGCAGTTGATACTTTTTGTTTCCCATTTTAATGTTTCATCTCATTTACAGATATCTTTAGTCTTAGTACATAGTGGAATCTCTAGTCTGCATGCATGCATGCTCTGTATAACGTCCATTAGAAATCCATGTAAGTAAACGTAAATAACCTAGAATTATTTTTTATTTACATATGAAAAATCCAAGTATCCTAAGCTGTGATGTGGTTAGTTTGATTTCATCAGATACATGGTCAAGGAAGTTTTCCGTGTAGTTGTTTTGTCAAGGGCGGTATGCAATCCTTATGTGACACCTTCTGGGTGTTCAGACCTGAAGTTTCGGTTTCACTGCATCCAGCTGGTAGAAAGAGCAGAAAGATATTGCTGAAGAAGTCGTTGACCAGATCTTGTAGCAGAACCCCTTCACCTCATATTTTTGGGTCGTGGATCGTGGAGACATGGCTCCCTGGACAACCTTTGATTTCTGCACGCGTTAGAGGTATCAATTCATACGTTAATGTTTCTGTATATTAAGGCTTAGTGCTTAATATGTTTCTGAACACTTAAATGCTTCCAGTTATTTGACAGATGAAGGAAAAAATTTGGAGAATACCGGAAGTGACTTTCTGGTCTCGAAACAGTTATTGGGCGATCTTGATTTTGAAGATGACTTCGGTTCTGAAGATATAAGTTGTGCAATTGAGGATGTGTTCAGCAGAATTTACCAGCCTGTAGAGGAACCCTGGCTACTCGAATCTTCTGGGATTAATTATTTTATTAGACAAACAGATTCTTCTTCAAGTGGCTTAACAGTTGAAGATAACATCTCGGATGACCTTATTGTTGACTCTACAGATTCCGACTCTTTAAGCCAATCATTAGATAGTCCAGAGAATAAAGCAGGTTCTCTAAATAATTGGAGTTTAAAACGACATATCTCTGAAAGAGACTACCCTGTTGAGGAGCCTTGGTTACCTATCGTGGTTTCCAGAAATGATGTTTCTGTGGAAAACGATGTGGAAAACCAGATTTCAGAAACATTATCTCTTGATAATGAGAGAGAAAATCAGAGACCTCTTACTGAACTTGAAGAAGTTCCGAAACTGTTTTTTGACGATGAGAGTAACGTAGGTGCGCAGGAGGTATCTGTTGATACGGTTATCTTGATCAACTCTTCTTTATGCACCATGCAAAGGGTTGCTGTAATGGAAGACGAAAAATTGGTTGAAATGTTACTGGAACCCATCAAGAATAACGTGCAATGTGATAGTATATATATAGGAGTAGTCACGAAACTGGTTCCTCACATGAGTGGTGCATTTGTAAACATCGGGCACTCCCGGGATTCTCTAGTTGCAATAAGGCATAACGTAGAGCCGTTTGTATTTCCTCCATTTAGTCGTCACAGAGAGCAAAGATCCGTAGACGGGTCCTTGCTTGTTGAGCTTCTAGAGAATCCAAGGACTAATGAGACAAAACACAAATCGGAAGAAGTGGATGTTATTCATAACGTAGAGGAGCATGATAATGATATCATCCAAGACTCAGATCAAAATTTGCACGATGATTTTGGAGAACATGACATGGATGACGAGTTTGATGTACCGGAAGACTTCCCGGGAAATGCCAACGGTGGTGTAGGGAGTCCTGTGTTGTACGTAAATGGGAAAAAGAATATATTTCAACCAATTGGAAGTCGTCAAACCATGACTAACATTACTCTTGGCATGAAAAGTTCCAACATTGCGGAATATCAACTCCAAGATATAGAAAGTAGCAAGGGATCATGCACAAAAGAAAGTAAGTGGGCCCAAGTTCAGAACGGCACTAAAATAATTGTACAGGTCGTCAAAGAAGGATTGGGTAGCAAAGGCCCGACATTGACCGCTTATCCAAAGTTAAGGAGCCGATTCTGGGTACGTCCTATTTTCCAATATATATATGCTCTCATGCTCTTTGGTTTCGTCGTTTCGTTCTTTATAATAGGAAGGGTAAGTTACATATTTGGTCCCTCTGGTTTACACTTTCTTGCACTGTTGGTCCCTATTTTGAAATAATTATTGAAAAGGTCCATGTGGTTAACCATCAAGGTGTGGGTAGTGGTAAGTTCCTAAAGGGTGGTAGCTCCCACCCAGGTTCAAATCCATGCTTGCGCAATTGGTGGCCACTGAGTATTAATCCCACGGGAGCATGTCTTAGCTCTCGGTAGAAATTGCCAAGGATGTAGTCTGGGCTAAGCCCAGATGAACCTTCTCAAAAAAAAAGGTCCATGTGGTTTACACTTTACACTATATTGCATTGTTGGTCCCTATGGTTTATACTATACTGCACTGTTGGTACCTATTTTGCCAATAGGGTTAGGGACCAATAGTGCAATATAGTGTAAACCACAGGGACCAACAGTGGAATATAATGTAAACCACATAGACCTTTTCCATAATTATTTCAACATAGGGACCAATACTGTAATAAAATGTAAATCATGGGGACCAAATATGTAATTTACCCTAAAAGGAATTTTAAAATGATGTGCAGGTTCTGATGACTCGTTGCAATAGAATTGGAATTTCGAAGAAAATTTCTGGTGTGGAGAGGGTTCGGTTGCGAGTCATAGCAAAGACTTTGCAGCCCCCTGGGTTTGGTCTTACCGTACGGACCGTTGCTGCTGGTCATACCGTGGAAGAACTGCAAAAGGACCTCGATGGATTGCTTTTAATGTGGAAAGGTATAACAGAACAAGCGACATCTGCAGCCCTTGCTGCAGATGAAGGTGTGGAAGGTGCAATTCCCGTTATGTTACATAGAGCAATGGGTCAAACGCTCTCTGTTGTCCAGGATTATTTCAATGACAAGGTAAAATGGGGTAATTTTTGCTTTACCGTTGGAAGATTCTTTATTAAATATCACTTCAAAGTTCGAATATATATATATATATATATATATATATATATATTAATACTATTGGCTATCTTCAGGTGAAGAAAATGGTGGTTGATTCTCCAAGAATTTATCATGAGGTATGACATGGGTAGTATAATCAAAACATTTCTGTCATAGTAATTAGAGTAAATTACATATTTGGTCCCTATGGTTTACACTATATTGCACTGTTGGTCCCTATTTTGAAATAATTATGGAAAAGGTCCTTGTGGTTTTCATTAGATTGCACTATTGGTCCCTAACCCTAACTCCGTGTGAAATCAATCTGTTAAGCATAGGGACCAACAGTGCAATACAATGTAAACCACAGGGACCAACAGTGCAATATAATGTAAACCACAAGGACCTTTTCCATAATTATTTCAAATATGTAATTTACTCTAGTAATTATTTAGCATTTTGTTATTTTTCTTTACTCTTATGTGTATATTTGTATCTTTTTAGAATGTTGAAGTTGCAAAAATAAATATATAATTTGTTCTATGATGGTTATTTGGTTTTATTTGCTCAACGGATCCACTAGGGTAGAATGCAGACCCTTTCCCTTGCTAAAATTATCTTGTTGTGCTAGTCCATTTTTGTAAAAGAAAGCCACCATGATAGATAACAGCCAGAAACATTTCTACGATCTCTTTTGTTGGTTCACTTTGACCTGCTCATATTTGAATGCTGGCATGTAGTCATTTCTTTTAAATGCAATCGGATTTTTACTTCAATCATTTATCACCTTCTGAATCTTTGCTTCTCTGTGAATTGCATTCAGGTTACAAACTATCTTCAGGGAATAGCTCCTGATCTCTGCGATCGCGTTGAGTTATACAACAAAAAGAATCCAATCTTTGATGAGTACAACATTGAGGAAGAATTGAACAACATGCTAAGTAAAAGGTGAGAAGCCATTATCCATGTGAACTTCGTTGTAAATATTTTGTATATTACTGTTTCTAATGGCACCAGATATTTCCACTTACCTATTTTTGTGTCCTTACCTTGAGGCTTGAGCGATACTATCTGGTGTCTAATTTGCATAAATTTTTGCTAAGTTTAACACACCTTTTGTTTTTGTAGGGTGCCACTATCTAATGGAGGTTATCTAGTAATTGAACAAACTGAGGCTTTGGTCTCTATTGATGTGAATGGAGGGCAGTGTATGCTTGGTCATGGAACATCACAGGACAAAGCCATCCTCGATGTCAATCTTGTCGCTGCTAAACAAGTATGTTGATGCCAGTCTATCCAGCTTTTCATAATTTGCAGGAGTTACACGCACACACATATAGAGGAAAGTTCAAATGAAAACTCATTTTTTATTGTGAACGTGAGGACCACTAAAATCGCGTCATGTGGCAATATTCACTCTGAATATGATGCATTATTCAAGTGAATAAAGACGTCTAAACTTTATTCACTCTGGATAATGCATGATATTTAGAGTGAATATTGCAACGTGGCGCGATTTTAGTGGTCCTCACGTTCAAAACCAAAATTGAATTCACATTTGAACCTAACCCTATATATATAGGGGGAAGTTCAAATGTTGTAAACATGAGGACGAATCTCAGCCACTCATCCGGTCAATAAAAGCGACTTTGACCGGGTCCCCTCTTTTAATAATCTCCACCCTCCTATGAATCGCGTCAATCCTCCGTGATCGCTTCCACCGTAACCGAAGATGTGTGGCTGAGATTCGTCCTCATGTTCACAACCAAAATTGAGTTCACATTTGAACCTAACCCTATATATATATATATATATATATATATATATGAATAGACTTGGGATCAAGTTTGTGAGACCGCATTTTTATACTTGAAACTTCACAATGTTTTTGGTGTTCGGATTCAGATTTTTTTTTACCTTAACAATTTTTTTTACCTTAACAATTTTTGTACCGGATAGGGGTCTATTGTTAATGCCAAGAAGTCTATCTTTGGTACTATCTTTTATGGATTTCTTAGAATTTATCTTTACCTTTTGGCTAAAGCAGTGGAAAGGACCATTAGAACTGTTGATTATTATATCTAATTTTATTTCTTTATTGGTGCTACGCATGTATAGTTGTTGCTTGTAGAGCTTTATATTATTAGGATATCTTATCCTTTCAAGCATTTCTTTTTCTAGTCACAATTCACAACAGCCAAAATTTTAGCAATTTTGGCGACTGTAGTGATCTTATATGTTTTTCAACCCAAAACTAGTAAACTACATTTTGTTTCCCACTACAAATGCAAAAAGTTGATTTCCAACTGTTTCAGATTGCTAGGGAATTACGACTGAGAGATATTGGTGGCATTATTGTGGTCGATTTCATTGATATGTCGGATGATTGTAAGTCTCTCTCTTGTTCTGTATGCTTGTTTGTGTGTTTTTGTTCAGAAATTCTCATACAAGAAAGCCTGGTGTTGCATTGCATGCCTAAGTGGCTAAAATTACTAGCATCTTCTTAAGGCATGTAGCAAACAGTTTAATGGTTCATTGATAGAACCCGATTCGAGATGGGTGATCTCCAAAGAACAAGAGAGGAGAGAAAGAAGAAAACCAAATATTCTTTTCTGCATAAATTAAAAAGACAACCATACAAGCATATATATAACCCTAACCTCTACTAAACATGACTCTCTAACTACCCTACACGTCCTAATAATATGCCACCTCCTTCTCTTGACATAACTTCTATAAACTAACACCTAATGCATGCAAAATAAAAGATTACTTATAGTATTATGAAATAAAGTAATAAGTAGTAAACATTAACTATGCATGCACGTATCAATATTCCTCCCCGTTAACAACGACCTTGTCTGCAAGGTCGGGAATATATAAAAAACAACTACGATATCATCCCGGTCCTCACAAGTGGCTTCAAAAATGTCACAAATATTGTTCCTCGACCATGGTGGTGCCCATATCAGGGTTATGGATTTGATCAGCAGTAGCTTGAGTAGGGGCATGTCGTTATGGGGTGTAAGTGGCTCGTGATACTCGATCATAAAAAACTGAGGGAAACTGCAACGATGCCCTGGATGGAACTTCTCGAGACATCGAAAACACAACCATTCTGATTTCCGACGTAGCATTTCCTCGGAACTAAGAAGCGTGACTGCTAAAGGGGCAGCAAAAGGCGAGTTACAAGATGCCGATTTACTTGGAGGTGCGCGAAGAAGTGGTGTCGATGTGGGCGGTGGAAGGTGATGAACGGTCGGTAAGGGCCGATAATCAACAATCTCATCTTCAATAACCTTGGATAACCCGACGGTTTGGGTGATGGTTTGGGGTTTGTGAATGGCTACCTCTTGCTGGTCAAGTGGGTTAGTTCCGTCAAACTTCGGAAGATTGATCTTAGGTAGTTTAATGGGTAGTTTAAGAGGCGGAGTAGGAGGGATGAAGTGCAAATCGTTGACAGCGAAAGGGTTATCAGATGATGATGGCCGGTTGTTGAGGGCTGTTGTGATGGCGGTAGAAATGATGGTGGCTAACTCTTTCCGGTCCTTGCTGAATTGGGCTTGAAGTTTGGCGAGATTTTCAGCAAGTTGAGCCATCGACTCGTCTAGCGACGGGGCATCCTTGCGTGGCGGCATACCGGAAGCTCTCAATGAAAGCACCAAATTGATAGAACTCGATTCGAGATGGGTGATCTCCAAAGAACAAGAGAGGAGAGAAAGAAGAAAACCAAATATTCTTTTCTGCATAAATTAAAAAGACAACCATACAAGCATATATATAACCCTAACCTCTACTAAACATGACTCTCTAACTACCCTACACGTCCTAATAATATGCCACCTCCTTCTCTTGACATAACTTCTATAAACTAACACCTAATGCATGCAAAATAAAAGATTACTTATAGTATTATGAAATAAAGTAATAAGTAGTAAACATTAACTATGCATGCACGTATCATTCATGATCTTTCAGAATTAAGAATAATTACCAACAAATTATTGTATTCAACATATACTAGTTATATATGTCGTAGGTAGTTGAACTCATCTCGTTGCTTATGAACTTGTAACTAAGGATTATATTCACAAATGTGATAAGAACCAAATAGGTTAACTTTTAAGAAGACGAAACGAAAATAATAAGATAGAATGATCGACGTTCGAGAGGTCGATAAGCTCTCTCACGGTTTACTTTCTAGAGGTAAACCAACTCTCCAATGATATCAAAGTCACAAATCATATTAAGCATAATAAAATTACAACCCTAATGGCCTATTTATAATTAAAAGATATCCTAATATAATTGATTCCTAATCTTTACCTAAAATAATACTTACCCAATGAATAAAATACCATAAATAATTTTCTAATAATAAAATAATAAATATACTGATTTAGGTCGTATCAAAATGCTATGATAGGATGTTTCCTGCTGCTACTTCAGGAACTTTTCTTTCAGCTGCTCCTTGATCTAGTTATCATTCTGTATAAAGAATTACATTATATATTAGATATAAGAGTGTATCATGTATCCTAATAATTAGGATTTTCTTTCTGAGATTTGTAATTTTGTTCCCTTAAAATAGGAAAAATCTAGGTGATACATATGGGCCTTGTAATACTAGAAAAAAATGATATCAATAAAAAATATTTCATCATGAGCTCATCACCCCAGACCTCCTCTCCATCCTTGGGAATCCTAGCCAGATTTAGTTTGATAAGTATTCTGAATACTCTGGATGAAAAAATGCACTTCGGAAATGTCTATTTTTAGAAATGTTTTCAATGGACAATTTTTCAATCAGACTGAAAAAGAAATTATGCAGTAAGATTTAAGTTATTTTTCGTCGTTATCTTTGCCTTTTCATTATTTTATCTTGTTAACTAAATCGATAGTTTAAAAGCCATATTTATTATGGGGTTGTCGAAAGAGGGCAACATATTTCTTTTGGGAAAATAATTTTTCCGCATTCATCTACTTACCAATAAACAATTACTCAAAACATATGATAAAAATGAAATAAAGTTTTCTCGGTTTTATTAGATTACTATTTTCACGGTTTAGTTGATGATAAGAATATAATCAAGTCCATAAAATGAGTATGTTGAAAAAGGTAAAGAATGAAAACAACAATAGGCTTTCTATTTTCTCTGTTAATTAGTACACACTCAATACACTTTGTCCCCAATGTTGATATGGTCTAATGAATATATCTTCCCTGCATTCGTATTTTCACCTTTGTGATACCATTTAGATAAATCGTAAGTGGCAAAGATGATTGAGGCTGCAAAAGCTGATAAAAGGGAAATTAAATAAATACAATCAATACAGTCAAGGATTAAACTTAAATTAAACACATCACACACAAAGACACAGATGGAAAGATCACAATACATATTAAAAAGCAATACAAATCCAGGTTGAAACCCTAGATCAAAACTCTAATAATAATTCTATGCAGATGCTGAAAGAAATGGCCTGTTTTCGATGACAGGAAACAAGAATTATCATCATTACATTATAGTTACATTCCTTTTTTTGCTGATATCTTTCTTCAGCAAATAAGCGATTGGTCTATGAAGAAGTTAAAAAGGCAGTAGAGAGAGACCGCTCATTGGTTAAAGTCTCTGAACTTTCTAGACATGGGCTGATGGAGATCACCAGAAAAAGGGTATGACCTTTTTTTTTCTTCTATTGAACGATACATGTAGCTTTTGATTTTCCAAGCTCTCATAACAAAAAGAAGAAGATAAGTAATGAATTACAAATAAAGTTTTTAACAAGTAAAAGAAAATTCATTTTGGGGCTTCCTAAAGTTGCCTCATGAACTAGGATTCAAGAATAGTATCATTTGACAATGGTTTATTGTTTTTGTAGCATAATAAGGTGTCGTTTAAGAGGTTTGAATTCTGAAGTCTTATTTCATTTCTCAAAAATAAGAGGTGGATGGTGCATCTCTTAAAATTTCAGTGGAAGATGAGAGGTTTTTAGACCTTTTCTTAAAATTAAAACAAACAGTCTTAAGTCTACAAACCTCTTAATTTTCAGACAAGAGATTTAAAATTTGTTCCTTTTTAAAACAAACAGCCCCTAAGTCTTCAACTCATAACAGGTGCGACCTAGTGTGACATTTATGATCAGTGAACCTTGTTCTTGTTGTCATGCTACCGGGAGAGTCGAAGCTCTGGAAACCTCATTTTCCAAAATCGAGCGTGAGATTTGTCGATTACTTGTGAGTAATTCTTCCAAACATATTGCTTTATTTACCAATACGGTTGAATACATCAAGAAAAAAGCTCGGAATTTTCATAATACAATTTTGGTATTTGTGTTAGGCACGGATGGAGAGGCCAGACCCTGGAAAGGCGGAAACTTGGCCAAAATTCGTTCTGATGGTGGATCGGTACATGGGTAGCTACCTGACCACTGGAAAGAAGACAAGGCTAGCCAACCTCAGTAGTTCTCTTAGAGTATGGATTTTGCTCAAGGTATGCTCCACTACTTATTACTCACTAAATAAATCTCAACAAGTTAAAAGAAATTTGTGATTATTACTCTTTTTAATTAACTGAATAAAGTAAACCTTCCCTCTCATCAACTTATTAAATATTTGTGCGCCATAATTAACGGTAAAGTTGGAAATTTAGTAGATTATACGATCTGCTTTTTGAAAATGGACACTTATATATTGACAAACTTAAATAGAAATGTGGACTCTTATTTGGGATGGAGGGATGTATCTCAACTCATGCAGAATTGTGTTTATCATTACATATGCACAATGGGCGGTGAACATCGATCTATGTCTCTAATATATGTATATAAACTTAGGTTCACGTGAGACCGTGTGAGACCAACACTTCACGCATGAAACTTCACAAGAAAACACCGTGAAGGTAAATAAAATTCGAATATTCATACTAAAAAAACACTATCGAGGTAAAAAAATCCAAAACAAGGTAAAAAAAAAACGAAACCTTCACAGCGAGAATGTTACGAAGGTTAAAATAATTTGAACCTTCACATCAAAAAACACCATGAACGTAACATTTACAGTGTTTTTACTTTGAATGTTCAAAAAAAAAAATTTACGTTCATAGTGTTTTGCTGGGAAGTTTCATGTAAAAAATGTTGGTCTCACCGGTCTCATGGAAACAGCTTGGTCTCACGTGAACCTGACCATATATATTATCACTTGTATGTTTGCACATGTTCAATGAGGGTACCGGTGAACTTGCTTATCATTGCCGTCTTATAATTTCTTGTGATCGATGGGTTTCTTCGAAATAGATTTAGTGTACACAAAGTACCATCCAAATTCACCTCCGAAAGGTAGACAACCAAACTAGTATAGTAGTATGCACAGGAAGAGCTAGAGTGGGGGGTAGACAGGTAAAAGAATTTCGGAAGGGTTTAATTTGATATGGTAGTTTAATAAGTATGAAACTCATTTTCTTAACTTCTGATCCTTGTTTACCAAACATGATTAGTTTATCTGTTAACAACTAGCTTATTAGCCAACAACTAGTTTTCCAACGTAACAACCGACAGCTAGTTTGCCAAACATAGTTTACTATTGTAATTCATTTTCTCAGATAGCTTTTCAACTAATAGCTAGCTTATCTACCAACAACTAGCTAAATGAGAATTAGCAAGTAGTTTTTTCAGCCACCAGCTAGCTTATTAGCCAACAATTTTTCAGCTAATCACTGTTCTATACTTGTATCTACTTTGATACATCAGGTTGCAAGACGTTTTAGTAGGGGTGCATTTGAGCTAAAGCCATTGGCAGATTTCAAGGATCATAAAGATGAAGATCAAATTAGTAGGCCTGCTAGGCCGCCATTGAAGCCGCCACAAGCCACCAGAGCTACCCCCAGACGAAAAGTCACCATCTTTCCCATCAAGAAGTGGAAGATTGGTGGTAAGTGAACAGCCATGCCAATTTTCAGGTTAATTTGTGCACATAGTGAAGGTCCCAACAAATACATTGTTTTTTTGAATTAATATCTGAAATATTATTTGATAGTAACAGAACTATATAAATTAATTTTCCGTCAATGTAGGACATGTTTTTTTGTTTATTATATATCTAAAGTATTATTATTCCATGATGATGAATTGATGATCGATAAGAATCTTGTACATATGAACATTATTTGAATGCTTGTACACGTAGGTTTTACTTCATCTAGTCCAAGACCGGTTACTTCATCTAGTCCAAGACCGGTTGAACTTGTGAGACGAGACCCAAAGCGAACCTACATTCCGGTCGTAGAACTAGTTTCAGGTCTTGATGATTGTGCATTTCTAATCAGATAACTATTAACCTACATTTCCTTCAAATGTCTTATTTTGGTTTATGAATCATATTTCTAGCATAGGCTAGGGACAAATATTCTATAAACCCATTTTCTTATTAAACAAAAGAAAAACCGAAAAACAAACAATTATACACATACAAATATGCAATAAAAAGATACGATGCCATCCCTTGAAACACCATCACCATACGGCCTTACATGGTAATATATTGCTATGGCACTTCAGGTTTCCAAATCCTTGGTTTAAAGGATTCATTGGTTACCAAGAAGCAATAGGAAATGCTAGTAAAAAGTTAGGCAAAAACATTTTCATCTCTCCTTTAAGAAATGATCAAGAATCTCCTTTGTAATTTTCAGTAACTAGAGATGCTAATCAGATTTTGTTTTGTGATCATTGTAATCTCTTACCAAGAACTTTAAAATTCTTGATGACAATACCAAGCTCAGAAATGAAAAATTAGAATTACAAAAAAAAAAAAAAATCTCTCTTAGAAAGAGAGATTGTAGACGAATCCATAAATAAAGCTTTATCTTCTGGCCATAATTAGGAGATTAAGACGGGTGAACTTTCTCTAATGAATGCCATAGGAGGTACCATTGAATCTAAGAAGTCAATGGCTAGTCCAGCTTTACCGGTGGCTAGTAAAGACTTATCAAATCCGGAGATGGCTATGGGATTGCCAAAATCTCAAGAGACATAGAGGGCATGGCTCTTGATCCTTCTACTTCCAGACTTCAAAAACATGTAAAAGAAATCTGGGATTCTCTTGGAGAACCTGGAAGACATGATTTTTAGTCAAATATACCCCCACATACACATCCACCAAACAATCCTCAGAATTTTCTCATACACAAAGCCAAGATGTTTATCTAGATTCCGTCCAAACCTGTCATACAATCATCGAAGAAGTAGAAGAAACTCAAATAATCCCCTCTTGGAAACCAAAGAAAAATTCCAGAAACATTAAGACACCAAGGATAAAAGCTAAAGACCAGATTAATAGGATCATTAAAGAAGTAATCCAAGATTATATTCCTAAACACACTGAAGATAAAGAAATGGTTAAAGAAAAATCAGATTCTTCCTCAGAAAGGAATCAATGAGACAACTATTCTGAAGACAGTGGATACTCTTTTGACAGTATTGCCAGACACAATCTTGACACGTAATCCGGTTTTACTATTCAAGAAAAGACCATGCTTAGAAAAACAGGATAGAAGTCTTAACACGTAATCAAGAACTGTAACATACCAAAAAAAAAAACTACAGTAAAAGTCCCAGAAGAATAAGTATTTCTCTCGAAGCTACAAGAAATTATTACTTTAGACACGTGTGAAAGTACAAGACACCTACTCTTAATTAGATCAAGCACACTTTATGATACAAAGCTAATATATTACAATGGAAGAGGCTAAAATTATAGAGAGGGTTATTGGGAGAGTATGGATGGCTTTTTAAGTTTTAGCTTTCCATTGATGATGCCTTCCATGTTACATGTTACTGATGTCTCTTTTATATAGCATTAACTAGTCCATGGATTTGTAACATCTGTAAAGGTGTTATAGTATTGAAATAAGAGTAGGCATTTTGTTGGTGTCCGCTTTGGGTCCGCAGCTCGTTTCGTCCACCTTCCTGCAACCTAGGAGGATTGGGTAATCAACTCCCTCTGTAGAATCTCTTAAAAACTTGCTACGTATATAGGAGGATCGGGTAATCAACTCCCTATACAGAATGGCGCTAAAAACCACCAATTTAAAAAGAAGGCAAATAAACTCCGGTCCAAGTATAAACCTCAGTTTACTGTCGTTTTCTTAAAACCAAGTAATAAAATGGTACAAGTACCAGATATCGATCCCATAGAGAGGCGTGTAAACAGTCTTTCGATGATGCCCAGTTGTAAGGCTTTTCGTTAGGTTTTGGAAGAAATAGTTTGATTTGATTGGCTGCTTGAAAAGTAAAAACACAAAAATCAATTATAATAAGAAGCAAAGAGTGTAAAACTTGGTTGGGAAAAATAGGTTAGTCATTAAAATGATGGTAAAAATAGCACCATGTATTTTTGGATTTAATATTAAGCGTAACCTCTGAAAGGTTAACACATTTTCATATGTACGGTTTATTTATAATTATAGGATTAGCGATTGACGTATATTTTGGTCGAAATAACAGATAATTGAGACGTTGGCATGATCCATCTCGTATGTCTCAAAAACTGTTATTTCGGATATTTAACTAAAAATACTAAAAAAGTTGTAGCTTTTCCACGGCAGTTGTTATCAACCATCATGACTACAAAATTAGTATAATTTTAAAGGAATAAATAATGTTAAAATAATTGTAACACTTCCACACCAATTTGGTTAGAATTTAGCATTATCACAAAATTAAGACTATTTATAAAACAATGCCAAAAAGTCGAGGGTGTCACCACGGAATCTATTTCTGGATCTCATATACCTCGAAATTGAACATTATTTATAAAAGAATACCAAAAAGTCGAGGGTCTCACCACGGAATCTATTGCTAGATCTCATACACCATGAAATTGGTGTCGTCGTGCAACTTGAGAAAAATAGTTGTTGCTTTATACGTCATATAAAAATAGATTAACCGTACATAATCTTTAATGAAACATCTAAATCCAAAATATTGATAACATCGTTAATATCTCAAAATTAAGGTTAATAGTGACTTGTGAAAAGCCAACTCATTTTCACATATATAACTATTAAATAATTAGATCGACATAATCTTCAATGTAACGATCATTTCGTAAACAACCACTTTTAGACACTTTGAATAGTCTATAGTGGGAAGATTTGGACTCAAATCTCATCCGGGTCAAAACTCTCATTAATAGCAATTTGAAAGATTGACTCATTTTCATACGTCGATGTAAAAATCTAACATTTATATATAATCTTCAATGAAACCTTAAAATTAAGATTTGAACGACGAAACTATAATTATATCATTTTACTTTTTAGGGTTAAGTACATGAGTGTGTATCGAACTTGTCACATTTTATCATTGTATGTACTCAACTTTAAAACTTATCGATTAATGTACCGAACTTACTAAAATTGCCATTGTATGTATCCAATGACAAGTTGGATACACTTTCGTGACAAGTTGGATACAATAAATGATATGTTTTTGATAAAGTTTGATACATACAATGACAATTTTAGCAAGTTCGGTACATTAATCGGTAAGTTTTAAAGTTGAGTACATACAATGATAAAACGTGACAAGTTCGATACACTGCCATGTACTTTACCATATAACTCTGAACTTTATTTTACACTCCTAACCAGGTTGTCAGCCTGTCATTGTTAGATTTCTTAAAATAAAATATTTATAAAAATAAATGAAAGCAGTAAATGATGAGTGAAATGTAAATATTGCAGAAAAATTAAATTGTTCGTAAAATTTAAATATTGCAGGATATGTAAAGATTGCAGAAACCGTAAATATTGCAGGAAATGTAAAGATTGCACGAAATGTAAATGCGTTGGAATTTTAATAACAAAAAAAGTAAAAGCGGTTAAATTGTTAGTATCTTGCAAGAAAAGTAAAGACGAAAGGAATCATACAGTATGTTTGTTGGTCGTAAAACCAACGAAACAGAGTAACGAAATCCTTAAAAGTAAAGTAACGAAAGCTTTGTAACGAGAACTGCAATCTAAAATTGATGGTAGCGTCTAACCAAGTAAATATATTATTTTAGGCACCTTCTAGCTCAAGTATTTATAATAGACTAGAACGGCTTATCACCTAAAGTAATATAATACAAGAGAACGAAAGTAATGAAACAAGTAACAAACTTGACTCCAACGCCTAGGGAGTGAGCAACTAATTAAAGTTTAGCAAGGTTCTAACTGTCGTAAAATGACTAGTTAAAGGATTACCCAACTAGCATTAATTACTAAGCTAAGGCGTATTTAGAGAACGGGTTGGTTAATTCGACTCCGACACCCAAGGAGTGTATAACCGTCTAAACTAAAGAAAGCAAAATAATTCTTCTAAACTAATAGAGAGAAAGATGTGAAGATTAACTAAGCTAGGCATACATATATATAGTGATTATCCTGGGCTCACGACCCGTTTCTAAAATATTTCTAATAGTGGGTTAAGCCCGAAGTTTTGGTAATAAAACGAGCCCAAAATTCCGATATAACACATGAAATTAATTAAGAAAACGTTATGCCTACACACGAAATATATCAAAAAAAACTTTATCCTACTCGGTACTCTTCTTAAAAGAGTTAGCTAGATCAAAACATAGCAAGTTGTATTCCACCATAAACCATAAATTTATTTATTTAATTTTAACAAAATAACTATTATACTTACTAGTATACTTATATATATATTACTCGGGTGAATCACAATTATGAAGTCAATAACTCATCCGGTACTCATATGTAAGGAATTAAATCAGTTTTTTGTAGTTTGCAAGATTGATTTTAGAAATAATTTTTTTTATAATGCTCATCTATATTTAATGGCTATTTGGGTAAAAATGGCCAACAAAAAATACCTAAAGAATCTTCTAAAATGAACTCTAGACGAACAGTTGTACATTCCCCCAAGCATGTTCATGTTGTAACTATAAAATTACTTCCACATTATATGGATCGAGTATCAATTTACTACAAGTTTATAAAAACTAATAACATTTTTACATTGCAAATTAAAGAAAATGACTGTTACGACACTGTTCAACAAAAATAGTACTATAAAATATTCGACGACAAAAAGCCAATAAACTTTAAGAAGGGGCCACTGAGTGTTAATCTCAGGGGAGCATGCTTTAGCTCTCGGTAAAAATTGCTAAGGATGTAGTCTGGCCAAACTCCAGGTGAACTTTCCCAAAAAAAAAAAAAAAAAAAAACATAATATTCATTTAACATAATCAAAATCTAAATTTTACACTTGGCATTATTTATATCAAAATCTACATTTTGTCAAATGCATTTAATTCATACAGTTTAGATATAATCAAAATATGTAGAATTCACGGCTGTTACAGTAAGCTCTTACTCTGGTTTTAATTTCTTTTTACTTTGTGCTTTGTGTTGGGCCCCCAACAATGAAACTTCGGGCCCCACTTGATAAAATCCTTTGCTTTTAATCATACCAAAATATTTTCTGTAGGTCATAATTTAATTAGGTTATCTTTTAATTGTTATTTCTAGCTATTTATATTTCTTCTAACTAATTCGATGTCCATAAATATATTGTTTCTAAAAGGGTTAACTACGTAATTAAGTTAGTTATATTATAAAAATAAATCATTATAAGGAAAATTATACATTTTCTATTAATAAAATCTAAAAATGCTCAATACTTAACCAAGTTAAAGGCCTCAACACAACTTTCTAATGGTGTAATTTACAACATAATAAGAGTATAGATGAAAACCAAAACCCGAAACTAAACAGTTTAAGCCGACAACTAAAACCCGAAACCGTTTTGGTTTTGATGATTATTTGGTTTTAAAAGATTTTGGACCCTTCCTAGGTGTGCCCCCAACCATAAAATTTTCTGCATCCGCCACTAAAAGATGTTACACAATAAAAATAGTTGAGTTTAAATCCCTTACAAATAAATGGTTATCTGATAAAATTTTGGTAAACAGCCTTTAACCTCTACAATTTTGAGAGTTGTTAAGCTCCATAATATTGGAAGTTTCACCAAGAATTCTGACTTTTTATAAAGTCTATATATTGCATTTTAATTCCATATTATATGGATTTGACACCAATACTTCCGTATATGATTCAGCATGGTTGCATACCCACACCAACCCACAACTGCCATGTCCAACACCTACAATTAAAACACACCATTTTTGCTTGTTTTGAAGTTATCGTTGATGATAAAAAGGTATGAGTTTGTTTTAGAAAATATGGTAATTGGAAGCAGGCTACAATGAGAAAGTGTGGTCATATTTGTATATGGAAGAATGGAACAGGTGGCTGAGGGACCTTGATGACAATCTCTGGATGAAGGTGAACATATGCACTCATACATGAACTCTAAGCAACTTCTTAACATTTGGCCATTGGAAAACATTGGCAACAGGATGGGGCAGGTTCTACAACCCCATGCGTCAAACCGCAGCTGGTTTCTCGTAACCGGCCCTGATAGCTTATGGAGATTAACATTGTCCATCCCCGGTCCATCTCCTGTTCCGCGACCCCATTTCTGCTTAATACAAATTTTTTAACATCAAATTGAAAATGAATTATCAATAAATATAGAAGTACATTTACCAGATAAAGTTAGACAGAAATACAACAAGTCGTTTGGTTTGCAAAATTGAATGGAATTCAAATGAATTGGAATGGCCAATTCTGTTGACCAAATTCCTTGGTCCTGTGTGGCCTACAGAATGAAAGCTAATGGATTCCTTCAATGACAAAATTCACCATTCCACTGGACAACACACGAAATTCCAAGGAACTCGATGGAAACGAAAAACAAAACTGAACCATTTTTGAATTTTTGTGTCAGTTTTGGTTATTCATTTTTTCCCAGTTTCGGTTCGACTTTTCCTGGTCGAGATGGAAGCTGAAACCAAACCGTTTTCGATTTTCAGCTCGGTTTTTTGGGTTTTGGTTTCTCCTTTTTAGTACATTGAAATTACTACTTGCCAAATCAAAATGACCATGTGCATTCACATGTGTACACCATAAAGAGACCAAACTCTTAAATCATTGTATTTGGTTTTGTTTGACCCCTTCCTACAGAATGTGCAACTTGACCATGAATTAAATGCCTAACATCAGAAAGCAAAAGATGGTAATGAAGCAAAAAAAAAAATGGGTGCTTAAGGCATATACCTGGAAATTAAACTCGAAAATTGAGATGTAATTCTTCAAAAGCATCATCATTAACATAAAACTTTTGAACTCAAATTTGGTTGGTCTTTGTGGTGGATTTACTCCTTATTGGATCCTGTGATTACTACAAGTTAGGTTAGTTGTAACTGTAAGTTGTTGCTCCTATATTTAAATAGAAAACACAGACAAATATTACCTTTGTAACTCGTAGTAAAACGATGTTATCGTGACTCTCTAAGATGATACAAAGAGCTGTCATGGACTCATGGCCACCAAACAACCAACTTTTTTCCACGATTCAACTATCTCTAACAAAAAAAATAAACTTTGATTAGAAATGATTCACAAAAACCGATTCCTAATTTTGTAAATTACAGATGAATTTGCAACAGGTGAATACAGTACCTCAAGAAATTAAACCACGATTTATGGAACAGAGGTTGCGAGAATGATGAGATCTGAAATAAAGAAACAAAGAAAGAACCCAACATCACCTTGATTCTGATTCGGTGATAGAAAACCCAAGAACTCAAATACCTTCCCCTTTGGTTTCCTCCCTCAAGCTATATGTATATAGAAACAGAGAGAAGGTATGGAATTTCAAATTTTGAATTTCGTATCAAAATTTGAACATGCGCTATTGAGGAGCGGGAAGCGTCTATTTGAGTTGGAATGTGAACCACTTTTTGGTTGTGAACGTGAGGACAACCGAGTGCGCGACACGTGGCGGATGACTAAGCGCCACGTAAGGTCCACGTCGGATGACTAGGCGCGATTCATGGGAGGGCATTGAATTAAAAGGGGGGGACCACACTCAAAGCCGACGTGGCGCCTAGTCATCCGCCACATGTCACGCTTTCGGTTGTCCTCACGTTCACAGCCAAAAAGTGGATCACATTTGAACTTTCCTCTATATATATATATATATATATCTTTGTTCGACAAGTATCAACTGACAGTAACACGGGCTCACTCCGGCCCTAACAATGTCCTTTTCTTTACTTTTGAGTCACTCAGGAGAATACAAGTATAACATAGCATCATGTTAATTTATTTTTAAACAATATCACAAAATTTGCACAAAAAAGATTTTTTTTAATATAAAAAAAAGAATATATACAATACTTGATGGGAATACAAGCTTAACTATAATTATACATCTAAAAAACTTTTTAAGGATTTCCCTTTCGGGAAGTCCCTAAAAGTTATAAACTAAACTTAAAGAAAAAGGAAGTACCTTAATTAGATCAAGCACACTTTATGATACAAAGCCAATATTTTACAATCGAAGAGGCTAAAATTTAAGAGAGGGTTGTTGGGAGAGTATTTTATTCTTGCATCTAAGTTACTGCTTAGAATAATCTCAATTGATTGAATTATGATACAAAGAAAAAAAATCGAATATTCATAATCATTATATGATGAAAAACTAATTCTTTATCATTCATATAGTATGATATGAATATACCACATCAAGTCACCAATTGCTTGTCTTGTATAGTTCAACAATATCGCTTGTCTTGGTGAGTTTTACGGACCCGCTTGTCTTGGTGAGTTTTACGGACCCAGTAGACCATAAGCTTCTTCCCAAGTCATCATGGCAGAGATAAATCACGGGCCCACTGGGAGATTAATCTCAAACCCAATGCTACTGCAAGACACCTACTAGGCTAAATCAATAACCTATCATATTGCAACTTTAGCAGGATGAGAGTTCAACAAATCCAGTGTAGTCAAAAGCGACCTAGGCGAGGCCTTAGGCGCAAAGGCCCAGCGATTTTAAGCCCAAGGCCTTTAGATTTTCATAGGCCTTTAGATTTTTCTAGGCCCTAGAGGCGTGGCTTTAGGCGCAGAGGCGAGGAGGCGAGAGGCGAGGCCTTTATATTTTTTCCTATTTTCCCTCCCATTTAAATCAGAAGACTTTTCATTTACCAACCTTTCCATGTTCTAAGGCTCTTATCCCTATTTTCCCTCCTATTTACTCTCTATATATACCAATTAAAATCAGACTTATCTATTATCATTTATCTCCTAGTTTCCCTCCTACAATTTTGAGATTTTTATCAGGCGTGGTAAGGATGATGGATTGACTTGGGGTGATGTTGCTAATGCAAGTGGAGTCAATGAGCCAAGACAACATACCAGGCAAGCAACAACATCTGCAGGCAGCAGCAGGCAGGCAGCAGCAGGACACTTTTATTTGATGAGTCTGATGAAGAAGTTCCAGGGGCTGCTGAAGATGAAGTTGTGGAGATAGCGAGTGATGAAGAAGAAGCAAGCTTAGAAGACAGTGATTAAGATATGATCTTTTTTAAAAGTTAAAACTTTTTGATGGATTTTGGATCAGACTCCACCTTTTTGGTTGTTTTAAAAGTTTTATTTTGGGGTATAATCAGTTTTTTGAAGTCATATGTTCTATATCTTTCATATTTATGCTTTAAATTTTTATTTATATGTTAAAATCATGCCATATATGCATACACTACTTTTTCTACTATTAATTTCTATTACTTCGCTCGGGCCCTCGCCTTTTTGCGCTTCTTGCCTTAGTCCCTATACAGGACCCGTCGCTTCAGGTGCGCTTTCGCTTTTGACTACCTTGAACAAATCTAAGGGAGTTTTCAGGCTTGAAAGAACTTAAATCAAATAGAACATCATATTTCGCTTTATCGCCTGAATTTGCCAAAGCCAAAAGAATAAAAACGATGAAAAACATCTTTATCCCAAACGATGAAAAATTTCTTAAATGAAAAACAAAGTCACTAACGAACAAATTACATCTTTATCCCAAAAAACCCGACAGAATACATAGGCAAAGCTTCAGCTCACAAATGAACAATAACATTGTCAATCAGCCAGTCGGATGCTAGTAATATAGCACAACAAACTCGTGTATGGAAAAAATTTGTTATATGCACATTAGTGATATAAGTTCAGCAACAACATCTACACGATAGGACACTAACGCAAGTATATGGTACCGACTTCTGATCGAGTTCAGCTGCACTTGGCAACGCTTCCATTCTGTATGGCTTGTTCTTGCACAGCAAAAGTTGTATAGATTTCTGCATGCACCTTTACTGAAAGGATATACTCTTTCGGGGATCGCTCTGCACATTAATTCTGTGTGTTAAGCGCCCATCCTTTTAAATTGGGAATTTAACTCGCTACTTTTGACCAGAACATTTTTTATATATTTAACTTTTTGGTAATTGTGATTGTCTGGGTGAGCATTAATCGCCCATCTCATAACTTTTTGTTCTCTTTGCTCAATATATTAGTTGTACTTGTACACTATATATATAGTCTAAACTCCATGATTCGTGTAAACTTTGTGAACCAATCTAAACCACCCAATACTTTAAGCAATGGCTAAGATTAAACCGTTTTTTCACATGAAATCTAAAAAAAAATTCAAAATGTAAGGTGAGGATGGTTCACAAAGTTTATATCGATCACCCTAGTAACTATTTATCATACACATGTGCATACAAGTCATTAGTAAGCAATTTGTCCAGTATGCACCAAGTAATAGTAATAGTAATAGACAACAACTGAACTTTTAACATACTTGTCTATCAACCTTTTTGCTTGAACCAAAACAAAATGTGGGATCCATAATCAGATGGTGTTTAACGAATAGGTGATTTTTATAAATTGTTACATATATAATTATAGAAAGCATGTGACCTAGTTGGATATAAAGTCTTCTAAGATTTAGATAAAACCATGCAAAAAAGAAGAAGCATATAATTAATAACCAACCTCATATATGGTATACGCCTTCGTCTCACCAGCTCATACGTGGTTTGATTTGTCACAACCAGATAACTGAAAAGATCGAGAAGTGGATGCTTTATTAAGAGATCATTAACAATGAAGATGTACATTTTCAAGAAAGTTGTATAAGGATAAAAATTCACCTATGGAACAAAAGAAGAAGGAGAAGAAATATCAATGCGATGGCCAATATAGATAGCAAAATGATCATTATCACATCCACCAACCTGAATGAAAAGAACAAAATACATGATCCATCCTTGAAGACGACTGAAAAAACAAGCTACATCATTGGATAAAAGAAAATCTACATTTCTACTTCTGTTTCTTTTCATCTCATTTCATCATCTCCTATAGTTATAATTCCGGTCAAAAAAGGATAACGTACCATGCCTTTTCAATATTAGCTTGTAGGTACTTGATATACAAAATGCCAGTCCAAATACTCAAGGCTGTTTCCTCAAGAATGTACCACCTGTCAATCATTTAACCAAAGAAAAAACATCTTGTAATAAATCAGAATGAAAATGAAACTAGAAACAATATAAAGGGACAATAGACACATACAAACAAGTGTAATTTACAAACAAAAAAGATGTACAGACCAAAATCGACAGTGGTTCCCCTGGCCAATGCATGTTCCCAGCCAAACACAATGGTGATCAAACTGAAGAACACATCTGTCACAATCATGGCAATGCTTTGCTCTTGGAGGCTACACGAAAGTTACACCAGTGTCATAAATTTTCATAGGAGACATTTCAGGCACTGTTATGAAAGATTATGTGCATGAGACCAAGTAGAATTACATGCATGTGGATAAAAATAATGGACTGGATTTGGCTCGTGTACCAACAACAGATGACAGTTATATAAAACCACTAAAATGTATCCTGATAATCACAATGATGATATAGCCACAGTGCCAACTGCAAAGTTATGCATTGAATACATGTATTTTAATAAAACCCTTACGGAGTAGTTCAATTCTTATTTTGTACGGGAATAGATGTGAGTTACCAAACGACAAAGATCATACAATGCAGTTGGTTGATTTCGATTATGAAACAATCATGGCCCATGGTGGCCTCTTTTAACTGGCATGGCAGATATCCCTTTTCAACATGAACTTGAGTCAACTAAATGACATGAGCCTGTTTTAAAGTATATGTCAATAAAAAAATATATATATAATTTTTTTTACTTCATTCATAACTTGGTAGAGAAAGTTTAGGGGAAACCATTTCCTTTATTCTGTCAGTTTAGGACATTACTTTCTAACCTATCAAACTAAAGGCAAGGTTAAGTTGCTTTCCTTCTTGCTAGCAGTTCTCCCTATCCATGGTAAATGGTTAAGAGATCAAAAGATTGTGCCTTAAGTCCTTAATTTGAAAGAATTTAGAGAAAAATTACTCCAAACTTCTTTTGGCCAAATTACAATATGCACCCTTATTGCATGCCTACCGGCATGCCCCTTGGATTTCGTGACCCACCAAATGACACTGCCCAATTCAGGAAGGGAGGAGAGTAAACTCTACTTCACATATTCCCTTGCCTCTGCAGCATAATTTTTGATATGTAAAGCTCTAGTTCTCTTAATGGTATTGGAGACGATGATATAAGTTCATTTCATGTACGCAAAACCTTGTTAGGCTATAGATTTTAGCGAATTAAGAAAGTCACTTTTTTTTCTTTATTAAAGACATCTTTGGCTTCCAATAAACTATTGCTTGAAACTTGACCAGCTTCGCATTAATGAAAATGGCATTGGCTTCCGTTGCTGACATATAGTCGCTTCCTTCTATAAGTTTGGATCTCTACAGCTCTGCTTTTACATAGAGTGCTCAATCTATGGTCGTCCACATCAAAATGGCAATTTGACAAAAGTTACTTGAAGTAGGTTTGTATTCATCACTTACCATTTGTTCACAAACACTCCCAAAGGTACAAGGACACCTAGTCAAAAGTAGAACAATAGTTCGCCAATAGCCTTTTAACTGCGTTTCTTGAACCGCTGGTTATGGTTCCATTAACAGGGTGTGTGTATTTAATCATGTGAAACAACAAAATATATACAAACTACACAAAATCCTACTTTCCATAAGATGTAAGAATTTTGGTCATCATGAAGTTGAGATCTCAATAATAAAAACATTCATACGTTACAAAAGAAAGATATAAACAAGAGAGTTACCTGCACAACATTACAGTATGAGCAGGTGTAAGTCCTGAAACAAACAGAAGCTGTCAGTTAAGGGTTCTCCAAAGTGTGTACTAATATTTCCATATAATATAATGAAATAGACTACCAGACAAAGAATCACGGTAATTAATCTAGGACTATACCATCCTTCAGTCCATCCTATACAGAGTCAATTGTAACAATTGCTTGTTTATTCAGGAAGAAGCAGGGCTTGTTTCCAAGCGACTGGAAATCTGGAACAAGGTTAAAATTTCGTTTTATGCCTGCCAAATCATCCAAATCTTGCCTCCTAATCCAACATCTTCATGGGCTAAGTGGATTCACAAATTATCTGAAAAAGAGGACTTCTAGAAGATCCCATAAGATTGATACTCGATTTCGACAAAAGTGCACAAGTACAAGAAAGATATTAGGGATTATATTAAATATTCTACATGCTATGGTCAAGAAAACTAGCCATAGGTCCTTGACATAACAACCACCCTATTGTGTGAAGCATTCCATCTGAACTTGCACATATTAAAGCTTAAGCATGAATGCTAGAGTATGTCATATTTCCCCCAAGATTAATATCTCCCTTTTATCATCCAATTTTGCAGACTTACCTACAAAAGTTATTTTAAGATTTAATGAACAAAACTTAGTAGTTCTATAATTTATATGGTCTGATGAACAAACACCACGATGACTACTCCATTTTTATATTTGTTTTATATTCTTTTAGCTTTCTTCAAAGAAACTTCCTCGTTAACAAGCAAAGTCGACAGGAGTCATCGATTGTTTCAGTTGCATGATTTCGCTCTCTGGATATTGTTATAGATTTTTTTTTTTTTTTTTTTTTTTTTTGGGGGGGGGGGGGGGGGGGGGGGGGGGTGTTTAAGGGTAACAGACTTAAAGGCCACCCAACCATGACACATTGTTCACATAGGCCATCCTTCCTCAAAAGTAGCGTTCTAAATTTTGCTGCTTAGGGCAGACTTATCATCAGCATAAGTATTAAGTAACCCCATGCAGTTTTGATTGGTTAGTAGGCCACCTAGGCTTAAGCATCCCTAATCACTTGAATTAGCAATAAAATGGTTGCATCAAGGGATAAAAAAATATTGTGGAGATTCATCAAGTTCGTCAACTAAGAGGCGATCTTTTCAATCCTTTGTGAGCAATTGCATCACTGAAACAAAGAAACTAGCCATTCACATACATAACCTAATACCGGTTATACTTTTTATATTTAAAGAGACCCTTATGCATCTGCTTAGTTAGCCACTTGGTCCACAGTCCACAGTCCCCACTGCTCAAAAAGTCCAAAACAGACAACTAAAATTTTACATATCATGTTCAATTTGCATGTTTCTATTGCCCTCACAGTAACTCAAGATATATTTTACTTAGTTACATTTAAATACTTCTAATGGAATTAGTAAATCTAGTGTATAAGTACAAAAAAATGGTAGAAGTAACTAGGAAGTTATCCACCTATCCCTACCAACCATCGGAGGAACCTAGCACCAAAGTCAATGGGGGGCATCTGAATTATCAGAAAAAACAAAACTCGGATATTTGTTAGCTAGAACATCAATGCCTATAAGGGTCCACTTGGATTGCAGGATTGTCCGTATTTGAAATCCTATGATTTCTTTAAAACCCTCAAACATAGGATTTTGAAATCCCAAGGGGGTGGGCTAGGATTTCAATGGATTTTGTAGGATTTGTATATACTAATGTTTTAAAATATGTTAAAAACATTTGTTTTCTAATAGTTTAAATATTATTTTTAATATTTTTTAATGTTTTTTTTGGAAATAAAGGAATTCAAATCCATTCCAAATCCTACAAACAAAACACACAAGAATTCCAAATCCTCCCAAATCCAAATCCCTACAGGAAATCCATTCCATTCCTACAAACCAAACGGACCCTTAAGAGTCCTTATACACGAGTCCATTATCCATTTCTCTCAAATGGAAATCATAAACATACTTACATCTCAAATGATCTGGGGTTACATTAACTTATTGTTTTCCTTAAATGGTCATTCCCAATCTTTTATTTCTAGACAACCAGATGGACGATTGAAGACGATAAGATAACGCGGTAACACCATGTCCTTCATTAAGATTGTAAAATATATTCCTAGTGGATTTCTAATTAAATGGTTTCAGTTTTTCACCCTGTCTTAAACATGTGAATGGATAAAATAGACATGGGACTGGAACATGCAAAAAACCCACCAATAGACATCTAATGGGGAATATCTAGCTTCTAGCAAATACTCACAAGATAGGGAACACAACTTGTCTAAATATAAATGGCTTTTATATACATGTGGCTGTTTGGCAACTTGGCACCAGCCACTTCACAAAACATAGATGCTACAGTCTACATTGTAATTGATTAATATAAAATACAAATAAATGGACAAAAAGAAATGCATGACAACATGAGTCAAATATCAACTCAGAGGTTATTCTACCTGACAGATGTTCCAGGAGGGTACATGTCCATCACCAGCTTTGTCCAATTCATTTGGTTATTCCCTATAATACTTTCGTTTCTGTTTAGAGTCACAACTACGCTGCCATTTTTGCTTGAAGCAGGTTGTCTTTGCTTGATCATTTGCATCAATAAACAAAGAAAGATACCACAATTAGATCTTGTTATGTATTGATAAAACACAGTGGAACATCAATCAAGTAGTATTTCTTAGAAAAGCACTACATGAGAGAATTTCATTTATAGAACTAATTCTTTGTAGGAAAGAGGGAATATATTTGATACTCATTTTACCCAATAATATCTTGAAAGTAAAGGTCAACTGAATAAAAAAGTTGGAATAAGCGCTTACTTTGAGATTTCTGATGCCCTTAATAAAGCTTCTGTCCTACCAAAATCTCTCATTGCATCAAGTACATACCTAAGCAGGTACACAACTGTTATATAGAATGCTAGTCTATTCTACTGCTGAAATGGCACAAACTGAAGAATATATATTTACATGTACAAAATATAAGCTACTTACCCTGGAGAAGAACCAGAGGTAAGAAAATACTGAACTAATGTAGCAACAACCAACAACATATAGATCAATGTATACCTGTAAACAGGAGGTGTGAGGCAAGTTAAAAAAGTAATCACATACAGAGTTCTCAAACAAATGAAGAGAATGCAAACAGTTAGAAGCACCTATATGAGTTACATTGGGTGCAAAGGCATGGGTGCAGTACAATATATATGATAGAACACAATAAAAGAGAGAGAGAGAGAGAGAGAGAGAGAGAGAGAGAGAGATAATTTGATTACTGGAAATGAAATGGAAAACTGAGCTCAGCTCAACAATGGAAGAAAGAAAGAAATAACCAGAGTAAGACTCCTCTCCAGAGAATAATCTCCTAACCAATCGAGATAATGAAAATAACAGAATGCCATATCCCACTACTCCTCACATCCTTTTATTCCCTTTCTCTAACCGCCTTCCCTCTCCTAGAGTATACGTTCCATATTATGGGCTTCTCACATGTGTGAGTGACTATGGGCCTTTGGGCCTCTATAACCGGGTACTCAACAATATATGTGTTAGAAACGGATATGGATTAGCTGCATCAGGTGTGGCACGTATGATTTAGTATGAGTGTGACACAGATTAGCTTTCTTATAAAGGGTTTGACTTGTTTTTTTGTTGTGTTAAATTTTGGTTTGAACGCTTCCAATACTTCAAAACCAAAGACAAGGAAAACTTATCTGGTAATTAATTTTAGGACATTCTATACATTTGCTTTTCAAAAACATAAAGCACTCACACCCTCAGAATACTTGTGGTTGTGTTTGTCACTTCTCTCCACTTTCTATTTCTTTTTGGTACTCCAATGGACTAGTTTCAAGCAGATTTAAATACTTACATGATGTTTGTTTGTGAAGTAAGCATTTCTATTTTTATTTAGCATACACATGCCATAGTTGTGTGTGCTGCACCCAAATTCTGACGCTATAAATTGCCAAACCCCTGCAACTAATACACCCATGCATTCTTGTTTCATTGACTATCAGCAAAAAATATTTCCTCTAATTTTCTCTTTCCTTTAGATGTTGCATTGAAAATGAGTGGAAAGCAAATTCGTTGGAAATTGTGCCTCGTTTCATGCACTTTTGCAAATGGCTCTGGTACATAATAAATAGATATATGTAACATACTGAAACGTAGCAGTGAAATCACATATTTTCATGAACCGATTGTCTTAAAGTATCCTTCAGTTTTTGAAATTTGGATTCGTGCTGAGAAGTGAGATCTATGAAAGAAAAGAAAGTTAACAAAGACTGGCAATTTCTTCAAAGCTGATTATAGACCAATGTTATCAACAGAGCATGAACTTCCACACTGTGTCTTACTCTAACTCATACTCCAAGGAACGTCTGGAGGAGGTTAGCCATTAATCCTCCTGCCTAATACTACACTACTGCTCATCTGGAAGCAGCTATTGCGATTCATGAAAACATAAGATAGGGGGAGTCTATTCATCCTAAATCCCCAAATTACACATTGCTTTTGGCCTAAACTGTTGATCGTAGTCCATGAGACTGTACTGATCTTCTTAAAAAACATTAAATTGCACACTCATCGAGTCCTTTGTATGCTGCAATATAGGCTGCACAAAATTATATCCTTCACAGGGAATCCAGCACGTCTCCAAAAGTAACCAGCCCCCCATATGTCATGATCAAAGTGAAAACTTAGCAGAATAGTTTTTTCCAACTCAATGCAAACCAAAGGAAAAACGATTCTATCGACCAGGTATGTTGTTAAGTAATAAAGCTGCAATATATGAGTTATGTTAATCAGAACCAAATGACACTCAGTTTCATTTAAATTAAGTAACCAACTTCAATGTTAAACTATTGACATGAGGTGGTTGAAACCGATTGGTTCCAGTTATAAAGGCAGCGCACAATCATATTCTTCTACAACCGAGAGTATTATAGGGCTTATTTTCGCAACCATCTCCTAACTAGCAATCAAGATTTTCCAATAGAGGTAAGTTATAGCTATGGATGTATAGGTTCAAAATACACCCTTATCCTAAATCCTAACCAATTGGTACACTTTTAAGGGAACTAAAAAAGAAAGTGGCACTCCTTTTCTTGATAAAGAATACTTGTTCAGTTCCAAAATTTAACAATTCAGATTTCAATTAAACAAAGCTAAATAGTCTTCACAAAACCAGTAAAAACAGTTGCCCTAGCACCAAACAAACAAAATCATATACAAAATACCAAATAGCCCTACTTAGCTAATTGTAATAAAGTGTGTTATATTATGAGTAATGAATGCATATGTGCTTGCTTACCAAGGCTGTTCCTTTGATTTCTGTTTCAATTCACCATCCACAATAAAAAGAAAACCAACGAAGATTATATGCAGCATCACCAAAGCCAATTTTAAACACAACGTAGATCTTCTAGCTGCAAAACAAAATCAAAATTCAATCTTCCAAACACACACATATATACATACATATATATGTATATATGTATATGGCACAGAAGAAGATATACCGGGATCGGATAAACAGGGGAATACGGTGGAGCATCTATCGGAGAAACGATCCGATGTATCACGAGAAGGAACGCAAAAACCCATGACCGTCATTCAAACAGAAACCCTAGATGAGCTTTTTGGTGAGCTTATTACGATTGATGATGATTATTGCATATCGGAAAAACAGTCAGCAGAAGAAGAGAGTTGGAGCAGCTGGAACAAGTATGGTGGTGATTGGTGGAAAAGCAGGGGAGGAGGACCTCATAGGTTTTGGTAATGGAGATTGGTATTGGAGTTGGAGGAGGAAGATGATGATGATGTGTGTTATTTTAGTAATGGAGATTGGAGAATGGATAATTTCATCTTAGCACCTTGTTTTATGGAAGCATGTGGGTTTGGTACACAATTAAGAGGAATTGATACAAAAGTGGCCCACTTAGGTAGGTGGATAGGGTTATCTATAAATATTGGGAACCAAACCAAAATATAAACATTATGGTACATTGTTTTTTTATGAGCAACTCGGCCATTTGTTTGGGACCGTTTAAAAAAAACGTGTTTAAAGTGCACTTGAACCGGTACTCGAATTTTGTACTCGTAACCATGTTGGACCAAGAACGTATATTTCCTGACATGTCTATCTCTTCCATGTCCTTGGTTAGTTGCTGCAAAACCCGATCAATCTTGTAGGGTAGCTCAACCAGCAACTAAAAGGAAAGAGACATATATCATAGGTTGTTAGTTTGAATTTCTTCAATGCCACTTAGGACTTTCGGGCTGTTATTTTAAAGACCTCATGAGATTAGTTGAATTGCAAATAAGTTGATCCAAACACATAAGGTTAATAAAAGAAAGCTTTTCTATGTTTGATTGGAGTTAAAAGGGTACTAAGGGACAAGTTGGAGAATGAGGAATGGTCAAAAAGATACCCTAGTGCCTCTTTTTTTGTTCTTTTTAATGTGTTTTCTTTTTCACTATTGAAGTTAGTTTATTTTTAGGTGTGTTTTGTTTTTTGTTTTCTTGAACCTAGTGGGTATATTATTGAAAATGTGATTTTGGATAATTTATATAAGAGTTAATTACATATTTGGTCCCTGTGGTTTGGTGGTTTTAACACTCTGGGTCTCTCGATTAAAATAATTATGGATTGGGTCCTTGTGGTATGCGTTTTATAACGCTCTGGGTCCCTGAAGTTAACTCCGTTAATTTTTGCTCTGTTAGACCCATCACGTGCACAGCACATGATGGGTAGTTTAGTCATTTTGCTTGTTTTTTAAATTTGAATTAAATCACAGGGACCAAAACTATAATTTACTCTATTAGTATATTAATAATTAAATAAAAATTAAATATTAGAGATATATTATTATCTTCTTCTTACATATTCATCTTCATATTCATTTAACCCAACTTCCACTTTACCCACTTCCAACACTACTACCACCCCCATCACCACCCACCATCACCACCCATTTTATTCACCACCCATCACCACCACCACTCACCACCAAGACCACCACCACCAACACCAACCACTATCCACCACCCATCACCACCACCACCCACTTTATTCACCACCCATCACCACCACCACCAATAACACCAACCACTATCCACCACCCATCATCACCACCACCACCCACTTTATTCACCACCACTAACACCAACCACTATCCACCACCCATCATCACCACCACCACCCACCACCACCACCCACTTTATTCATCACCCATCACCACCAATACCAACCACTATCCACCACCACCTGGTTTCATCAACGCCATCACCTGCTTCAGTCACCGCCGCCACTGCCGCCTGCTTCTGTCGCCGCCGCCTACTTCCGTCGCCGCCACCACTGCCGCCTGCTTCCCATCAAGCATCTCCACCAAACCACCTGCTTTCGTTTTTGGCTTGAATTAGGGTTCCTAAATTTGATTTAGGATTCTTGATCCATTCTTTATTTGGGGATTTTAATTTTGGGTTCCTAAATTTGATTTAGGGTTTTTGATTTAGTGATCGAACAACAAGACAAAGTGTAGATCAATTTTGAAACCCAGATCTGGAAACAGTTTTGGGTTCCTTCCATTTTGAATCGAAAGGTGGAGGTGGGGGATTTGGCTAGATGGGGAAGATGAAGTGAGGTGGGGACAAAGAAGGGTTGGAATGAATTACATGGATGGTCCTTGGTTTATTAACAGAAAACAAAAAGAAATAAAAAATGACTAAAATACCCCTACTTTTTTTCTATTTAACAGAAATTTTAAGCAGAGTTAACTTTAGGGACCCAGAGCGTTATAAAACGCATACCACAGGGACCCAATCCATATTTCAATTGAAGGACCCAGAGTGTTAAAACCACCAAACCACAAGGACCAAATATGTAATTAACTCTTTATATAAATAAAGAGTGGATGATGTTATTTTTTTCATATGATCTCTAAAACTCTCTCAACATACAAGTTTAAAAGTTTAGATAGATCATGTACAATATACATATTTAATTAAAAGTTTTTCAATTATGGATGGGACGATTTGCTAGACGGACAAGAATTTGATTCTTCATCCTCGATAGAGATGAGGATGACAAAATCACCCTTACCTTCCATGCTTAGAACTTGCTATATTTCAATTGTAGATAGCACTGGTCATAGATGTACCCATCTATTAGTGTATATATATTTGTATGTATTTTGTTTGATAGATCGACCCTTTTGTATTGTTCAGGCCCATGTATAGTTGTAACATTATTTATACTCGTTTAACGAGAAAACCCTCTTCACGGGAAAATATTCTCTCACATGGTATTAGAGCCTTCTCCCTAGCCGGCCCTAATTTTTTTGACTCCTCATTTTCGACCCCGCTGCCATCTCTGACAGCCTCGACGTTTCTCCCTATTTTGCCGCCTTCTCTTCTTTTATCAATTCTCATTATGTCTGGCTCCTCCTCCTCCAAATCCGAAAAAGCCTATGGCATCACCAACATCAAAACCTATATCCCTCTTACCCTTGACCTAGACTCATCCAACAGAGTCTCACAAGTATTCAAATACAACTCTGTTCCAAATCTTTGGGGTGATGATGCAAGAAGTTGAAGAAGGACGTCTTACCAGCGATGAGATAGAAGGGATCGTCCACAGCATTCAAGTACAAGTGAGCTTCAGGAGGTTAATGATCAAATACTTTGAGTTGCTTTAAAAGGACACCATTTACCAAATCAATGACTTTCCAAATGTCAAAGATTGAGGTTCTTGTTGTAATTTGATTTTGTTTTGTAAATAGTTATCCTTTCTGTAATAGAGAGTAGATCTCCTTTATGTAATTAGTTCATTTTTCCATACTTAGGGGGAGATTGTTAGCTCCTACTTTGAATATTAACAAGTATGTGAAAATGACAACTTTAGCTCTAGCAGAAGTTCCATCCTCAGAGGAGCGACAGAGGTCGCAAATATTCCCAAGTTTAGAACCGTAGAGCCTCTAGGACTGATGACAGAGGTTCTGCAATGCCAACCTCTGCGGATGAAGAATTTCCACTTTTTGCAAGGATCTTTCCAGTCACATGCCAGGCACGTGAAGTTGGTTACACACCGACTTTATTTCAAGGGCTGGGATTGGTCCACGTGGAAAGATGTCTTCTAGTCGGTTAGGAACTAGTATAAATAGATAGCTTCTGTGTAACATCCCATCTTTTTTTTATTTTATTTATTTAATTATTTGTTTAGTTATTATTATTATTATTGTATTATGGATAGTTAAGGTGATAATTAAATTAAATTAGGAGAAGTAGTGGTGGGTCTTTCTTTTAATTAAAGGTGGGGCCCACATGTTCCCTCAAACCCAACAAGAGGGAGTAGGGTTAGGGTTTGTTGACTTCTTTAAATGGTTACTTTTGAGACAAGAAAAAGAATAAGAGAGAGAGGAGAATAGACGAGAGAGAGATCGGGAAAGGAGAAGAGAGAAAGAGACGGCGAGAGAGAGAGGGTCGGACGTGAGGGAGGTGCTGCCGGAGTTTGAGGACGTCGCCGACGAGGGTAAGCCACCGTAGTTCTCTTCTTTTCCTCTTTCCGTTAGCGGTGGTGGCGGCCGCCGGCTTTGGCCGGCCTTGGCCTAGCCGCCGCTGCTCACGCACGCCGGCGACGGCCTGCAGGCGTGGCTGGTGCTCCGGCGGTGGTGGTGGTAGTTTTCTTTTTCGCCGCTGAATTCTCGTAAGGACCGGTGGTGGTGGCGACGCCGCTGCCGTGGTGTCGTTGTTGTTGTTGTCCGGTGGTGGCGGTGACAACCCCGCCGCTGCTGTGGTCTAGTTTGGCGGCGGCGGCGTAAGAGCCGGCTGCTGTGTTCCGATGGACGGCGGTGGTGGTGGTATAAATCGCCGCCGCTGCCACTAGTCGTTGGGAGGGGTCGATCGGCGGTGGTGGTTCTCGCCGCCGCCATTCTTTTCGTGGTTGTTGTGTGTCTCGACGGGTGGTGGTGGTTCACACCGCCGCTGCCTCTGTTGGGGTTTCGTTCCGGTGACCGACGGTGGTAGCGGCAATCCGCGGTCACCGCCATGGTCACCGTGAGTTTTGTATGCGATTGGTCGGGCGGTGGTGGCGGTTACGTCGCCGTCGCTGCTGCCGGAATACACGACTGCCGCCGTGGCGTCGTAGGCGGCGTGCGGTTGCGACGGGCCACCGTCGTTGTCGTCGCCGTTCAGTTTAACCGACGATGTGGTGGTATCCGTAGGTTTAGTATGCGTAGTGTTGGTTGACCTAATTACGTGTGATGGTACCTTAATTGTTGGACTTTGTAGCTAGAACTAATTAGTAACACGTAGGACTGTTGTGTTTAAATTTCAGAGTGGTTACGCGACTTGCGTTTGTGAACGATACGTTGTTCGTGTGTACGTGACGCATTAAGGTGAGTGGGTTACCTGCTATAAATTGTGATTTTATGTGGATATACTTGATGTTAATATTACATGGTGATATTTGGGTTGTGTGATGACCCGAAGGGCGGGAAACCGCGGATGACCGGATTGCGGGATGGTTCGGTAAACGGGAAACCGTTAAGCTGTTAACGTGGTTGATGTGTATGTGCATTTAATTGTGATTTATTGCATGTAATTTTACTCACTAAGCGGTTGAGCTTACCCCTCGTGTTTTAAATATTTTAGGTACGAGCTCCGGCGTTGATAAGGGCAAGGCTCCGGCTTGAGGGTTCCCGGCTCGATGGCTTCCGATCCGATCATTATTTTGCTGTTGATTTTATCTTGGGATATTATTTATGGATGACCTTGGGTTTTTTTTTTGAATGTTCACTCATTTATGATTTATACAATGGTTTTTATTAAAATTATATTTTAAAAATTTCCCAATCGGGTTTGGGTGTTACAACTTGGTATCAGAGCCTAGGTTTAAGAGAATCAGCACATGGACTCGTGGGTGTGTGTGTGGTTGGACTTAAACCAGGCGGTTGAAAATAATTGGATAAGATCGGAACGGCCAGCGGAACCGTCAAGGCGGAGGTAAGCTTTAGTACCTTAGTTGCTAAATCGTTATATGCACGTGTGTAGTATTAACTACTTGTGATCGCATGCTTAATTATAAAAATTGCATGTGGCTTGTTAGGGATGAAGCTGAGCTGTATTTTATGATTTTATGTGACCGTCTAGTTAGTAAGTTGAAGTCTAAATAGGATGGTATCAAAACCAAACGTAAACACCTTGGTACGTCGGGGATGGGTCGTCGGGCATGTTCTTGTCTGATTGTTGCTCGGTGGTCTTGATCCGGCTATCATGCATGGTTGGTTATAGTAATACGGCGCCAATAATAGTGTTACTATAAGCACCTGTGTAAGGTTGGATTTGATTAAGTTCTGGGGATTTTAACTGACTGACAACGACTAGGGATTCAGCATGCTATGTGGTTAACTGTTATGTATTACGTGTGATTATACTTGAACCTGTTGTGTTAGCATGCGCGGTAAAAACTAGTCTTAGGGTTGGCATGATCACTATTAATAGGGTTGTGTGTGAGTACCTTAGTGGTGCATAGTGATGTTCGTTTAAGCTGTGACTAAATATTGTACATCTTCAGAATGGTGCTAACCCGAAGCCAGACTGATGATGAGCCCGGGCAGTCCGATCACATTGCTGCCCAAATCACTGAGGCCCTGCAGCAGATGCTACCGGGGCTGTTTAACCAGATGAGAGATGAGCTGATTCAGACTGTGGACCAGCGCATTGATGCGGCTCTCACGGCCCGTAGCTTAGGTACTGGGAGCACGAGTCAGTCCCAACCTCGTGGGATCACCTTCAAGGATTTTATGGCATGCCAACCGCCATTATTCGACGGGAAGAAGGATCCCGTGGCTTGCTACCGCTGGTACTCGGCGGTCGAGGGAGCATTTCGCACTTGTGGGTGTCCCGATGGTTCGAAGGTTCTTTTCGCTGTGAACCTTCTTCGTGGAGCTGCAAAGGATTGGTGGGACCTGACCCTCAAGAAGTACACGGAGGCACAGATCACTGCGCTGACCTGGGAGGAATTCCGGGCCTTGTCCGACGAGGAGTTCGCACCTCGCATCGAAAAGGAGCGGATAGCATCTGAGTTCTTGAAACTGACTCAGACGACGGAGTCAGTGAACGAGATCACTGCGCAGTTTCTGGAAAAGCTGCTGTTTGTACCTGGATACGCGAACGACGAGTCGCTGAAGATGGCTCGTTATTTGGGAGTGCTGAAGCCAGAGATCAAGAAGGCGGTGGCCACGGGGAGGTGTAAGACCTTCGGTGACATGCAGGAGGTGGCACGGGCTCAGGAGCTAGTCTTGGAGGAATTGCAGCAAGGGAAGCGGAAGGCAGAAGATCAGTCCGCACCAGCAAAGAAGTTTAAGGGGGCGAGGACCGATAAAAGGAGCGGGACCCGAGTTGCCCGAAGTGCGGGCGTTACCATCGGGGAGAGTGCAGACCGCGAGAGCTTTCATGTTACAAGTGTGGCAAGACGGGCCACCTCAGCAAGGACTGCAAGGAGACTGCTAGACTCTGCTTCCACTGCTACCAGCCGGGGCATATCAAGCCTGATTGCCCTCAGCTGAAGAAGACGCCAGCCCTGGCCCCTGCACCAGCGACGCTTATGATCACTGACGGTACTACCAAGGGGAAGAGCGGAGCTACCACCCGTGGGCGAGCCTTTCAGATGACTGCTGAGGAAGCGCAGACGGCGCCTGATGTGATTACAGGTTTTTCCTTGTTATGTTATTATGCGATTATTGTTGGTAGCTTACTTTATTGTTAGTAATAAGAATAGTGTATCTGCCGTTAAATGTGTACCTTAGGCATATTTCCTGTCAACTCGAAACCGGCTCTAGTGCTTTTCGACACGGGGGCCACGTGGTCCTATGTGTCGCATAGGTTTTGTAAGGACTTCCAGATCGAGCTCGGTAACCTGGATAGCCCTCAGGCGATCGACGTAGCTGCGGAGGAGGTGCAGGTGGTTGAGCATGTGTACCGGGGGTGCAGCATTGATATCTTTGGAGTTCGCTTCAGCATCAATCTCATCCCCATTCCCATGAACGGAGTGGACGTGGTTGTCGGGATTGACTGGATGTTTCCCAACCGGGCGACCACGGATGTTGCGGGGCAGTTGGTACGTATCCAGAATCCTAGTGGGGGAGAACTGGTGGTGTACGGCAAGGGGAGAAGGGTATCTACATCCTTCTGTTCTGTCGCGAAAGCTCAGAAATACATCCAGCGGGGGTGTACGGGGTTCTTGGTCTATGCTATGGCGGATCAGGCGAAGGAGAGGAAGCTGTCGGTAGCAGAGGTGCCCGTTGTCAGCGAGTTCCCAGACGTATTTCCAGAGGATCTGCCTAGCCTTCCACCTGACAGGCAGATCGAGTTCGGCATTGACTTGGTACCAGGGGCGACTCCGATTGCGCGAGCTCCTTACCGTCTGGCTCCGCCGGAGCTTCAGGAGTTATCGGAGCAGTTGCAGGAGCTCTCGGGGAAGGGATTCATCCGCCTGAGTAGCTCACCGTGGGGAGCACCGATTCTGTTTGTGAAGAAGAAAGACGGGAGTCACCGTATGTGCATTGATTACCGTGGACTCAACAAGGTGACCATCAAGAATAGGTATCCTCTGCCTAGGATTGATGACCTGTTTGATCAACTCCAAGGGGATTCGTGGTTTTCTAAGATCGATCTTCGGTCAGGGTATCACCAGCTGAAGGTGAAGGAAGCGGATGTCCACAAGACCGCTTTCCGAACCCGTTACGGCCACTTCGAGTTTTTGGTAATGCCGTTCGGGCTTACCAATGCTCCAGCCGCTTTCATGGACCTTATGAATCGGGTGTGTCGCCCGATGCTCGATCGGTCCGTAATCGTTTTTATTGATGACATCCTGATCTACTCGAAGACGAAAGAGGAGCATGTGATGCACCTGCGGGAGGTGCTTGAGGTTTTGAGGAGGGAACAACTCTACGCCAAATTTTCGAAATGCGCTTTCTGGTTGGAGGAGGTTCAGTTCTTGGGCCACATTATAAACCGGGAGGGCATCAAGGTGGATCCGGCAAAGATCGAGGCGGTTATGAATTGGGAAGTTCCGAAGGCACCTACCGAGATCCGGAGTTTCCTGGGTTTAGCCGGCTACTACCGACGGTTCATCTAGGATTTCTCTAAGATTGCGGTACCTTTGACACGTTTGACGAAGAAGAGTGAGCCGTACGTTTGGGGTTCTGAGCAGCAGATGGCTTTCGACATGTTGAGACAGAAGCTGTGTGAGGCTCCGGTTCTGACTTTACCAGAGGGGGTGGAAGACATGACGGTGTATTGCGACGCATCTCGGCTGGGTTTGGGTTGTGTTCTGATGCAGAGGGGCCGGGTGATAGCCTACGCTTCGAGGCAGCTGAAGCCTCACGAGGCTAACTACCCCACGCACGACCTTGAGCTTGCGGCGGTGGTCTTTGCTCTCAAATTATGGAGGCACTACCTGTATGGGGTGAAGTGTACCATTTTCTAGGACCATCGGAGCTTGAGGTACTTCTTGGAACAGCCGAACCTGAATATGCGGCAGCGGAGATGGCTTGACGTAGTCAAGGACTACGATTGCGAGATTCTCTACCATCCAGGCAAGGCCAATGTGGTTGCTGACGCTTTGAGTAGGAAGACGGAGCACGCGCCGCTTCGTATTTCACACCTAAAGATGGCGGTGACTACCTCCTTTGTGGACTTGGTTCTACGGGCCCAAGAGGAGGCGAGTCGGGAGGAGAACCAGAACGGGGAGCGGATTCGGGGACAGATGGCCGCGTTGGTCAGAGATAGTCGTGGGTTGCTGACGAGATTTGGTCGAGTGTGGGTTCCTCGTGCGGGTACGGCACGTCAGACCTTGCTAGAGGAAGCCCATAAGTCTAGATTCTCGATTCATCCGGGAGCTACAAAGATGTATCGGGATCTGCGGACGGGTTATTGGTGGCCAGGGATGAAAAGAGACGTGGCTCGGTACGTGGAGTCGTGTTTGACCTGTCTAAAGGTCAAGGCTGAGCATCAGAAGCCTCACGGCAAGATGCAGCCTCTTGAGATTCCCGAGTGGAAGTGGGAGAACCTCACTATGGATCTGATCACCAAGCTTCCGAAAACCCCTCGGAAGTTTGACGCGATTTGGGTCATAGTGGATCGGTTGACCAAGAGCGCTATCTTCTTTCCTATCCGGGAGAGTTCGACTGCGGAGCAACTGGCGAAGATCTACGTGGATGAGGTGGTATCGAGGCACGGAGTGCCAGTGTCGATTATCTCCGATCGGGACGTGCGCTTCACTTCTCGGTTTTGGGAGAGGTTTCACTCGGAGTTAGGTACCAGGTTGCATTTTAGCACCGCGTACCACCCTCAGACAGACGGACAGAGTGAGCGGACGATTCAGACCTTGGAGGACATGCTGCGAGCTTGCGTTTTGGATTTCGGTGGCAGTTGGGATACGTACCTGCCTCTGGCAGAGTTCTCGTATAACAACAGCTACCATTCGAGCATTGGGATGCCGCCGTTTGAAATGCTTTACGGGAGGAGATGCCGTACTCCTATCTGTTGGGGTGAGGTCGGACAGCGTGTTCTTGGTAGCACTGAGGTGGTTCAGAGGACCACGGAGGATATTCAGAGGATCCGGGAGCGATTGCGGACGGCTCAGAGTCGACAGAAGAGCTATGCCGATCGTCGTAGGTCGGATTTGGAGTTCCAGGTGGGAGACCGAGTACTACTCAAGGTGTCTCCTTGGAAGGGCGTGATTCGGTTCCGAAAGAGGGGCAAGCTGGGGCCTCGTTACATTGGACCGTTCACGGTTCTCGCGCGTGTTGGGAAGGTAGCTTATCGTTTAGAGCTGCCTGCGGTACTAGACCAGATCCACAGCACTTTTCACGTTTCGCAGCTGCGTAAGTGCCTCGCCGACGAGACGACTCATATTCCTTTAGACGATATTCAGGTGGACGGGAGCCTGAATTACGTCGAGAGGCCGGGTAGCGGTGATAGACCGGAAGGTGAAGAGGTTGCGACGCAGGGAGATCGAAATCGTGAAGGTGCAGTGGCAGCATCGGAAGGGTTCCGAGTGGACCTGGGAACCAGAGGCAGAGATGCGAGAGCACTACCCAGAGTTGTTCTCAGACTGATTTCGGGGACGAAATCCTTGTAAGTGGGGGAGAGTTGTAACATCCCATCTTTTTTTTTATTTTATTTATTTAATTATTTGTTTAGTTATTATTATTATTATTGTATTATGGATAGTTAAGGTGATAATTAAATTAAATTAGGAGAAGTATTGGTGGGTCTTTCTTTTAATTAAAGGTGGGGCCCACATGTTCCCTCAAACCCAACAAGAGGGAGTAGGGTTAGGGTTTGTTGACTTCTTTAAATGGTTACTTTTGAGACAAGAAAAAGAATAAGAGAGAGAGAGGAGAATAGACGAGAGAGAGATCGGGAAAGGAGAAGAGAGAAAGAGACGGCGAGAGAGAGAGGGTCGGACGTGAGGGAGGTGCTGCCGGAGTTTGAGGACGTCGCCGACGAGGGTAAGCCACCGTAGTTCTCTTCTTTTCCTCTTTCCTTTAGCGGTGGTGGCGGCCGCCGGCTTTGGCCGGCCTTGGCCTAGCCGCCGCTGCTCACGCACGCCGGCGACGGCCTGCAGGCGTGGCTGGTGCTCCGGCGGTGGTGGTGGTAGTTTTCTTTTTCGCCGCTGAATTCTCGTAAGGACCGGTGGTGGTGGCGACGCCGCTGCCGCGGTGTCGTTGTTGTTGTTGTCCGGTGGTGGCGGTGACAACACCGCCGCTGCTGTGGTCTGGTTTGGCCGGCGGCGGCGTAAGAGCCGGCTGCTGTGTTCCGATGGACGGCGGTGGTGGTGGTATAAATCGCCGCCGCTGCCACTAGTCGTTGGGAGGGGTCGATCGGCGGTGGTGGTTCTCGCCGCCGCCATTCTTTTCGTGGTTGTTGTGTGTCTCGACGGGTGGTGGTGGTTCACACCGCCACTGCCTCTGTTGGGGTTTCGTTCCGGTGACCGACGGTGGTAGCGGCAATCCGCGGTCACCGCCATGGTCACCTTGAGTTTTGTATGCGATTGGTCGGGCGGTGGTGGCGGTTACGTCGCCGTCGCTGCTGCCGGAATACACGACTGCCGCCGTGGCGTCGTAGGCGGCGTGCGGTTGCGACGGGCCACCGTCGTTGTCGCCGCCGTTCAGTTTAACCGACGATGTGGTGGTATCCGTAGGTTTAGTATGCGTAGTGTTGGTTGACCTAATTACGTGTGATGGTACCTTAATTGTTGGACTTTGTAGCTAGAACTAATTAGTAACACGTAGGACTGTTGTGTTTAAATTTCAGAGTGGTTACGCGACTTGCGTTTGTGAACGATACGTTGTTCGTGTGTACGTGACGCATTAAGGTGAGTGGGTTACCTGCTATAAATTGTGATTTTATGTGGATATACTTGATGTTAATATTACATGGTGATATTTGGGTTGCGTGATGACCCGAAGGGCGGGAAACCGCGGATGACCGGATTGCGGGATGGTTCGGTAAACGGGAAACCGTTAAGCTGTTAACGTGGTTGATGTGTATGTGCATTTAATTGTGATTTATTGCATGTAATTTTACTCACTAAGCGGTTGAGCTTACCCCTCGTGTTTTAAATATTTTAGGTACGAGCTCCGGCGTTGATAAGGGCAAGGCTCCGGCTTGAGGGTTCCCGGCTCGATGGCTTCCGATCCGATCATTATTTTGCTGTTGACTTTATCTTGGGATATTATTTATGGATGACCTTGGATTTTTTTTTTGAATGTTCACTCATTTATGATTTATACAATGGTTTTTATTAAAATTATATTTTAAAAATTTCCCAATCGGGTTTGGGTGTTACATTCTGTTTGTAACTTGTACTGTTCCATTGCCTGTAATCGTTCTAATTTGATTTCAATCTAAATCAAATATCTTTTGGAGCAATTCTGAATCTTCATCTTCTTCATCATTTAAACTGTGTATGTTCTTAAATGTCTATATAAATCTGCTCATTCATACTCTGTTTTACTTCCGCTACATTCATCATTGATTTTGAGTGAGTTAGATTGTTTTATTCAATACCAGATTGGAATTAATCGATCCAACAGTACTTGTTTTCTCTCTGTTGAATACTTTCTAAAGCTCTCAATTTTGTTATTTTAATTATTTGTTTTCTTGTTTAAGTAGTTCTTAATCACAAGCTCATTAGATTAATTAGTATAATTGTTTAACTAAAAGATAGATAGCTTCACTGTTCCTAGTGGTAAGAACGATCTCTAGACTCATCTATACTATACTATTACCGATCAGGTACGTTTGCCTGTGTGTGTGGTAGTTTGGTAAGGTAATTGAATAAGTGTAAAACTTGGTAATATTTTTTTATATATATATATATATATATTTTACCACATCAATCATCCTGGTAAAGCGAAATGTGGTAGCCGATGCTCTAAGCCGAAAGGTGAGAGAAGTTATGCCTAACGTTGTAGCTTATCATGTAAGTGTGACTTCAGACTTCAGATCTAAGGTCAAGAAGTGGTAGGAATAGGCAATAAAAGAAGAACAATAGAAAAGTGAACGGATAGTAGGAAGCTTGGTGACCCTAATGGCAAACACCGAAGGGTTGGGATGTTTCGGGGATCACGTCTGGATCCCCAAACTTGGAGAATTACATCTGAATGTCTTTGAAGAAGCGCACAAGTTGAAATATTCGGTCCACCCTAGAGCAAACAAGATGTATCATGACTTGAGGCAAGCGTATTGGTGGCCAGGGATGAAGAAAGACATCGCCTACTTCCTCGTAAGGTGTGTGGCGTGTCTTCAGGTGCAGATAGAACATCAACGACCGTATGGTAAGCTGCAACAATTAGAGATTCCATAGTGGAATTGGGATCATGTTACGATGGACTTCATGATGAATCTACCGCGTACACCGAAGGGTTATGATGCGATATGGGTAGTGATCGATCGACTTTTCAAATCAGCACACTTCTTACCCATAAAGGAGACGTACTCATTGGAGAAGCTGGCAAAGTTGTATATAGTTGAGGTAGTGTCTCTCTAAGGGATACCTCTATCTATGGTATCTGACCGAGATGGTAGATTCACTTCTACCTTCTAGAAGAGTTTCCAACGGGAGCTTGGAGCTTAAGTCAATTTGAGCACCCCCTATCATCCGCAAACTGACGGGCAAAGTGGTGAACTATTCAAACATTGGAAACTATGCTGAGGGCGTGTGCTTTGTATTTCGACGGATCGTGGGAGGATCAGTTACCATTGATTGAGTTCGCTTACAACAATAGCTATCATACGAGTATTGAGGCGGCACTGTACGAGATACTCTACGGGTAGAAGTGCAGAACATCATTTTGTTGAAACGTGGTTGGTGAGAAACAGCTTTCCGGACCAGAGATAATGCAAATTACGTCATATAAGATCAATCAGGTTAGGGAAAAGTTGAAGGTGGCTAGAGACCGACAGAAGAGTTATGCTGATAAGCATAGGAAAGACATTGAGTTCCAGATCGGGACCATGTCATGCTTAATGTATCTCCTTCGAAGGGAGTGGTACGTTTTGGTAACAAAGGAGAGCTAAGTCCATGTTATGTAGGGCCGTTCAAGATTGTTGAACGAATTAGTGAGGTAGCTTACAAATTGGAGCTACCAGACGAGTTGAGAGGGGTTCACAACACCTTTCACGTTTCCAATCACATAAATGTTTGGCGGAACCCGAACTTGTGATTCCGCTTCAAGGAATTAAGGTTGACCAGAAGTTGAACTTTGGGGAAGACCCGATAGCTATTGTGGATCATAAAGTCCGCAAGCTAAGGAACAAGAAGGTCAATTTGGTAAAGGTCTAATGGAGATTCCATAAGGGACATGAAGCTACTTGGGAGGCTTATCTTCTTGTAAGTTGTTTTATTGTTTTAAGCCAGTTGCTCCTTATAGTTTTTCTGTTTCCTTGACTTCCAAGAGTTTTTCTCCCAACGAAACCTATCGACGAGCCGGAGAGAGAGCTTCTTTAAAGGATCAAGAGAAAACGTTCAAAAGCCGCTAAGTTACAACCGAGGAATTTGTACAACGAGATGGTAAATGACCAACCGATGTGGAATGCTAGGAGAGCTGCTCCTGCTTCTGTACCCTAACGAATAGCCAAACTGGAATTTACTCAGGAAATAAAAATCAAGGGACAGTTCATCCACATGATTCGGGAATTGACGTTCGATGGCAAGGCAGATAACGATCCTAATATTCATGTTGAAAGGACATAATCGCCTGCATTTTTGTTTTACCTATTCTTTCTAACATCCAAACTTTTCTACGTGCATTGTATACCGTTGAGCTAGTAGACACGTTGTTTGGGTCTTGCTTGAGTATTGATAAGATATCTCCCAGCTTCCAGTTTTTTCTTGATAATCTTCCACCAATCGAGCTTTATTATTTGTCAGTCGGTGCATAAGGATGACCTTCCATATGTAAAGCAGGTTCATGCTTATGCATTTACATATCACCCTTAATGTCCAAGAATCTTCCATTGTCGAACGTTTCCCTTCTAGTTCGAATGGAGAATTCATTTTTTTTGTCTCTCGTATGCTTGGTAGAGATTTTTTTACTTTTGTATGTACCTTCACGGTCACACTCAAATACAATCATAGAACTCTTTGATCTTTTAATAACAATAACATAACCAAGTGAAATTCCAACATGGTGAACCCAAACTATTAACTCTTGACGAGAACTAAATGTTGGGTTTTTGTGGGATCCCTCGGATCAATCTGACATGAAGATCATTGTGGATTTCAAAAACCTAACTGGTTCAAGAAATCCCATAAACCTAATGACTAATCTGTCAGAGATTTATGTAACCGAAACCACACTGGTTCGATCTTAACACGGAAGTGATTTGGATACAAAACCCTAAAATCCACAGACCTTTGTCGTTATCTTATCTAATCCTACAGTTAAAAGTTAGAATGATTTACCTGGATTGCTTGAGAATAAGTCCACTAGTGAACGACCGAACGAATGTTCCTCTAGCAGAACTAAAAACCCGAATAAGCTGAAAAACCGAACTGGTTTGGACGGGGAGGGGGCGGCGCCAAATTGGAGAAAGAGAGAGAAGAGGGAATTTTTCAGGAAACTGATTATTGGATGATAATTGAATGAATTAATCTTAAACCCATAAGGCTTATTTATATATGAAAGAAATCCAGTTTCCATCAGATTCAGTTTCCTTTAATTATCTAATTCTTTTCTTTTCCTTCAAGAAAAGATTATTCTAGATAATTACTTATAATTAATCAGTTATCTTTATTATATATTTATTATTTATTCTAAACAATAAATATATAATTTACCTAATTAATCACCCTCCAACTTTGGGATTTCTGACTGAAATTACCCAACTGATTTATAACCGACTATTATAAATCCAATCTCTCCATTTCTGGGTTTTATTTAACTTATTCGATTTATAGGTCCTCACAGGTGTGACCCTCAAGTGTCTTGTAAAATTGGATGTGTAATCTACTGGTTTGTCAACTTCTGCACATAATTACTAACAGACTCCCACTTGTGCAAGTTGGCAATACCTCCTTGATTACACGGACCTAAGGAGGCCCCTAGACAGGCACTTAGGCTAACCAAGTTAGAAGAACTCTTATACCCAGACTGGTGATAAAACATTTTCCATAAGGAAATAACATCTATGAACCTACTGTTCATAAATTGGGTATAACTTGGCTTTTCCCTTTGCAACACGATATTTCATCTATGAGTAAGAGCCTGGATTGAGTCAACTCTAAATACTCAAGATTCTGTTTCTCGACTATCTGACCTCTACTGATAGGTAAACGACAAAGAACTAATCAGTTTGTTTGGGCATGGCCATGCACTTCATCAGTATATTCAGTCAGTCAAGGGGCCCAGAAATATCTCTCTTCAGAGAATTGGTGCAAATCCCATCTTGCATATCTGCATTTAACACCACGGCTTCCGCTGAATCTAGTTACGCCCTTTATAGCCACCCTGTTACGGCGTAGTGGTTGAGTGCACTAAGTATTCAGCAGTCCTCATGACATCAAACCAGATACCTCAGGTGATAGGGACAACCACTGTGAGATTTACTCATGACAATTTCCAAGAAGTAATCTTAACCGCGGATCACGTCCGATATTTGCTACTCTATCAAATATCTTTGTAACTTTTGGTCTACAACACTTGTAGCTGTCATTCAACAATTGGTCATAACTACCCAAAAGTTCACAATGACTTTAGCACCTTATCGGGTTCCCACCACGATAAGTTGTCATGGACAAATTTTAGAATGAAAAACTGGAAAACTAGTTTCATTCCTGGATTATAAAACATGCAAAAATATAAAAGTGATAAAGAAACTAATTTTGTATAGTCCATATTACACTCTGTAATAATAACAAAATTAATGACATTTCTTAATAACTTTTATGATATCTATTCAACGTTTGTTAAATATGGTCTAAAATGAAGTATCACCTATCTTCAGTTTAAACCCTTTGATTAAAGTTTACCATTTTAATCAAAGTGATAACCAAAAAATACAAGTTTGTATCTACTGATACAATCTACTTGATTATGCTAATTATTGTTTTGCAAACACTTAAACTAAATTAGACTTCTATTTTTTCATATTCCTGAACTTGGAGACCTGGAATAACTCCTAGTTTTTTCCTGAATATGTAAAATTAGACTGTAACTTTCCTTAGTTGCTGTGTAGATGAATGATTTCTACCTGAAATCAGATTCCATTCACCATACTGGCAAATTTACTGGAATCCTATTATTACTCCAACATACTTAATTATTGATTTTAAAGTCAATTGTGACTTTATTTTGTTTCAAAGACTTTGAAACTTTTCTTTCTGACTGAATGGTAAATTATATCTTATGAATTCTTATCCTACCTGGATCACGAATTTTGAGATATATTTAATCAATAATTATATCTTTTATTCTTTATCTGAGACTAGATAGAGAATAAACTGGGCTCCTACTGATCTATATGAAAACCAACTATTACTCAAAATTTACTATTTACTTAGTCAAGGCTTTGATTAGTCAATTCTATTTTAAGTAATGAATTTGAGAATTCTAACATTTATAAAACTTAACTGGATTTTGCTAAATCCTAATTCCAAAACTTGGAATTTTTCTAGTTTTATAAATACTGTCATTAACGCTGTCTGAGTTAATATCCTAAATTCTCTTTTAAACATTTGAGTAATCAGATCTGATCACAAGAATTATTTCATAATCTTTTACTCATAAATGTTTTATTTCAAAAACACATTCCTATAATACTTCGTGTGTTTTTTACAGTTTTTCATATAACTCACTTTAATTAAAACTATTGAAGCAATTTTGTCAGTTTGATAGGCAATGTCTAGGATCTTATTTTAAATCAAGTCAAAACTTGACTTTGTCAGATTTAAAACTTAATGCATAACAGATATTTAATTCAACACAACATTTTATAAATTCAAAAACCATTAATAAATTATAAGTATTTAAAATGTAACCATAAATAAAACAACTGTTTAAAATAAAATTGTCTTGAAAAATATATCTAAAATGAACTCCTATCTTGATCCTTGCAACTCCTGGGCACTTCACTTTTGACCACCTGCATTAGTCATTTGCTCTAGGTATCAGTATACTTGTGGACTAACAAGTAAGAAGTGAAAAACTAAAGCAATCATAAATATCTGAGGTTTACTTACCTGCTTCATGACGCTTTGGGCAGTTTTGCCTCCAGTGACCGATCTCATTGCATGTGAAACAGCGATTCTCGGTCCTAGCTTTATTTGGCTTAACCTTCTTGCCCTTGCCCTTGCCCTTGCCATGAACCTTGGGTGCACTCTGGATGGCTAGAACTGGTCCCTTCCCTTTGCTGGTGCTTGCATGCCCATGCTTCTTTTTCACCCCTCCATCTCTCACCATAAGCACGTCCTTGGCCTTGTTCTTGGTCCCCATATTCAACTCAGCAGTCTTTTAACATGGAGTGCAATTCAACTATTGATTTCTCCATGTTGTTCATATTGTAGTTGACTAGAAAAGGCTTGTAGTCTTCTGACAGTGAATTGAGTATAGTGTCCGTTGCTAGCTGCAACGGAGCTGGCCAGCTGGGTGACCGAGCCTCTCCAAGTGATCCAAGTGCCGTTTCATTTTCATGACGTGGTCACTTACTGAAGTCCCCTTGATCATCTTGCACTCATTAAATGCTTTTGTGGCATCATAACGTTCTGTACGAGCTTGTGTTTGGAACATGTCCCTCAACTAGCGGATCATGTCATAAGCATTTGTATTCATGAGCTCTGCTTGCAAATATGGGCTTATGGTTGCAAGCATGAGACAAGCGACATCTAACAGATCATCTGAATGCTTCTTGTGAGCATTCCTAGCAGCAGCTGGGGCATTTGCTGGAGGAGCCTCCCCAAGAGGCTCTTCAAGGACATACCATTTCCTTTCGTGTCTGAGAACAATCATCAGATTGCGCTCCCAGTCAAGGAAATTGGGACCGGTAAGTTTGTCCTTCTCAAGGATAAAGCGGAGGGAAAGATTGTTTGTGTTGGTAACCGTGCTTGCCATCTACACATTTAAAAACTTTGGCTTTAGCAATTTTTGAATAGAAAATTTGCAATAAATATCAATAAACCCTTAAATGATCAATTTATTGGACTAGGATCCTTATTTCGTACACCCTAACGTGTGGTGTGATCACACTCCACCAGACCTGTACTATTTAGGTAGGTAAGGACTTTTACCAATCATATCTAACTGACATGACTCCTAGATCTTTTCGGGACAACGATAATTATTCGGACATGTTTCAGTTCCTCTAAGTGCATTTTGGCCCGGTACCTCCCGGCGAACTTAGCAAAACCAAAATAGATCTCACCATTTTGGGAACCTGATCACTTTACTCTGGCCGGTACCACCCGGAGATAATTCGCAGAGTTATGTAACCCCTCCAGCTTCGGTTTGAACGCGGACGTTCAAGGTGTTCACTCACAACACCCGCGTACCTTACACCGGAGGTGCCCCTAGATGGGTTGCACTACTGATCTATGATTTTCGGGGTTTTTAATTAATTTTGAAAAACCTTTTATCTCCAGGATTTTGAAAAACACAATTCTGAAAAACTGATTGTTAAAAAAGGCAACTGATGTTTTAAACTAACTGTTTCAAACATACATGCTATTTAAAACTAACTGTTTTAAAGTCACTTGCTAATTAAAACTAACTGTTTTGATAGCACACTAGTTTATTAAAACTAACTGTTTTGTCAACTTGCCTTTTATATGAAAACATTCATTTATTATTTATAGGTTTAAAATAAAATCTACCGTTTGAAAAAGGTTCGAAAAACTGGTAATTTTAATTACAAAAACCTATCTCATTTTGTGATATTAGTCAGTCTTAAAACTTTTCTATTTTAAAACAAACAGCATATAAATATCACAAATAAGCAATCACAACCACGCAGTTAATGAATCTATAACTACACAGTTAAGATATATTATAGCTTTGCCAACTTTATTCCTAAGGACCATTAATGACCTATCTCCTCGTGAATCTCCCACTGGCTTTGGCATCTTCGACAGAACTCCGAAAGAAAAATTTTACCTTTTTTCGTGTGCTCCCACTGGCCTCAGCTCCTTTGTTGGAAAACCGAAAGAAATACTAAAATAACTATCCTATGGTCATTTTACAAAAAGGGTTGTAAATGGCACGCAGGCCTCCCTAAAAACAAATTCAAGGGTCTAAGTTGGCAAACGCTATAATATAACATATATATATATATACACACAGGTATATAACAATCACGCATCTAATATAAGGCACAAAAACAAGCAATATATATTTAAGCGTAATTCAAACCTAGATCCGTTAAAATTATCTCGTTTCGTATATCGCAAAACTTGGTTGTAACTGATTTATAAAACAAAACGTTTTATAAACCAAAAATCAATGTTTTAGTTTGAAAAAGATTTTCTTATAAATTTATTTTATAAAACAAAAACAGTTTCATAAAATATTCGCCTTTCATCAAATATGTATGTATCAAACCGGACATTCCGAACCAACTGGTTTGAATGTCAAAATACTGGCCCATAAACTGTATTGTGCTTTAACCATCTGGTCAAAACACGACACTAGGCTCATTTGACTAAACGGGTCGAAATTCCCTTAAATTAATTTTATAAAACCAAAAATTATCTAAACAAAATTAATTTGGATAATTAAATACTTAAAAAAACAAAAGAACCGTCTTTGGGCCATAAATTGGTCCAAAACTGGGCCGTTTGGGCCTATTACCAAACTGGTAATTTTTGGGCTTGATAGGATTTCGTGGGTCGGAACCCTAGTCATCGTTGTTATCGTCTAGCGATATCAGCAGTAAACGGCCGCTAATATCGCTGCCATTACACATCGTGACCTGATCTTGTTTTCGCTATCGCGGTTCGCGGCGCGAACCAGTTTTTGCCAGTGCCGCTCGCGGTGCGACAGTCGTAACCGCCGCCACCGCTCGCGGCGCGAATAGCCGCTTGATGTTGAAATCAGTGGCGGCGATCAATGCCACCCACAGGTGGTCATCGACCACCGCTATCACTCGGGCCGAACGACGACAGCAGCGCAAGGCTGCCACCGATGCCGTCGTGGCCTTTGATCACAACCGACGCCGCAACCACTACGTGTGGTGCGACCGGTGTTCGGAATCAACGACCAACGCCACCATCACTCGCGGTGGTGTGGCTGTGGCTACCGCTACTCGCCGGTGAACAAACAAAAACAATACCGCCACCGCTAGCGGCGATTATGCCGAACAACCACCATCGCCATACACCGGCATCGTCGCCGTTGCTACGGGCCGGTGACAGCAGCTTGAACCACACCACTGCCGCCACCACCCTTGTCGACGATCACCGCCCGTAGGCGGCGATCGGCGAATCGCCGCCGTTCGTTCTTTGCGGCTGTCGGCATAGATCGGAGGCTATCGGCCTTCGCCGATTACCACCGTAGCCCCGCGATTTCCACCGAGCTAGTGGTGATGCCGATGATACATCCGCAATCCGGCCACAGCCGGATGCGGGTTCATCCTCCGGGTGCGATTAGGCTACGGCCACCACTAATCGCCGCCACCACCATGCTGGTGGTTCGGCTACGACCATCACTAATCGCCGCCACCACCATGCCATTCGACCACCGCCACCACTGTGTGCGATCGGTGTCCGGCTGCGATCACCATGCCGGTGACGCAGCGGTGGTTCGATGACCTTAGCTACCACCAATCCGGTGGTGGGGTTTTGGTGGTTTCGGTTCGGCTATTTTCCGGGTTTTATACGACAAAAAAAACTTCGAATTTTGATAAGAATCAGATTTTTATAAAACCAATTAAAACTTGATGCACAAGAAACACTTTTAACGAATCATACGAGAATAAATAAAACGAAAAAAGATTGGACCTGTGGCTCTGATACCACTGTTGGGTTTTTGTGGGATCCCTCGGATCAATCTGACACGAGGATCATTGTGGATTTCAAAAACCTAACTGGTTCAAGAAATCCCATAAACCTAATGACTAATCTGTCAGAGATTTGTGTAACCGAAACTACACTGGTTCGATCTTAACACGGAAGCGATTTGGATACAAAACCCTAAAATCCACAGACGTTTGTCGTTATTTTATCTAATCCTACAGTTAAAAGTTAGAATGATTTACCTGGATTGCTTGAGAATAAGTCTACCAGTGAACGACCAAACGAATGTTCCTCTAGCAAAACTAAAAACCCGAATAAGCTGAAAAACCGAACTGGTTTGGACGGGGAGGGGGCGGCGCCGAATTGGAGAAAGAGAGAGAAGAGGGAATTTTTTAGGAAACTGATTATTGGATGAAAATTAAATGAATTAATCTTAAACCCATAAGGCTTATTTATATATGAAAGAAATCCAGTTTCCATCAGATTCAGTTTCCTTTAATTATCTAATTCTTTTCTTTTCCTTCAAGAAAAGATTATTCTAGATAATTACTTATAATTAATCAGTTATCTTTATTATATATTTATTATTTATTCTAAACAATAAATATATAATTTACCTAATTAATCACCCTCCAACTTTGGGATTTCTGAGTGAAATTACCCAACTGATTTATAATCGACTATTATAAATCCAATCTCTCCATTTCTGGGTTTTATTTAACTTATTCGATTTATAGGTCCTCACAGGTGTGACCCTCAAGTGTCTTGTAACATTGGATGTGTAATCTACTGGTTTGTTAACTTCTGCACATAATTACTAACACCAAACACCTGAAAATGAAGAAAGCGATGAAGATAAAAAAATATTTAATTCATAGCATGTCGGTTGAAAGATATAATTGGTTATAGAAATGCAACTAACAAGATAATGAATATTTAGTTAATACCATGTCAGTTGAAAATTCAGTTTCATTAGTTTCATCACTTGAACCATCATTCTGTTGCAAGTTTTCTTCCCAACTTGTCATTTCAAGTATTGAAAGTATAGAGACGATAGAGAGAAATAGATAAGAATATTTGATGTTTTGTGTATGATAGTAGATTATAAGATAGTTAATTTATATAGAAGAAATTAGTGTTGGTAGAAACGATATTTGTCAAAGGATAACATTTGTATAGAAACAAGGTTTGTAAAAAAACTAAAATTATATGAAAACAAAATTCATTGAAAACAAGATATGTAAAGTGTGAGTTGTGTAAAAATAAAATTTATAAAAAAAAAGTTATATAAATAGAAAGCATTGTTGAGTTTTCTATTATTTTTTTAAAAACAATCTGAAACTATTCTAACTTAGAATTGCAAAAAGGAATTATTGAGTAAAAAAATAGAATATCAAGAAAAAAAATAAGTATAAGATTTAGCTGTAAATCAAATATAGAATTTAAATTTTTAGAGGTTTGAAAATGTAAACTTTTTAAAGTTGATTAGATAATATATTTTCAAAATTGAATTAACAAAAAAAAGAAAAAGAAAAGTTGATTAGCTCCAACGAATGGTAAGAGTTGCATACTTTTAATGCATAGAAAAAAGATAAATAGAGTTTCAAAGATTTAATTGACTTTTACACACATAAAAAAAGATAAAGTAAATGGGTGATAAAGTTCCAAGGATTGACTTTAGTCTTCATGAATTTCTAAGAACATCTCCAACAGATTCTCTAAAAAATCTCTAAAATGGAGAACCAAAATCCAAAATCTCTATAAAAAAAATCATTCTACTCCAACAGATTCTCCATTTTAGGGATAGAATCATTGCTTAAATTATTTAAATATTGCATATATATATTAAAATATTATTTCTCTCTCCTCAACTTTTATTTTAAGCATTCTCATTGGTGGAACATAATAAAAAAACATTTTCTCTCTCTTGGTAATTAATTTTGGAGATTTTAAGAGCTTTCTCCAAATTTAGAGATTTTGGCACTCTCTCTCCTACTTTCTCTATTTTGGAGAAAGCTTTGGAGAATCTGTTGGAGGCCAAAAGTGTACAAAATCTCCATTTTTCTCTATTTTCTCCATTTTGGAGAAGCTGTTGGAGATGCTCTAATGTTATTTAACAGAACCCCAAGAAAGTGGACAAAATCCATATGTGGAAGTAGAAAACAAGAATTAAACTATTGCTTGCTGTGTTGATTTAACCGACGTGCTTGTGGCCAAGGTCATTTACAACAACATACTTTCCTAAAAATCGGAATTTTCCTATTTTTCTCATCTACCCACTTCCAAACTTTTTACTCTCTCCATTAAATTCGTTTGGGAAGCTTTATAAGGAATTTATTGTTCAACTCTACCTATATTTAAGTTTTCAAACATCAAGATCTCAAGCCTTGCATCAAGATTCAACTTCATCTCCTTTACTATAAGAGTTTACTCAATTTCTAGCTTTTCTTCAAAAACCTATAAGGTGAGTTCTAAATGCCTTGTAAAACTAGATACATACCTAAATTTGTTAATCTAACTTCATTACATGATCTATTTTAGTTATTCTCTTCTCATTTGATGATTTGTTCATATTTGTTCATTTAGAAGATTTATTGAACATTTTGAGTGCATTTTTTTGGTTTCAACCATTATATTAGAGTATATTAGGATTATTATATCCGGTGTTTGGTTTTGAATTCTATCAGCACCATCTAAATACTCTTTCAAACAAATGGAACATTCAACGAACTCAGGTGTTAATCTTGTTCGACGTACCAAAAGTATTCTGTCACTAAGAGAAAAAGAGGACTCTGAAACTACGGTACTAACTTGAATTGTTACTATATCACGGGCGATAGATACCAAAACCGGAAATTGAGATTCCTTTTCTTTGCAAAATGCTAGCATATCAAGTTCTTTTAAGTTCTCGATACTTTGCAAGACCGGAAACGTTGTACGCATGTAATATTTAATCCGTCGAGATGCAAATCAAATATGCTTTTTTTACTTGATTCATTGTGCAACTCATTCATAAAATTGGTCATTATCTCTTTCCGGCTTTGCTTATGACCATTAATAGAAGCAAAGTCTGAATTAGAGCAAAAAATGATGATTGGGTTTGTTGCCTTCCTCTCCCACATAGGACTTTGTAAATATCATATAATTCAGAAAACCTAAGGTTAAAGTTACGTTTTCATTTTGGTTGAAAAACTTTCATTTGTAGACGTATGTAAACAAAAAAAACACTTATTCGTTTTCATCAAAACTTCAACACCGGCCACATTTAAATACAAATTTAGCGCCACGACAAAAAGAAAAAAGGATAATTCGAAAATATTTTAACAATCTTTTTTTCTCATTGGACCTATCAAAGGTGACCACATTTCATCATACTCGTACTTTGAAATTCTTGATGCCAAAATGTACAGTTGGTTTAAAAAAGAGGGTTTGTTGGATAATATAAACACCGGATAACCAAATTGTGTTTTTAAAATCGTTCAAAATATCATATAATTCCTCGATCACGGTCCAATCATAATCTATATTATCATTATCCAGTTAATGTATATTATAAAATGCACTAATATAAGCCCTTTGTCTTATCAAATTTTCAAGCATAAAATACGTTGAATTTGCAGCAAACAGGCATGTCAAAGTTTGTTCTTTTACTTTGCCCAAAAACTCAACGTAACATAACTCTAAATTTTTGCCTTTAAAAAAACATAACTCTAAATTTATCTATAATTGTGCTACAACTATTTAAACCGCCTTAATTAATGGCTAAATTAATTATGTGTGGCGCAACATGTATGAAATAGTATGTCGTTCAACTTAGGGGCTAAAGCATACTTTAGTTTTTCGACACATGTGTTATTGTTAGTATGATTATCAAAATAAATGCTACAAATTTTATTATATAAATTATAAGCTAGAAGACATTTTTTAATAATGTTAAATAAGCATTCACCAGAATGTGGCACACCAAAGGATTCAAATGTGATTACATGTTTGTATAATTGCCACGATGTTGGCTTAATCCAATGTGTCGTTATACATATTTACATTCTTAACTTTTTTGGACCGTTTCACTTCTAGCCAGATTCCACATTTTAATACATCGGATCTAAGAGTTTGGCTACTTATCGGTTTGTAGCGTTTTCTGAATCATCTTCGTCATGAGAGGATTGTCGAAAGTTCTGAATGGCAACCCCATATGAATGACACGTTTAATTATCATTTCTCTTTGCCAAAAGGCATCGCACGACCATATTTGACCTTAATTGTCAAGTATGGTTTGACTTGAATCACCTCTTTACTTCAACTTCACACAAGACTTTTCTACGTGCCACTTCAATATTGAGTTTCCTTGTGCCGTAAGAAGAGTTGTACACATTTTGCATAGTGCTTTTTGCTTATTGTTGGTAAGAACCACCAAATTAAACAAATCCTAAATTGAAGCCTTTCTTCCGTGCTCAACGAGAACTTCTTTAATTTGGAATTCTTGTGCCAGCGGTGGTGATGATGAACCGTCAACCATTTTCAAATATTGAAAGAGAGTAACAAGATTACGAGATTCAAAAAATGAATACGATAACGAGAATACGAGATTGCAAGAATTGTGAACATTTTTTGTGATTTGTAACGACAATAATTTCTGTGTAGGAATAACGAACATGATAACGAGATTGCGAGAATGCGAGGATTGTGAACGTTTTTGCGTTTTGTAACTTGGTATCTAACCACAAACCTGAAACTATATATTAATTATACTAATGGGAGGCCTTCAAGAACATCAAAAAATGTCCAAAAAAAGTCATATACATAACGGTAACATTCAAAAAATTTGAATTTTTAAACTTTTTTCTCATAACCGCTCCTTTGACCCGTCCCTCATTTTAAGCCGTTCCTGTTTTTCACCGAAATACCTAACCGGTTCTAACTAGCGGGACTTAACTGGTCCTGCTATGGGCCTTCCATAATTGGTAAGCCAACGGTCCCGGTTTCGAATCCGGAATCGGTTAACCGGTGGTAACCGGTCGGGTTTGGCCATCTTCATGAAAACTTCAAGTTTGTTAATTCTTTTAAATCTTACTGGTTGATTTCCATGAATTTTGTTTTAAAATTTTACGTTCCTAATTAAAAGCTACAATGTCGTTTGTCAACCTTAAATTGTCACGATTCGAGTTATTACTTTTTCTTACTTTTGGCAACATAGAAACAATAAAGTATGTTGCCTAAGACAAAAATTTGAGTGGTCTACGTACACTTAGGCAACATACACTATGTTGTTTATGAAAGATCTTAGGCAACATATGAAATAGTTTATATGTTGCTTAAGATAAATTTGACAGTTTTTTTTTTAAAGAATTGAGTGTTCTACATACACTTAGGCAGCATAGGTTGCTTAAGATCTTAGGCAAAAAAGGAAATAATTTATATGTTGCCTTAGATAACTTTGACCAAGCTTTAAAAAGTAAATTTAAATGATCTACATACACTTAGGCAACACAAGGAGAAATGTTGCTTAAGATACTCTAAGGCAACATATAATTATTTATACGTTGTCTAAGTTCTAACTTAGGCAACATAGAATAATACTTTGCCTAAGAGGTAACTTAAGCAACATATAATAGCCTTTGTTGCCTTAGCTCGTCTTAAGCAATATGTAATTAGAATTTGTTGTCTAAGACAACATTTGGTGTAGTGAATGTTGTGGTAGAGTAATCAAGTCCGACAACAGGTTTTCCAACAAGCCTTACAAGGAGCTCTAGGAACTTTGAATAGCTGTTTAAACAGTGAGTTACATTTACGTATTATCAGTGCCAATATTGGCAGGTACAATACACAAATCTAAAAGTTATGAACTTCTTTGTAATTTATAAAAGAATTGTGTTAATTTTTCATTTCTTGGTTCACATTAAAATATTAAGTATGCATTACAAGAATATACAACTAGTTATATAATATAGGTAATAGATGAACTCATGAAAAAAATACATAAAACTAGTGATATAATATAGGCACTTAACATTAAAGCAGTCTTTTGTAGTTATGAGAAGTTCATATTATAAATGATGCAAGCTAGTGATGAAGTGAATGGTCTCATAGTATGCATCAAATTTCATGTCTAACCATTCATAACACTATCTATTATTCAGAAATCAACATTTTAACAAAAACTAAAATGACACTTTATATTTAACATGTTATTAAAGCTTGTCAAAAAATCCTACAAAACTATTATAACACTTTCTAAATATATACTTTATGATCCTCTAAAACACTTTATATGTTTTAGAACGTGTTATAAATCCAATTTTATTGTCGTGTTTCATCCGAGATATATAGTGTTAAAATGGTGTTTGGTGTATATATACTTAATTGATCTTCTAGCTTTTTAATTAGGTGAATCTTGTTTGTTCTACTTGTCTTTATGTTCTTGTTCGTTACCAACCTGCCATGGCTGTCCTTGGTCTCAAACGGAAACTACTTCCATATAAATAATTAACCATGGTAATCTACGTACATTTCTTGATGATAGTGATGAAAACAAACACAAAAATACGGTATTTAGAGGGGATTATTACTAAGGGGTAACTCTAGGTGGATACAATGATCTCAATTTTGCCTTTATCTTGTTGTCCATATATCAAACATTTTACTATAAATGTTCAACTTAATTCCAATCATATGCAATAAATAATTAAGTGATCGAATTAATCACTATGGCGACTGCAAGAAGAAACCTTTTGCTTTTTGTGATGTTTGTGGCCCTCAATAGTGTAACCATGATGACGGTAATGGCGGCAAGCGGTGGTTATAAGACCGATCCAGCCATTTTCATATTTGGTGATTCCACGGCGGATGTTGGAACGAACAACTACCTGAAAAACTGTACCGCCAGGGCCGACCACCGTTACCATGGCATTGATTTTCCGTTTTCTAAACCCACCGGAAGATATAGCAATGGCAAAAACGCTGCCGATCAAATCGGTATTTCTTTCGATTCCTTCTTGCTATTTGCCCGTTTGCTTTTTTATTATGGTGTTGTAACAAAACGGTATTTATAGGAGATAATAAATTCAGTACAACAAAATTGAATTTATACGATATCTAAAAACTGTATAAGCATCCTAATAGAATATTTTATAGCACCTAATTAAATTTATAGGACCAAACAAAAAAACATCCTACCTAAAAGTGTTACAATAAACTTATAGAATGCTTTTAGGACATTTTCAAAATACAATAAACTTATAGAATACAATAAACTTACAAAAAACATCCTACCTAAAAGTGTAACAAGTTCTTTAGGACATTTTCAAAATATAGTGTTGTATTAACTATTTTATTGTACAAATTAACGTCTAAGCTATTTCTTTCTATAAATTGTTTTATATTGACTTAAGTTTATTGGACCAAATGATATTGTCTCTTATGTAAATCTATTAGAATAAGTTTGTGTATATATAACCTTTTTTTGAAAGTTTTTTTACAACACTTACAATCAACAGTTTTGTATGATATTATTAGAAAAATATCTTCTAATAAAATTATATAAGGATTGTTGGCAGGACACTTACAAAAATGTTCTATTAGAAACTACTATCGTATACTATATTTCAATTAAAAACTATAACGTCTACAACCGTTATATAACAATATATATTAAACGGTTAATTGTTTGATCCAATAAATTAAATTCTTATATAAAACTTTTTATTATAATACTTGGAATTTTGTCCATATAAATAAGAATCATGAATTTGAACTTGAATTATGCAGCAAAACTGTTGGGGAATTACAAACTAAGTCCACCACCTTTTCTCTCTCTTCTCGCCACGCATAAGTCGACCTTCAAGCGTAGTTTACTTCGTGGAGCCAACTTCGCTTCGGCAGGATCCGGAATTTTCAGCATAACCGGTCAACTTACCTTTGTAAGTTCTCAATTTGATCAAATGGCTATATTAGACTGGTGTTGTTTCAATCTTTCTGGAGGCCTTGTTAAATCCGAAGCTTTTAATTGCACTGTAAATTATTATGATAACCGATATACATATATGTGTTAAAGCACAAAAAAGGGACTAAATATTAATCTGGCTCTTAACCTAAACCTATTTAAGCAATCAACAATTTAAATCGAAACAAGCTAGGCTTTACATAGGTTGGTGATAGCCCCAAGTCCCCAACACATGTAAATTGGGGGCTTTCTTAATATCTCATATTAACATGCAGGACAATTTATTTTTTCTTAAAAAAAGATTTATCTAGGCTTTGTCGAAATGACATCATATTTTTGGCAATTTTGAATTAAGTTTTAACCATTTCAGACTAAACCTAACCACAGGTTGTTAACGCCTAGACTCGAACTCGAGTAGATCTGAGAAACAAACTGTTTGTCTATTTAAATTCGTGTAAAACTTTTTGAATGCATGAAAAGTTTTTTTTTAGTAAGGTTATGTTAACTTATTCTTTTAGCTTATTAAAAAGATCCACTTTGGTTAGTAATAAACTGACCCAGAAACAAGTTTTACTAATTAAGTACTTACAAGTAGCGTTTCATAAACTTTAGGGGTTGTTTAGTTTCGGAATTAAAAAGAATTCGATTAGGGATTTTTCTTCTACTTATGTTTCTTTTGATTAATTATACCCTTTATATAGTTATATTTTTCCAATTAATTCTCAACAAAACATTTTGATGATGAAACAGAATAAGGTGATATGTTTGGAGGAGCAAATTCAGCAATTCGCTACAGTTGGCCAAACTATCAGTGACTTATTAGGTTCAACAGAGGCTGTTGATGATCTACTTAAAAGTTCAATATACATTTATCAGCATTGGTAGCAACGATCTTATAGAGTTTGAGCTCGATGGTCAGCCCGGAGGCCCTGAAAAATTCATAGCCAAACTCACAAAAACCTACGCCGAACATCTAGTGGTTCGTTTAAATCAACTGAAATTTCCTGCTTCATTTGTACTTCACTAGATCGTGCTATGTGTACTCTAGTAGCACACACTACAACAAAATCAGGTTTATACGATTGCATATATATGTAACGGTAACAATGTATAGATTGATTTAGATGCCTTTATTAAGTGTGCATGTGTGGGGACATTTAAGTGGGGCCATGTTTAGCCCCAAAATTGTCGGAGATTAGTCGGGCTTTGGCCCAAACACCCTTCCAAAAAAAAGTTGATTGTCCACAAAATTGTGTCATAAGTAAAAGTGTTGCAATAAGTTTATATGACACTTTTTTGTAACAATTATTTTAGGATGCTTTTGAAATAAAGCGTCATGTCAGCTTTTTTTAGGATAGAGTGTTCTACGATGACATATTTTTAAAAGACTATATAAAACATTTTTTTAATATAATGTTATATAACAAATTAATAGGCCATTTTGTTTCAAAGTTCTGCTAAAAACTTTTAAAAGTTGCTAAACGTCTTATGAAGTTATTGTAATACTTTTCTATAGTGTATGAAGTTATTTGGTTATATAAACTAAGTGCTATAATTCAATTATTTGACACTTAGAGCTTTTTTTTACTATAAACCTAGTTTTGTTATAACAAAGTTTTATGGTTCATCAGTTAATGTGTCCATGTGTTTTCTTACAACCTTTGTTCAAGAAATCTTTGGTGTGAAATTGGCAGAATTTGTACAAGCTAGGGGCAAGGAAATTTGGAATTATCGATATTCCACCAATCGGTTGTTGTCCAGCTGCACGTGCGTTTAACGCTACTGGTGGATGTATACAAGATTTGAATGATAACGCTAGATTGTTTTATGGATCGATGCAATCTCACTTGGCAAAACTTAGTCTAGTATTTAAAGGATTCAAGTATTCACTAGGGAATACATATGCAATGACCATGAATGTTATCGACAACCCACGTGGAAACCGTAAGTTTATCTTCTTTCTGTTCATCAAAACTCTGCAAGAACTGTATTACCACAATAAAATTGGTCTTCTAGGACATCCATCTGTCATTAGATGTCGTAAAATCGAACATAATGATACTATTTTTAACTTCAAATTGGCATAATATTCTTAGTCTTATAGCCTATTAAGACGTCCTAAAAAACCAATTTGATTGTAATGAAAGAACTATTCGTATATCGGTTCTAGCTAAAAGATGAATAAACTAAAACAATTGGTATTATTGTATTTCCAGGGTTTAAAGAAGTTAAAACAGCATGCTGTGGAAGTGGACCATTCAATGGGAGAACTGAATGTCTAGTAGGAGCCAATTTGTGTTCAAAAAGGAGTGATTTCTTGTTTTGGGATCAATTTCATCCAACTGAAACTGCATCCGAACTTGCGGCTCTTACACTTGTTTATGGTGAAGGAAGCGAATACGTGACCCCGATGAATTTTAGTAGTTTGGCAATGGCATGATGATGTTCTCAGGATCTTTTCTATCTTGGATTGAAGGAGTTATTGATTGAAAGAAACCATTTTCATTCAATATATGATGTATGTATTTATGGTATGTTGATAAATCTATAGACAAAAATAAGACAAACTTGTGTCTATGGAAAAAATAAGACAGACGTGTGTCTATGGACGTGCAATGAATAAGATCAATTTCACTATATCTTTTGACTCTGTTTTTGTATTTATTGTGTATATACAACTTTTAATTAAAGCTCTTGAACCCAATAAAACTAACTAAATAATAACCACCAGATAAATACATTAAAATACAAAATAGTTATCGACGAATATTTCATTATTAATTTTATCCTAGGAAAAATGTTTATCACTAGCTAAAACTAAAATAAATTGCATCCTTACTTTTTAATCTAAAACATTAAGAAAAATAGAATTTTGAATCAAACAAACTGTTAAAAAAAACACTTATTATTTTAACTTGACATAAATATCATTCTTCAAAATAAAATATTGGCATAAAATATTAATATATTTTTGGGTGTTTTAACTATTCATTAAATTAACGAAACATGTTCAATCGATATATTTGTATTCGGGAAATTACATGTTTCATCTTCATGCTTTACATTGAATGCATCAAGTCTATGATATGAAATAGTTACAAAATAGATAGACATTTGATATGCAATTTTCTAATGACTTAGTTTCCTATCCTTTTCTCTCTTAAAAGGGATCCTGTTAACTCATTTCACATAGGGACATTTCTATCACTTTACTCACTTTCTATTTTGTTAGACTATGTCTAACAATATTGTAAAATGTTTATGCGAAGTTAATAAACCGCACTTTTGTCAACGAATTTGAAAATCGGTTGACAAAAATAGCTTTTATTGGCATCTTTATATAAATTTGCCGAGCATTTTACCGAAGAAGTATATTGCCGACAAAAATGAATTTTACTGGTGAAAAAATATTTTTAAATTAACCTCAATCATTTTTAATGACATTTTTACTAGCAAACTTCACTAAATTACCGGTAAAATTATTTTAATTATCATTAGTAATACTTTTTACGTACAGTTTTGCCAGTGGTCGGTCATCCCAAAGTCGCTGGCAAAGTATTTTAGTGTCATTAATAATTTTATACTTACAATTTTGCCAACAAATACAAAAACCGTCGACAAAAGTATTTTACTTGGTTAACTGTTATTTTAACGATAACTTTGTCAATTATTAACCAAGTCGTGGACAATGTATCTTACTTCTATTAAAAATATTATTTACACTTGTATCACTTAACTTCCATAAAACCACATAATAAACCCCAATAAGACTCAACGACACAACATGATCCAATACGATCCATTACCACCCAGTATGACCCATTACAATCCTACTGGATCCTTTATGACACAATACCACCCATTATAACTCAATACAAGACATTACTACTCCCTACAACCAATATAACCGACTATGACATATTACCATCCAGTGAGACCTTTTACAACCTAATACTAACCCAAAGTAACCTAATATTTACCTATATGAGTGTGAATCCCAAACTTGAGAGAATGAAAGATGGAGAGAAAACTAGTGCAAATGATTGAACAATGAATACAACTAGTGGTGATAATGGTAGAATGATTATGAAAAGACAAAAGAATATTTGAGTTCTTGGGAATGCTTCTCATATATAAAAGTAGGCTACCATAAATCCACACAAAACCCTAGGCTATAGCATTCTATTTATAGCACTAGGTATATGAGAGTTACACAAAAAGCCCTTAGAGTCTATGACTCTTTACAAAAGAGGGCACAAGTTAAACTAAAGCTAATACAAGAAATAGGAAAATACAAGATAGACCCTTGACTTCTTCACAACCCACAAAGTAGGGTCTAACAATCTCCCCCTTTGGGAAGAAGTCAGAAGGGTGGCGGATACTTCAGTGCAGGCTCCCACTTGGACAGTTGACGGTACTCGTCCCATTCTCCGATGATCCTCGTTCGCAACTTTAAAGCTGCTTCGACTCTCCGGTACATGAGTCTCTCCTTCAGTTTTCCTTCAAGCTTGTCCAACGCCTCGAAGAACCTTGATTTGTTGTCTAAGTGCCTCGTCTTCGGAATCTGGTCCGTCTTCAGTCGGTTCTCTATGCCTTGGATGACATACAGAATGGTACCGTCGCAGAAATGAGAAAGTTCACTGAATCTCATGAACTTCCGTTCCCTCTTCTTTAGCGTGCAGTAGACAATACCGTGTTCTGGGATGCTCGTCGACACGTAGAGCTGATATGAGTCGATTGCTGGGACTTGCAGATTCGGACGCAGAAGGTTCACTTTCGGCTGTCGACTCTCGATTGCCATCTGGTAGTCGGTCACATGTGATAGAGCAATGGTGTGACGGACATACCTTTTGAGTACTTCGAGGCCAGAGTTGTAGTAGTCGGGGCGGAGGATCGGACCTTGAAGATACTTGATCAGCGCGAGGATGTCTTCAAGATGGATCCGATCTAAATCAGCTTCTGTGAAGGTCCACTTCAGGAGCTCGCCATTCAACCTGACGTTCCCACTTCCGTACATGGTGACCGAGAACTCTAAGAACATGCTGCTGCCGTGTCTGTAAGGCCTCACATCTGTTACCTTCACAAATCGGCGTCCGAGTCTGGTCTTCCCATGAGTGTACCAATTGCAGATGCGTTGGTGGGCGTAGGCTGTCTGGCGGCGCTTCTTCTTGTAGTGCGAGACTCCGAAGAATACCTTTCTGGACCATAGATGGACTCTCTCTTGTTGGAAGATCCTTGAGAAGGACTCCTCCAAGAAAGGTCGGAAGATTACAGTGTGGTTCCTGTTTAGCTGGATGACAACGGGAGCTGGAGCGTCTGGAATTGTCGCCGTGATGGTGGGAGGCTCTTCCGTTTCCGGGAATTGTACCGTTGGGAGGAAAGTATCGTAGTCGGTTGCGCTGACGATGGTGTCCCCTTTCTTGTAGATCCTGAGACTTTGAGCAAGTCGGGCGAGGAGTGTCCTAGCTTCTTCTGAGATGTGAAGCTCACTTGGGTCCGTCGGCGCCGACTCGGGGACTACCATATCGACCTCGACTGTGGGTTCGGACTGAGGAAATTGGATTACCTCATCCAACGGTATCGACTGATAGGCGAACTGCTCGACGTCGAGGGGCTCTTCGTCGGGATACTCCATGAAATGCTGGTTCCCTGATGGAGCAGTTTGCGGCGCTGAAGCTGATGCAGGCGCGGAACCCGAGGCTTGAGCAAGGCCGATGCGAAGTCTTTTGGCTCCTTGCATCTCCCCCTCATGAGGACCTGCGCCCGGGTCAGTGTCATCATGCCCCCTTTTTGAGGACTGAGACTGAGGCCGGCACGCTGCCTCGAGTTCGCGAATACGGCGGTTGGCAGCTTCCAACTGCGCTTCCCGATCTGCCAACTGTGCATCCTTGACGGCTATCAACTCCTCCGCTCGCTTGAGTTTTGCCGTGAGCTTGTCGTTCTGAGTGGTGAGCGAGGAGACTGCCATGTTGAATTTGGCTTCGAGAACGTAGCCTGGGATGGCACCTTGAGCAGTAGGTTGTGGAGGTTGCAAGCGGAGAAGTGGCTCGGTACGAAGAGGAGGAGCCACGGATTGATGCACTTGAAGCTCAGTAGACTTGCCTTTTGCTTGGCGTCGTAGCTCTTGTATTTCTTCCTCTCTTTCGGCATCGCGAGACTTCAAAGTCTCGATCTCTCCCCTTTGCTCGTTGAGAGCACTCTCGAACGCCTCAAGTTTGGCATTCCGGGAGGCCTCGGCGCGGTCGAGCTCCGCGAATCTGGTTTGGACGACTTTTAGGATGTCGTCCGAATCCGTCAGGCCTAAAAGCCTCGGTGTTGCATGAGCGTCTTTATAGACTTCGCTCGAGTCTGTCGGACCCGGTCCCGGTGATACTACACCTGGTGCTTCTTGAGCGCCAGTTGTCAAGAAGAGACCTATAGAGGTGCTCTCTCGGCCTGAAGTCATCGCTGGTGTAAGGTTGATGATGTTAGGACTTCCGGTGGATCCTCGAAGGGCGTCCTCTGACGCACCAACTCTCCCCGTTCCGGCCAGGCCACTCGGGCGGGCGGATGATGCTCCAAACGGTGTCCTACCCAAATGAATGACGTGATACGTCTCGGAAAGTGGATCTAAGACACTTGGTGCACGGAAAGAAGTCGAGAGGTGGGGCAGTTCCTCTCTTATCTCAACATTGACCGACTCCGAGTGAGTGGTCAATGGAAGTTGTGCTGAATCCTCGTGAGAAGATGAAACGACCATCTGTTGAAAGATGGCCGAGTGGGTGGCTTGGGTGTGCAATTGCGCTCGTTGGCTGCCAGCGTCTTGACCCGACGTCATCAAGTGACTAGTCTGTGTGTGGGTTGCTTCTGTGGGGGAATGACTCGGGGTAGAAGGGAGACCTAAGGTGTCTAACCTAGTGGGTTCTTCATCTCCTCCCTGTTCTTCTATCCTAAGCCACTCTTCGTCTAAGTGGACCTCTTCATCGCCGGTCTCTTTTCTTAGACCCTCACTAGGACCCTCAAGGTCTTCATCACCTTGTCTCTCCACAGCTGATTCCACTTCATCTTCATCACCGCCAAGACCGTCAGTACGGCCATCCGAATCTACCTCATCCGGTTTGAGGATGTCCACGGAGTCGTCTCCGTTGAAAGATGACGTGACCTCATCTTCGTCTCTTTGTGCTTTACCGCTCTTGAGGGTGTCAACTTCCTCGGATTCATCACCGAAGTCCACTTGTTCGGACTCGGTGGCCTCAATGTCATCATCCTGTCGGTCGGACGGAGTGCGCTCGGAGGAATGCGCGTCATTACCTTCATCATGGTCTGAATCATCATCTGAATCATCTTCGGAAGGTTCGCCGTGGGGATCACTTTGTGGTCCGGGAGCAGCGTCAGTCTAAGGAGGCGAAAGATCGTGTGCTTGTTCTTGTGGAGAAGCTTCCACGTCTTCGCCTTGCCTCTCGAGAGATTGAACCGGTGACGGCTCCCGTTCTTCGTCATGGAAGGGCGATGGCGGCGAGTATCTTTGAGTACCCGTGTACTGCTTGGTTCTGGCTCTGATGTAGTATTCGGCCGAATGCTCTTCCTCATCAACTAGTCGTCGTTGAGTGCGGCGACCCCGTGCTCGGTGGACTTGTTGGTAGAGAGTACTCGGACGGACTTGAGGCACGTGTGGAACAGCGGATGTGCTAACTATTCTATCCGGCTCCCCCCTCACGTCCACTCTCATTACCCCTGAACCGGAAGCTCCCCCAGTGGAACCCGGGGCTCGGCACCTAAGGCCCGAGCCGAATGATGGACGGCTTGCACATCCTGGGCAGGGCTCCTCGGCTCTGAGGAGTCCGTGGGTGTGTCTACTAAACCTATGGACGCCCTATATAGTCCTACACTCGTAGCTTCCCTATCAGCGGTATCCAACACGTGACGAGGAATTGGCATTTCCTCTTGACCGGGCTTGAGCTCCCAAAGCTTGGACCTGGAGAACTGCTTGCTCTTGAAGATCGGGTGTCGAGATCGTTGACTGACAGCCGGATGTCTGTCCATATGGTCGCGGATCATCAGAGCAAAGAAGCGCATCCACGGGATGGACGAGTGCTTGGTTCGCTGGTCGTTCGGGTCCACATCCCGTGTGATGTCGATCCAGAGTTGTGCGGCTATGTTAATCCTACGCCCGTAGATCACAGAGTGGATGACGTGCCACAGTTGGGTCGAGGCCTTGTCTATGCCCTTGACTTTGGCAGACAGGCATCTGTTCATAATACTGAACAGAGTCGCCCACAGTGGTGGCAGCATGTTGTTGGTGACCTGAGAGATGCCGTTGAGCCGCTGTCCATGGTTTTGCATGACACCGATGGCGATGATCTCGCTGAATAGGATCGGTTTGTCAAGGATCGGCTCAAATGGTACCTCGACGGAGTCAGCTGGAAGGTGCGGGATGCGTCGGAAGTCATCAATGGTGACGGATAGTTCCGTCTGATCTACGCATCCAACAAGAGTTCGGCCTCCGGCATAATGGACAATCCTGGATGTGTTCCAGAATTGTTGGAGGTAGATCATTGGCACCTCAGTAGTGGCCTCGAGAGCATAGGCTAGCGGGTGCACCTTCAGGATTTCCAATATGACAGGTTCCTGAGCTGGAAAGCTGTTCAGATCCACGTACTCGTTGTTTTGAGTAATGGGCCTGAGATCTTCCTCGGAAATCAACGCGCGGTCAGCAGCAGCATTGAGAGCCATCTCTGTTCAATGAGAATACATTTAACAAGTTAGAACATTCAATGAACTATCAAGTGTTGAGAAAAAGTTGGAAAAAGGGGTATACCAAACCCGATTCGGGTTTTGGCAAAACCCGACTCGGGATTGTAACAAACCCGAATCGGGTAAAACAATACCCGTGACCATCAAATTCTCCAACACTTGTGAAAATTTTGGCATGACCTCGACTCAACGCGAGTCGAGAAACACGAGTACCCGAATCGGGTTACTCAGTTTCCCGAGTCGGGAATTGAGATCACAAAAAAAATGCATTTCCTCCAGAAACCCGATTCGGGAATTGGGTATACCCGAATCGGTAAAGATGGTATAACACTTAGAATCAATTTTGGATTTCCTATAGAAACCCGATTCGGGTTTTGGGTATACCCGAATTGGTAAAGAGGGTTTTGAACACTTAGAGAAAATTTGAAAAACGAGTTCAAAAAGTCCACCCTTAAGACGGATGCGGGAAACTTGGATACCCGGTTCGGGTTATTCATGTTTCCCGGATCGGGATTTTTGTAAAAACGAAGAGCTAGGGTTCCACAATGGATCGATGCGGGAAACCCGAATACCCGAATCGGGTTATTACGTTTCCCGAATCGGGACTATGAACAGTCGATGCGGGAAAGATCAAGAACAATCATAATACCCGACTCGGGACTTATGAATGCCCGATTCGGGTTTTATGAAAACCGACGACTGTTCGGTTTCAAACTCACCAACTCGATCAAAAAACACGATTTTGAACAAGTAAACTAGTACATTATGCTACAAATCAGTTGTAAACTAGTTTACAAACAACAAACGACCGATTGAACGTCCCAAAAACCCATTCCAAAGAGTTTGGGTTTCGGGTTTATTCAAGAAGCTTTAGGCTTCGATTCGGCTAAGAAAACGAAACACATACGTGTTATAGATTATATCAAAGTGTTCGTAATCTTACCGTGATCGTCTGGAAGTAGTCGGATCGAAAAACGGAGGTCGGAATCGCCGGAAAAGTGGCCGGGAAGCGGGAAGGTGGCGGTTTGGCTCGTCGGAGAAGAGAGAGTGAGATTTGAATTCTTTGAAAAGTGATTTTGAAAGCATAAACTTTGAAAAAGGACAAATATCCTTTTTATATAACAGAGAGGTCAACTTATTAGTTTAAGGGAATACTTCTTCAAAATGTATTAAACTATCCCCAATATACTATTGTGTGTATCAACCTATAAAAATTCCTTTTGTATGTATCAAACTTTATTTTTGAGTCTATTATGTGTATTTTTGAGTCTATTATGTGTATCCAACTATCCCCCAATATACTATTGTGTGTATCAAAAATACACATAATAAACTCAAAAATAAAGTTTGATATATACAAAAGAAATTTTTATAGGTTGATACACACAATAATATGTTAGGGATAGTTTGATACATTTTGAAGAAGTATTCCCTTTTAAGGATAAGTGTACTCTCTTTTCACTCTCAACTTTCGAAAATGACAAAACAGCCCCCTAGACTACAAGTTCCACCCAAATGGCGAAACGAGTCACTGAACTTGAGTTTTAGATGATTGCAAAAACAGCCCTTGAACTTAAGTATCAGGAGATGGCAGATTTAGTCCCCAAACTTGAAAGTTCAGAAACTTGTGACATCCACCCCCTGAACTTGCAAGTTCACAAAAATGCACAAGTTCAGCCCCTAGACCTCTACGTAACGACTAACCTGGATAGTTTTCTTCGGGTATTAACTGTGTAACCCCGGTATCGGATTCTGTGCGAGTCCTGATCTGATATAATCAGAAGTCGTTGCGATTGTCCACACCTACAAAATAAAGTCCAGGATGGTATCCATTGTAGTGTGGATCTGAGAATATTAGCACAGACAAACATGTGAGTATATAGACATCCCCCTCGAAAGGTGCTACATTTCGAGTCTCCCCCTACACACATGCATCCTAACAGATTCCCGATTCCCCCTAGACTTTAGGCGGGAGGTCTAACATTCCTAACTTACTAAAAAGAAAGAAATGGCGTTTCTCATCATAGGCCTTAGTGAACAAATCAGCAAGCTGAAGATCACTTTCCACAAAATACAGTTCAATATTACCTTTTTCGACATGATCCTTGATGAAGTGGTATCGGATGTCGATGTGCTTTGTTTTGGAGTGCTGAACTGGATTAGCGGTGATCTGAATGGCACTTTGAGAGTCGCAGTAGATTGGAATCTGGTTCATGGTGTATCCGAAATCCGCTAGTTGGGTTTTCATCCATAGAACTTGTGAGCAACAACACGCGGCAGCAATGTATTCAGCTTCGGCCGTTGATAGTGACACACAGTTCTGTTTACGTGACGACCAACTCACCAACTTGTTCCCGAGGAACTGGCAGGCTCCGGATGTGCTCTTCCTGTCCAACTTGCAACCTGCATGATCATAATCTGTGTAGCCAATTAGCTCAAAACTAGAACCCTTGGGGTACCAAAGGCCAAAGTCTGGCGTGCCCTTCAGGTACCTAAGGATTCTCTTCACAGCCTTAAGGTGTGAGTCACGCGGGTCGCACTGATAATGAGCATAGACACCCGTGGAGAATACAATGTCTGGTCTACTGGCCGTGAGATATAGCAAAGAACCAATCATTGCCCGATATTTCTTTAGGTCTACCGGCTTGCCAGACAAGTCAGCGTCCATTTGAAATGATCTGGACATTGGTGTAGCAGCGGAGTTTGAGCCAACCGCATCAAAACGTTTTAATAAATCGTGAACATATTTTGATTGGTTTATGAAAATGCCTTCAGGGCATTGACAGACTTGAAGTCCCAAAAAGAATGTCAATTCACCCATCATACTCATTTGAAATTGTGATTTCATAGTGTGCTCAAACTGTTTGCACAACTCAGGCTTTGTAGAGGCAAAGATGATGTCATCCACGTATATCTGTACGATAATTAAATCATCACCTGATTTACGAAGGAATAAGGTGGGGTCGATTGTACCTTTCTTGTAGCCAGCTTCGAGCAAATAGATAGTAAGAGTTGCATACCATGCTCGTGGAGCTTGCTTGAGACCGTAAAGTGCCTTGTCTAACGCATAGACATGGTCGGGAAACCTCGGATCTACAAACCCTTCGGGTTGTTCAACATACACCTCCTCGTGAAGGACACCATTCAGGAACGCACATTTGACGTCCATCTGGTAAACCATCATATTCTTGTGAGCGGCGTACGCGAGAAATATCCGTATGGCTTCTATCCTTGCAACCGGCGCAAACGTCTCGTCGTAATCGATACCCTCTTGTTGGCGAAACCCCTTGGCGACCAAACAAGCCTTGTTGCGAATAACAAGGTTGTTTTCATCCTTTTTGTTCCGGAAAATCCATTTTAAGCCGATGATGGACTTCCCCCATGGTTGTTTTACCAGGTTCCAAACCTTGTTCCTTTCAAACTCTGCCAATTCATCTTGCATGGCCCTTACCCAGTCCGGGTCTGACAGAGCTTGATTGATTTCCGACAGCTCAAATTCGCTTAAGAAGCATGCGAAGAGACCTAAGTTGTCGAATTTCTTTGATGATCGAGTCTGGACATTCCGAGATGGACTCCCGATGATCTGGGATGGAGGATGACTTCTTGACCACTTTCTTGAATGGGGAAGAGTGACGTAGGACTCTTGGTTGTTTGTTGTGTCGTTCTCATCTTGCACGACGAAGTTTCTTAACTGGATTCCTCATGAAGGACCACTTGTAGCCCTTCCCAGTGGCTCAATATTCAGAACAACTTCCAGTCTGGGCTCCCGAACCACTTGAGCATACGATCTTTGAGAGGTTCTCGGAGATGATAACGGAGCAGCTTCAGTAATCGGAGCACGAACAGGGGTTGAAGTCTGTGCTACAACGGGTTCTGGTGAAGCTCCTGACGGTTGTTCGTTTGATGAATTCTGAGGTGGTGAGACCACTGGTTCTGTAGTCGTATTCTGAGCGGAAGTAGTAGCCTCAGAGGTGCTTTCCGTCACGAAAGCATCGGACGATACAGACGTCGTGGAGGTTCCAGGTGCAGCAGGTACGATGATCGGACCAGTTAAGATCGGCAAATCATAGTCTGAAGGATCTATAAAATCTGAATCAAAAGTGTTAGGTCTAAAATCTGTGCTCGGTGGTGCATTAGGCAAGTCAGGCAAAATAGCATCAGGATTACTAGAGCTAGCATCAGAGAGAGTTTCGGTTTCAGAGAAATCTACATTGGCACTTTCCAGGATGGTTTGGGATCGTTTGTTGTAAACCCGATAAGCCTTTGAGTGTGGTGAGTATCCTATGAAGATAGATTCATCAGCCTTGGGATCAAACTTTCCCAAATCGTCCCGGTCATTCAGAATATAACACTTACAACCGTAGATGCTTGATATCAGGCTTACGCTTCTCGATCATCTCATAAGCGGTCTTTCCGGTTTGCTTTACGATGAGAGTGCGGTTTTGCGTGTAGCATGCTGTTGCAACCGCTTCGGCCCAGAATGATTTAGGTACGCCTGAGTGAGCCATCATGGATCTCGCTGCCTCGACCAACGTTCGGTTCTTCCTTTCTACTACCCCGTTTTGTTGGGGAGTACGTACTGCAGAGAAGTTGTGAGAGATTCCCACAACTTCAAGGAAGGAATGTAACTTCGTATTACGAAATTCGGTTCCGTTGTCGCTTCTCAACTTCTTCACCTTGAGATTCAATGAAACTTGAATCCGTTTGATGAAGGCAATGATTCTGTCAGCAGCATCAGATTTAGCCCGAAGAAATTCAAGCCAAGTGAACCGAGAGAATTCATCTACAAGGACTAGCATGTACTTCTTTCTAGCTAGACTTTCAATCCTCATCGGCCCACATAGATCCATGTGAAGCATGTCGAGTGGACTTCGACAGTTAGTTTCCAACTTTGGAGGATGGGAACTTCTCTTCATTTTCCCTAACTCGCATGCAGAACTTAGTGTGTCCTTGGAGAGGCGTGTCTCGGGAAGTCCACTGACCAAGCCTCTGGAAACCAGCTTGTTCATGTCTTTGAAGTTCTGATGACATAGCCTTTGATGCCATAACCAACTGTCCGCCTTGGTAGCTTTCGCGAGCAAACAGATTTTGTTATCTGGATGTGATAGATCTTCAAACTGAGGGTGTGTTTGGGGAATGCACTTAAAGACGGTCGTGTATAGATTCCCAGTTCTTCGTGCAATTAGAACGGGAGTTTCATATTCAGTGTTCACAGTAGCTCCGTACATGAATTGTTTGCACCAGAAGCCATTATCACAAAACTGGCTGGAGCTGAACATGTTGTATGCCAAACCCCTCACAAACCTCACCTGCTTGATAACATACTTCCCATCTGTGATGCTTCCATACCCTTCTATCCTTTTAGGTCTTGAATCAGCCATCTTGACATATCCCTCAAACTTTTCGACAAAGTCAAAAAGGAAGGACCGATGACCAGTCATGTGCCGATGGGCTCCTGAATCTATGTACCACACATGACTGACCTACAAAAAGGATTAAGCTTGTTTAGGGACCCATTGCCCAATGGGTTCCTTAGGGTTAGATGAAGCAGGTAAAGCACTCGGTGCAGTCTCCTTTTCGGATTTCTCCTTAGGCATAGGGGACTGTACTGAGGAGGAGGTTTTAGAGTTTCCTCTTCGCCTCCTTTGCTCTTCTGAGACTTGGCATTCAAATTATGAGCATTTAAAGAACTAGCCACACCAAAGCGCAAGAGATTATCAAACATAATACACATGTCATTCCTAAAAGTAGCAAAAACAGTGTTCAAATTCCCATTACGGGTTACAGACAAGTTTGAATCAAATCCTACACTAGGTGGGGCATGGCCTAGATCCGCACGAACAGGACCACGCCTCTTAGGGAAAGCAGAAAAGGGGTTGTTCCTTCCTTGATCCTTTCTTGGTGGCTTCACATTCTGTCCACCATCTTCTTTCCTCGCAACTGCATTAGACGCAATGTGTGAGTTAGAGGACGGTTTGTGTGAAATGGATTTACCACCTTTTCCAGATGACGGTTTTTGAAAATTAGGTTTTGTGGAATTGAAAGGTTGTTTTTGATTAGGTTTGGCCCGAGAGTTCTCACCCACTTCAAAGGTGCTCGAATTGAGCTCAAGACTTTTGATGGGTTTGGCTGAAACACAAGCATCAGCAGATTTGGAATTCTTGTTCTGGAGTCCCTTGGGTGCGTGAGGCTTAACTGACTTCCCTCTGTCAGTACCAACACATTTTTCACCCTCAGGTTTGTTTATCTCAGAACCGGATGCAAGTGTAACAGTAGACTCATCGGGTTTGGAAGGAACGCTTGCCTTTTTCTTGGGAACGAACCCGGAAGGATCATCCCCCTCATCCAAAAAGATCTTAACACCATACTCAACATTGGGATCTAAGACAGGTTTGGGCTTAGGATTGGCCAAACTATGGTTAAGCACGGGATAAGTCGTATCATCATCTGAATCAAAAGAGTAAAAGTTTTCAAAATTCATGACTTTCTTTTTCAAAAGGGAATTAGACACGAGTTGGTTGGTTAAAGATTGTCGATACTTTATCCTCTCATCATGAAAGATTTCTTTTGTTATTTCAAAGTGAATGTCCGTGAGGATGTATCGAGTTTGAAGATCTGCAACCTTAGTTTTGAAATTAGTAAAAGTGGAGGTTGCAGTTCCACATTCAGAAGAGAGCCTAATTCTCTCGGCGTTAGCCTCAAGAAGGTTCTTTTCAAGTGTGAGAACCAATGTGTCTTTTTTCGAGACAATCGCTCTTAGATTCAGAATTTGATGTTGACATGCATCTAAGTCCATGGCCTTCAATCTAAGTTCAAATATCTCCTTTTCTAGCTTGACTAGGTCGGGACTCTTAGTTGCGGAAGCATCCTTTGGGGGGATAACTAAGACATCCTCAGATAATTCCATCTCCCTAGTGTCATAGCTTGAGTTCAGGTTGGAATAGTTTATGGGAGGCATTGCTACCTTAGGAGTTCTGGCTTTGATGCTTTCCTAATCTAAGTTGGTATTCCTAGGATCCTTGGCTGGAGTAAAGATAGGTCCTATGGGAGTGGGACTGGTGGGAGGACTACTGGAGGTGTTATCGGACAGACTGGTGGTCCTAGTTATGACTTCTCCGTTAATTACTTCACTAAAGGTCACAGACTGTCTAACAAATTCCTCAGTGGTGAGTCCTCCTACAAAAGCAGGTTTAGGCTTGGATGCGGACATGCTCTCATAGGTATACAGATGGGACGGTGCTTTATCTAGGATGTTCTTATCTGAGAGTCCTAGTCCAGGTTTAGCATGATAGAAAGGATTATTATTGGCATGAGCAGTGAGAATATGCAGAGTCTGTTCAGATTGACCTCTCTTGAGATTGTTGTCTTCAAGCTCTTTAATTTTCGAAAACAGTTTAGTTCTTTCTTCCGAAAGCAATTTAAATTTGAGCTCGAGTTCTCCATGACAACTTTTCAGTTCGTCATGAGAAGTGTTAAGGGACAACAGTTTGTTCACAAGATTGGTTTCTCTAATGCTAGACTCGAGAGTTTCACGATTATAACTAATCAACAAGTCCTCGTAAGAGCTCTTATAAACAGCACTGTCGGTTCTAAATTTCGTGACGAGAATTCTTTCCGTTTGGAGATCTTTCTCAAGTAAATTTTAGATTCCAACATGGTTGTGCAATCAGATATATCGGGAATAGAGGATACCTCGAAGGCGTCGTTGTTGTACTGCAGGCCGGCTTCAGCATCAAAGTCGACAACTTCGGTGTTGTTACTGTCCGGCGCCTCGAAGTCAGCCATCAAGCACGGTCCACCGACCATATGATCCTCCTCATCCGAGCTCTCCTCCTCACAAACCCAGTTCTCTTCATCCACCAGCAAGGCCACGCCCTTCTCTTTCTTTCTCATAAGAGCGGCCTTCTTCTCGAAGTAAGCGGCATCCTTGTATACCGCTTTGCAGTCTTTTGCATAATGGCCAGGCGTCCCGCACTTGAAGCAGGTAGGCCCGTGGCCATTTGTCTTTCCTTTAGATGATGACATGGGTTGTGGATTCTGGACTTGAGTACTGCTTGTTCCCAACTGCTGTTCGCTGATCCGAACACCTTTGCCATGCGGAGGTTGCTTGGGGTGACTTCCGCCATTGAAGTTTCCACCATGATTGTTCTAATCTCCTCCACCATTCCTTCCTTGATCATAGCTTCCTAAATGATGATTGAACCTACCATCATCATATCCAGCACCGGTCTTTCCTTCATAACCTTGCCCAGAGAAGTTTTGCCCATATCCACTGCCTTGATTGTTGTAAGAAGAACCATGTTGATTGTATCCAGATCCTTGAAAGTTCCCTTGATAGTTGTGTCCATTTCCCGAGCTTCCTTGATAATCCAAAAACGTGTTGTCATGCCTGAAGTTGTTCCCGAATCTTCCACGACCACCTCTTCCGCGATCAGATGACTGATACCTAGCTCCTTGTGAGTAATGACCTCTCCCTTGATCAAATGACTGATGTCCGCCTCTTCCCGGACCAAAACGGTTCCCACCATGAGAGCTTGAACGGTTAAATCCCCGTTTAGCAGTCAGTCGCTGCATCTTGTGTGTGATCAATGCAAGGGATTCATTCATGTTATGCAGTTCCTCATCGGTGACAGTGATGATCGTCGGATCATTAGAGTTGTCACTGTGCTGGTAGTAGTCTTGGCTCACATCATAGTGGTAGTCTTGGTAGTATTCCTCCGGGTAAGGATTCACCGACAAATTTGATCCTCCATGGTGCACGGCAGCTAGTGCAAGAGGGTCAATTGATTTCTTAGGTTTGTTACCGGTGATGAATTCTTCATGTTGGACCATCATACTGAATAGGTCATGAAGTCCCATTTGTCCAAGATTCCTACTCAGTTGAATGTTAATGGCCAAGTTTCGCCATTCTGGATTTAAGTTCTTCAAGAACTTCACGTTCACCTCGTAGCGAGACTTCTCAACCTTCAGTCGTCGAAGATCATTGACTAGGGAGTTCAAGCGTTGGTATGAGTCGTGCAACAGTTCGCCTTCTTTTGCATGAAACCCTTCGTAGGCATTCATGGCAGATTCCTTTTGGAATTCGGAAGCGGCGTCTCCTCCCTGCATTTGCTGTTCTATTTCAATCCAGATATCCCGTGCATTGTCGAAACTGTCGACACGGGAATACATGTCGTTAGGAAGAGACATGATAAGAAGAGACATTGCATGCTTGTCGATTTCATGACGTTCGCGTTGTTCTTGATTTTACAAGTGATAAGGTTTCTCCACTGTGTACGAGGGCAAGAGCGGATAGGTGTCAGTTTCAGGCACTTCAGCAATGGTGACAGTAGGTCTTACTGGACCTTCTCTGATAGATTTCATCAGGTTTCGATCAAGCTGATCTAGGAAATGGATCATTCTTAGTTTCCATTGGGCATACTCTCCCATAACGAGCACTGGGGGACGAGACTCAGACCCCATGCTAACGATTTCTCTCGACATCATATCCTCAAAGAAAAAGATCCCCTTCGAGTGGATAACTTGGTTTTGGAAAAAGCTTTCGAAAAAGACTGTTCGGGCGAGCACTCGTGACACGAATAGCCTTGAGAATTTGAATGTTTAGAAAAATGGCTAAGTGTCGGATTTGAAACGAAAATTGAAAATTTCCGGGTCAAAGAGTGCGAGACGCGACTCGGGATCGTGAGATTCCCGATTCGGATCTGGCCGAGAAACCCGGTTCGGGTTTTGGTAAAACCCGGTTCGGGTGAACAGTACAAATCCCGATTCGGGTAAGTGGAAAACCCGATTCGGAACCACTTTGAGCAAGACCCGGTTCGGGTAACCCGTTGCCCGATTCGGGAAACCGAAGTTTTCCTGATTCGGGAAACCGAAGTTTTCCTGATTCGGGAAACGTGAATGCCCGGTTCGGGTTAGGCGTACTTGCCCGATTCGGGTTTTCTGATCTGATAACTCAGTTCAAAAATCCCGATTCGGGTAAACAGACCAGAAGCTCCGAAAAAACAGCTCAAAAACATCAAAAACCACTTCTTAAATCAGTGAAAAGTGTCCCAATTGGTGCAAAACAAGTGTAAAAACCTTTTGGTATCACTTATCACTTAAAAACAATAAGGGAAGAGTAGATTTGAGGGTCAAAGTGAGCAAAAGTTGGAAAACTCAAGTTTTTCAAAAAGCTTTTCAAACCATTTTAAAATGCAAAAATCTCCAAGAAATCCACCAAAGGTTAAGGTCTGATACCAAATGTGAATCCCAAACTTGAGAGAATGAAAGATGGAGAGAAAACTAGTGCAAATGATTGAACAATGAATACAACTAGTGGTGATAATGGTAGAATGATTATGAAAAGACAAAATAATATTTGAGTTCTTGGGAATGCTTCTCATATATAAAAGTAGGCTACCATAAATCCACACAAAACCCTAGGCTATAGCATTCTATTTATAGCACTAGGTATATGAGAGTTACACAAAAAGCCCTTAGAGTCTATGACTCTTTACAAAAGAGGGCACAAGTTAAACTAAAGCTAATACAAGAAATAGGAAAATACAAGATAGACCCTTGACTTCTTCACAACCCACAGAGTAGGGTCTAACAATGAGCCATTACAACCTAGTAGAACCCAATACGACCTATCATAACCCAATGTAACCCAATATGTCATTATACGATCCACTATAACCAACATACTGAGTTGAATATGTTATCACCTAATGAGACCCCGTTACAAACAATACGGCCAACTTGGCCAATATGACCCATTATAAGTCATTATAACTCAATATAATCCAATGAAGCCTAAAAAGATTTAACATGACCAACATGACTCCATATGTCCCATTATACACCAATATAACCCACTATGTCAGCTATACAACCCAATGAACCATTACAACCAACATAACTTTTTTTGCGGATAACAACCAACATAAGCTAATATGTTACAGGACTATTTATACATTACCAAACAATAGAACACATTACGACCCAATATAAACCAACACATCGTTATACAACTCATTATAACCAACTGTAACCCTGTATGTTAATTAATATACAACCCAATACCACCCATTAGAACCAAGACGACCTACATAACCCTATGTAACTCACTTTGTCACTATACAATACAACTCATTACAACTAACATAACCAAATATGACTCATTACAAATATGATCTATTATAAGTGAATTAAACCCAATACGACCCGTTACAACCAAATGCAAACTCATATGTCATTATATATTTGATGAAGTGTGACACTAAGATGACAGGGATTTGGTTAAGTTGAACTTAGTTTTGGGTTATCGAATATATTTAAGAAAATGTAAAAGTTAATTTTGTTAGGACCAAATTGTCCAAATTAGTGAAAGTTTTATAAAGAAAGCTTTGAGAAGGTTTATTTTGTACTTAGCTAGTTAGTTTAGCTAATGGGCTTGGGCTTGGGCCTTTGTAATTAGGCCCTATATATAAAGGGTTTATGCTTGGGAAGAGAGTGTGAGAGAAGCATTCCAATGAGAGTCATTTAGTGTGTTTGTGTGTGTGTGTTTTCTTGTTCTTAGAGAGCTCTCCAATAATATCAAGAACACTTCATCTTTTGTCTATCAATTTCTCTCATAAATCCTCTTATTGTTTGACTGTTTGGGACCAACAAATGGTATCAGAGCCAAACAAATCATCAGATTTGTTTGTTCCTATTGAATCATTCAATTAGAGGTGTTTTTATTTTTTTTTTTGGGTTTTTGAAGCTTTGTACTTAAAGAAAGTTTGAATTTGAATTTTTGGGGTTTGGATCTTGATGGAGATGATGAACAATTGATGTTTGGGTTATGATTTGAAGCAACTTTAGGCTTGATTTCATGTATTTTACAAGTTGTTTCTTTGATTTTTTTTGGATCTGAAATGGTTTTTGGGTTTGAATCTTCAAGTTTCCCGACCCGGAAAACTCGAATCTGGAAAACTCGAATATTCAAGTTTCCCGACTCGGAAAACTCGAATCTTCAAGTTTCCCGACTCGGAAAACTCGAATCTTCAAGTTTCCCGACTCGGAAAACTCGAATCTTCATGTTTCCCGACTCGGAAAACCCAGATTTCCCGAATCGGATTTAAAAAAAAAAAAATTCCCGACTCCAAATCCCGACTCAGAAAACAGTGTTTCCCGACTCGGTGAACAGTAAAAAAAAAAACTCCCGACTCCAAATCCCGACTCGGGAAACAGTGTTTCGCGACTCGGTGAATAGTAAAATAAAATAAAATCTTGAAGTACCTTGTTGTTCTCATTTCCCGACTCGGGAAACATGAAAACCCGACTTGGATTTTCGAGTTTCCCGACTCACTTTTGTGACAAGGGTATTTTCAATTTTTGTTAAAAAAAATCCCGACTCCATTTCCGACTCGGGAAACTGCAATTCCCGACTCGGTGAACAGTAAAAAAGAAAAAAAAACTCTGTGCCGAAATCATCTTTAGATACGCTTTCATGATTATACGGTCAATCGGACTTATGATTGATCACTTTCCGCTGCGCTCCAGATCCACCCAAATTCAATACATGTGAAGCTTCAAAATCCCCGCGCTCAACTAGCCACCTTTCTTTCCCAATTGGTTGTAAAGATCACATTAGCCACGTTTTAGCCCAAATTCAGTTTTCAATCGTGAAAATTGAATTTCTCTAGTTTCCCCAACTGCTCCAGATTCTTTGAAGAGATGTCTGATTTGTAACGATTTCAGAACGACGGTGATCGGATTCTGTATTTGGTCAAATTACTCAGAAGCCTGATGCTCTGCAACCATTATTCTAGAGTTTTTCTTAGATGAAATTATTCCTCTTAGGAGTGAGAGTTGAGTTTTTCCTTTGGATGCCACCTTCGGTGAATGGTACCATCGTTATGTGCTCAATTCCTAACCATTTTACCGTTGTGGAGGCTCGGTTGCGATCTAGAATTTTGAGTGACGGTCATCATCCATCTGACTAAGAAGACTAGATCTGGATTTGATTACTTGACATTTTGAAAGATTTTAGGAAATCGACTATTCTATGAGCAGAAGAGAGATCAAAGCTGAGTATCTCGTTCAGCATCTACTCCCAGTTTTTCATGCCATACGGTGTTTTGGTGATCCAAGCTTCAGTGTTTCCCTGTTGTGAGCTTATCATATATAGAGCTCTTATGCTGAATTCCTATTCAACACACGGTCAAAGACAGATTCGTTATTTTTCTTGCTGATCTGCACAGTAACTCACACATGCATCTATCCCTTTGTTTTTCTTGGCGGGAGATCAACATAGTTGGATGAATCAACATGCTCTGGTGCAAGCTGTTGTATTCTGCGGTTATCAGACGTGTCGAGTTATTTACGAGTTGAGCTGTAGTTTGTGCAATCAGTCACGGTTATTGCAAATCGGATCTGGTCTTTCAGTTGAAACTGAAGATAAAGAGCTACAATCGAGGGGGAGTTTGGAGATCAAAATGTAGCCGAACGCCACTAAAGTTTTCTGACGAAAGCAAGGGGGAGAAGATCCTCTGATGCTTCCTTTATAATACTTTCGGGGGAGATTGTTAGGACCAAATTGTCCTAATTAGTGAAAGTTTTATAAAAAAAGCCTTGAGAAAGTTTATTTTGTACTTAGCTAGTTAGTTTAGCTAATGGGCTTGGGCCTTTGTAATTAGGCCCTATATATAAAGGGTTTATGCTTGGGAAGAGAGTGTGAGAGAAGCATTCCAATGAGAGTCATTTAGTTTGTTTGTGTGTGTGTTTTCTTGTTCTTAGAGAGCTCTCCAATAATATCAAGAACACTTCATCTTTTGTCTATCAATTTCTCTCATAAATCCTCTTATTATTTGATTGTTTGGGACCAACAAATTTTCTAAAAGATCTTTGTTTTGACTTTGACTATGTTACTCTTGTTTTGTTAGGTATTTAATTATCGGGTATTTTGTTCCATCTTTATACTTTGAGTAAGGAATTTTTTTAAGTCTATTTTTGTGACGTAATATCATTTTTAACATTTAAGATTTTGATTTACTAACGTGACAGTCATTTCTTTTTTCAAATGTCAAATAAATAAAAAAGTTCAACATCGTCGATTTTTTTAAATGATAGAAAATCAGTGAAATTAAGTTTTCTATTTCATGCTTTACAATAAAAAAAATGATTTTTATATACTATAAAAATTATGGTAAAAATCTATAAAATTGTCTCAAAAAGTCTTTATAGACCATAGTCATCTCGAAAGTCTCCATCTCTGAAAGAAAATACTTTTTGCCACTACATTGCATTCTCTCTTAAAGAAAATACTTTTTGTCACGTTATTTGGTCTCCAAAACGTAATTATTAATTCAAATTACATCAATTACTTTTTGCCACGACAACTTGGCTTTAAAAATAATTATTGATTTAAATTAATAATTACCTTTTGCCACGACAATTCATCTCTAAAAACGAAAGTTAATTTAAATACATAACAAGTTTTAGGGACCACATATTATGGTAAAAATTACTAATAATAAAAATAAATTGTTATTTTTAGAGACCAATTAAGAAAATCATTTAAAAGAATTAACGATAATACTGATTGATCTTTTTTTGGGGAGCTTTACCGGTATATCCAAAGCCCCACCCCCACTTTGCAACCATACCCCCAAAAGGCCGTTATAGGGCCGTTATACCAAAACGCCGTTATAACGGCGATATAACGCACCAAAACGCCGTTATAACGCACTAAAACGCCGTTATAACGCACCAAAACGCCGTTATAACGGCATTGTGGTGCGTTATAACGGCGTTTTGGTGCGTTATATCGCCGTTATAACGGCGTAACGGTGTGGGTATATTGTGCAAAGTGGATGTGCGTTATGGGCATATGAATCAATTACCCCTTTTTTGGTTAGTTAGCATTTGAGAAAAAAGTACAACTATTAGTTTTGTCGTCATGTTGAGATCTTAATTTGATCTTTAAAAGTCATTAGCATAAATAGCTATTAAACTATTCAAGGAAAGTCACATCTTATAGTTATCAAACATAACAATTATGTTATTCAAACTAAAAACTTATATTTAACTTTTAAATAGTATTTTTTTCAACGACAAATAACACACACGTTTCAGTGATATTCGAATCCAAACAGACATCGATTAATCCCCGCACCTATAAACCGGTCCTATGGACCGGTCCAGTAGCTTGGTACTGCAGAAGTCATCCTCTAGGGGTTCGAACATCGGCCAACCATAGATCATCCAAGGAAGACACAAGGATGTTAACTTCACCCTTGATGCTAGACCTCTTTGGTAATTTGCTCTTAATACAAATCAGAATACTTTGATTCTGCAATATTTCAAGCCCTCTAGGATGATTGAGATTGTTTAATCCGAATGTATGTATCAAAAGAAATTCTATCACAAAGTTTTCAAATATAACATATGTTTTTGTTAATAAGCATCCTTTAAAACTAATTATAATTTTGAGTTACATATTTTCTTTATTTTGTTTATATTAAATGGTGTTTTAGAAACACTTGAGCGTTACCTAAATAACTAAATTCTTAATGAAAACAATAAAATAGCAACCAAGCCACGACAACTTGCATTCGGTTTTTCATAGAATTTTGACTTTTTTAAAAGAAAATACGCATTTGACTTTCCAAAAATGAAAAGGTTACAAAAGCACACCATGTATCGCTTTATTTGATGTAATCATGCCCTCACGTTCTCTCCTACACCTAACAACTATGCCCAAAATCTATATGCTCACCACATCTAATATCAACCCTTTACATCTACTTCTATTAATTTCATGTTCAATACTTCAAAAACCGATTCTAATCCACCAATTGTAAACCATTTACCTCAACATTGCCCCGCTTAGAAATTCTAATGGCAAAAGGCCGTAAAAGTTGGTTTGGGGTTGTTAGGAGAAAGATTTTCCGGTCATCCTCATATCCTTCTGAGACCACTGTTGTCCTCCACACCATGAATACTACATTCTCCGATGAACCGTCGCTGCCTCCACCTCCACCACCTCCATCAACGACCACTGCAACCGAAGAGCATGTATGTGACACCCCTAGGTCGGTCAAAGAGATTGTTGCGGCCACAAAAATCCAAGCTTGCTTTCGATGTCATCTTGTAGGTCTATTGCTTCATGATTTCTTTGATCTGTTAGACTTTAAATAATTTTGCCCAATAAACGTTAGAATCTCCTTTCTCTCATCAAGTGCTCGTTTGAGCAATATCTAATGGAGTACCGCATATCCTTAAATGATAATTGGGGTAAATCAATGAAGGGATAATTAAATCTTCAAATTTTAACCATTTTTATAAGGGAATATTTCTCCAAAATGTATCAAACTATTCCAAAAAAGTTACTGTGTATCCAACTACCAAAAATAGTTTTTAATGTATCAAACATTTTTTTCTATTGTATTACAAAATGACTTGCTACCGTTTGAATCGGTAAACCATTGCCGAAGACCCAGAACCATCGTTAGAGACCGTCGCCGTTGACCCAAAACCATCGCCTAAGATCATCCGGCAACCGTCTCTCCACCGGCAACCATCTCTCAATTCCATCAACCGGTCGTTTGTAACACGATAGGAAAAAATGTTTGATACATTAAAAAGCATTTTTTGTAGTTGCATACGCATAATAACTTTTTGGGTATAGTTAGATACATTTTGGAGAAGTATCCCTTTTTATAATTATACCTTTTTAATAAACATGTGTATGTATTAATGCTTTTTTTGTGATCATAATTTGTGGGGAACCTATGATCATTCATGTAGGCACGAAGAGCACGTAAGGCATTGAAGAGTCTGGTGAAACTACAAGCATTGGTACGAGGAGCTTATGTGAGGAAGCAGTCTCGTATAGCTTTGGAATGCATGCACGCACTTGCACGGCTTCAGGTCGTCATTCGAGCTCGCCAGCTTCACCTCCTTGCTTCTAATTAACTCGAGCTAGTTGCATTTTAGCTAGTCGTATGTTCTTTATGGGCTCCCACACCAGTTTTATATATGAATTATGTGTTCTTTGTAGCTTTTGATCATGCCTCTTGGACTTTATAATAACCGATATCTAAATGTTTCATTCAATTGACTTGTCATGGATATAAAACTCAATAGTCATAGAAAGATAAGTCTAGTTTTCTTTACTTACAATGGTCTTTCAAATAGACCAAAACTCCTTTTAGTTTTCAGTTACTTCAATCACAGTATGTTCATAAAAATGACAAATTAGATAAGCGTATATGTTGAAAATACGTAAATGGTTTATGTTTCAAAGATTTAATATAGGTTTTTAGTCTTGGATATTCTATTACTCTAAGTTTCTCCTATATTACGTTCTTGTTAGCTACCGGAATAAATGGTTTTCAAACTACATAGGTGTGCATCACAACAAATGAACAAAATTGAGATTATAACCATCTAAAATAAATAAACGTTTTAATAGGATGTTTTATAGGACCAAAGTTTATAAATCAAACCACAGTGTATCATGTCTAAACGTGTTACAAAAAGTTTATAACAATCTTTTGGACATCGTAACAAGTTTTTTAGAACATTTTTTTTAAGAGGGAATTACATTTTTAGTGTATATGGTTCGCTAAAATGTTGGATTTGGTTTCTAAAACAAACTATAGACATTGATGGCTTCTAACTTTTCATTTTCATAACATCTATGATCCTTCCGGTTAACAATGTTAGTTGTCAATCATTATAAAGGATTAACTTGTATTTAAACACAATACTCTAGGTACCAAAAATCTAATCCTCCTTAAGATTTAATTAATTCATGGTTTTTTACTTTCGGTTAAAAAAATATTTTATATATCTAATCAATCAAATTTATTAAAATAAGTTAAATATTAAATAAATATTTTTATGTTTATTTGAAAACTAATAAGTTCATGAAAACTCATGTTTAAAAAATTTCAAAGTTCAAAAAAATAAAAATCAAGATAACTTCATATATTTTTGGGCAAATTGCCGAAAAAGGTAACATAAATGTCAAAAAAATCCAATCAAGGAAATATACATATTTTTGCCGAGAAAGAACTATGAAATTGATTTTGTCAAAAAAAAAGGAATGTAACTTGATTAATTTGATGGTTGCTTAGTCAGCAGGTTAGTTGACGTGTCTATCCAAGTGGTAGTTCAGTCTGCATTACTTGCTGACGTGTCTGTCCAAGTCGCAGTCCAGTCAGCACTATCACACTTTTGACCGACGTTGACCGCCACCTACTGCCACCACCACCCACCGCTACCACCACCCACCGCCCATCCCCCTCTTTCTTAGAATTCAACATCTAAATGCCTATAGATGAGGTAGGCGAGCGCCACCCACCGCCATCCACCGCCACCCACCGCCACTGCCATAGCCACATACGACCGCTACCACCCACGACCGTCGCCACCCACCACCACCCCTCACTGATTTTGCCGAAATAGGTAACATAAATGTCTAAAAAATCCAATCAAGGGAAAGTACACTTTTTGCCGAGAGAGGACTATGTCAAAAAATGGGGAAGAGTAACCGGTTACTCTTCCCCTTTTTTAACAAAATCAAATGTATAGGCCTTTTCTCGGCAAAAAAAATGTATGTTTCCATGATTAGATTTGTTGGACATTTATGTTACATTTTTTTTTTGACAATTTGCTCTATATTTTATTGGGAAGAATAATTGAAACGTGCAACCAATTTTTGAAAATTAAATTCAATTAAGGTAAGCTTGTATATTAATATATGATCAAATTACAAATAGTTAAACTAACAACAAACCAAAAATTATACATTAAGGTTAGAAAACATTGAATATTGAAACATATTAGGTTTATGTGATCCTAAAATATGACACTATATAAACTTATAATCATTTGTGGCAGTTTTTCTCATACTTCGTCAAGAGCTTGTGTTGCCACCACCTGGTTGGACGTTTCTGGTCAATGATAATTTGTTCGTGGCTTCAGGTATTTCGTGTTCGGTGTGATGATCGAGTATAGTTTTTAGTTACCGGGTAACTGTCCTTAAGTGGCTTGCGAGTCTTTGGTTAGGGTGATCGGATTCATCCTTTTGATGGTAGTCTCGGGTGTATCAGTTAGGTTTTTGTGGTAAAATTTCTTCTTTTTTCGTTGTATTTTCTCGCATCTTGCTAGTTTTTTATTACATTGTCGTTCAAATATATATATATATATATCATATTTGTTTTATTAGAAATTTTTTATATAGTATCATATAAAATTGTTAATGCGACAATTTGATTATAAGTTTACTAAAAACTTGCTATGATATCCAAAAACGTCCTATAATGTTATTACAACGTCTTATTTTTATTCATTTTTTTGAACGGCAAGTTAATACACATTTCTGGGTATTCAAGATCTATTTGGGCACCCGACTAATCCTTGTTGACCAAGACCCAGCCCAATTAAGGTTACAAATATGTGGCATGCCCATGATCTGGATATCGCCACTTACGCACCATAGGGTTCGAACCCAGGTAGTCAATGATACTATCCACTGACCCCTATAGGATGTTACCTTACCACTTACCACTGGGCTAGACAAGTTTAGATGCAACGTCTTTAAATAATACACTTTATTTTTTGGTTCTATAAATTAAGTCTTATAAAGTAATTTATTAGTATGGTTAATTTTCTTTTTCTTTTTGTGGTGTTATATAAACCTAAGTGTGTTATAGTAAGAATTTTTCATAATTTTTTGAGTAATCAATGGTTTTTAATATTTTTATTTTTCCTTATTTTAATTATTTGTAATTTGACCATATGAATATTTTCATGCTAACTTAATTTAATTTTCACTTTTACTCGTAGTACTTTCATTTTCTAACTCAAAAGACATGCAAATTTATTTTTATATCAGTTGTTTTTTTTTTGTAAACTTAGGATAATTAAGGCTAAGTATTTTATAAACTTAATTGTTTTTAATTAAATATAAATTATTTATTTTAATAAATTTGATTTTTTGATTAGATATATAAAATATTTTTATTAGAAGGTTAAAGAAAACCATGAACCAATTAAATCTTAGAGAATATTAGTGTTTTTTGTCCCATGAGTTTGTTTAAAAATAAGCTAGTCCTTTATAAGACCATCCGCGGTCAAAGCGTCAAAGCCATCGGCAAGGGCTTGTTGCTGATCGGCAAGCCCGACAACACCACCGTGATTGATTGGCATGAGAGAAATCGGCATGCCCTTGCCGACTTGTTAGACTACCCCACTCCACCCCACTCCACCCCACTCTTTCTCTCCGTTCTCTCTATCTCTCTCTTCTTTTCTTTTTCTTTTTATTTATTAATTATTTAGATTAGCATGAGTGTGGATGAATTGGTGAAGACTGGTAAGGTTTGGGTAATATAGTAGAAAGCTGATGTGGCGCTGATGTAGTGATTGGCAAGATTGGCAAGGAGTCTACGGCTATGGATGGTCTAATGATTGCTACCTAAAGGGCTGTTAGCAGTAGTTTGTGAATGGTTTGGTGTTGGACGATTAAGTGGTCAGAATGATTAAGAGGCTCTTATAGTATAGTGCAAGTTGAAATATGATTGTTTGATAATTGTTGAAATGAAATCAGAGCTCTAAATGATTAAGGAAGAACCAAGGTACTTTGGGTCGTTTGTTTTTTAAAAGTTATCTCTTAAATGGATTGCAAACTTAAGACCGTTTGTTTTATTTTTAAATAAATGGATGAAAACCTCCAACCATCCTCTGAAATTTTAAGAGGTGGTCCGTCCAACTTTTATTTTTAAGACGTGAATATAGATTTCAGATTTCAAACCTCTTAAAAAACAAACGATACCTATCATTCAAAGGCTTTTAAAACCATTCTTAGGTTGACTTGTTTTTTACCAAACAGGATTTACCTCTTAGCGATTGACAGGTTGTCTCAACGAAAATGTTAGGCGGTAACAAACAGCCCCTAACATTGTTAAGTGAGGAAATGAAAAATTAGGGATGTAGGTTCCAAATCAACCAAATGATGAACACTATGATCTATATGATTGTATCAAAAAGTACAAGATCAATGAAGAATTTAGCAATGATCATGATGATAAAGTATGAACATGTGCATGAAGTCATCAATGATTCACTAGCTCCAAAATGTGTGTAAAAGAAGTGGAAAGTACAAATGAAGTTTAACCTCCTAATTATACTACTCTAGTTGGGGGCCTAAAAGAGTTAAATGGATGGGCCCTAAACAATGGGCCTAATCCACAATTACATAAATGGAACAAAGTTTACAACAATAATAAATTGACACAACATAATTAGATTTCTTACAATTTCCCCCTTTGTGTCAATGTCTTCGCTTCCTATTGTAACGCCCCATTTCTCAAGTTAATTATTTAACGGGGTTTGTTAAGTTTTAAGTCAACGTGAGTTAGTTGTGTAATTTTCAGGTGCAAGGACTTGAGTGGCATTTGTGAAAGTGGAGGGTTGTATATGTTAGGTATGTAATTGTAGTTAGAAGCCTCATTCCATCATTCGAGGCTTAGTTCGAATTTTAGAGAGGAGAAAGAGGGCTTGAGTGCTTCTAAGGAGAATTGGCGATTTATGGTGAACTTGGCGAAGCCATTCGACTAGAAGTCGCATAGATAGCGATTGGTGAACCCAAGGTATGATTATTGTTGTTCAATTTCGTAGTTGTGTCGAGTTTTGGTATTGTTGACAATTAAGGTTCTTACGAATTGGATTTTGATTCAATTGGTGACCTTTCGGTGTTTGTATAGTGTTTATAATGCTTTGGATTGACATATATGGGTTTGGGGATGTTCTGTTGTGAATTCGTCTTGAACTTCGGAATTTCGGCAGGCTTCTCTTGTGTGTTTAAATGACCAGATTGTCCTCCCAACAAACCTTTGGTTGCCATTGATTATGAATATAGATATATGTATATAAAAACACAGAAATCTACAACAAATATACTTTTATATATCTTCAAATATTGGATACACACACGCACTTACAGATAGCCCTACATACATATTTATAGACTTGAAAAGGTGCTTATCCAAACGTTGTGACTGTTTGGAAGTAACCGCCAAATTAGTTTCTTAACTGCCATCTGGGTGCTGATGTGTCAATAGACACATTTATTTTAATACACATAATACTTAGTACTAATTAAATAATACATAAAACGTTAAATGACATTTATAACCAATACACCCCTAAATGCCAAAACGTTTCTATTGACGCTTTACAAGTCTTCGAGCTTCAAAAAATGATGACAAGATCATCTTCTTCTTTAGTGCTTTCGTCGGTGCTCTCTTTCCCAACTGTGTAATACCCTTCGATGCTCGGGTCCTCATCATCGCTATTCTGAGTTTGAACCTGATTCGGTCTCGGAGTATCTGCAATGTTCTGATCTCCAAGATCCTGACTCACGGTTACACCACCTTTTAAGTCAACATTGCCTGAAAAGAGCCTGTCGGTCTTCCTGCCAACATTTTGTTCGTTAATACTCGGACTTCTGTCAAATCTCTTCAATTCAAACTCGTAATGCTCTTGAGGTATCAATAAGTATTGATCAAATAATTCCTTGAATGCATGCCCGTAGCACTCTGGCTCATTGCCATTTCACTCCATTCTCCTTCTCTTATAATCTTTTCATGTCCACCTGATCCAACAATTAGTTTGTACAATTCAAATAGACAAATTTCAAAACCAACCAACTTTGGAGGGAGTGTTATTTCCTCTCCACTCTTGATCTTGTGGAACCAAACAAGTGCTTCATCGAATTTCCACATGAACAACCCTTTGTCCTTGTAGGCAATACGATCGCAGTTTGTCAAAACCATGAAGGAAGTGAAATCGTCAAGGCTTTTTATGTTCAGAGATACCGTTTTCCCATCGATTTCAAGTTTATCATTGATCTTGCTCGAACTTGCTTCATGCTCGTGTGTCTTCTTCAATTCTGGATGATTTTCTCCAAGGATCCTTCAGTCACGTTCAACAGGCTTCTTTTGCACATCTCCAACATCCTTTCGATCGTCACACATATGTGTGATGTTGCACTTTGAACCATTGACTTCAATCTCAAATCCTTGTAATATCAATTGCTTCATACTCAACACGTTGATGTTGATTTCCGGTACATACGAAACATAGGGAACGCCATATATATTCACATCTGTAGTTAAATTAATTTCTCCAACACCATGTGTGTACAGTGGATTAAGATGTTCTTCACAATTGATTGAAAAACATTTCTTAATTTTAACAAATATATCTTTGGAGGGTGTCATGTGTTTAGAGATTTTAGAATTAACATATCAGATGGAATTCCAGGAACCTTTGTTTGTTCCTTCGACCAAGTAATCCCCGTTTATAACGGTTCTTTCAACATGTGTTTGCGTATAGGGTTGTGGTGGATCAAACGTACGATGAGATCGATCACCAGGCTTAGAAACTGGTTCAATTTTGTCTCGTACAAGTTTCTTTTCAAACAATCGAACCCCTTTCCTTGGACAGTCCCATGCAAAATGACCCATGTCATGGCACCAGTAACATGTCGGTTTTCGATCTCTTTTCTCGTTGATCTCACCACCGTTATTCCAATCTCGAAGGAGACTTGCGAGTTCCCTGTTTTTTCTATAACCTTGTAGATTTCTAAATCGAGTACTATGAAGCCTTCGTGCAAATCCCAGAGTTCTTCCCGTTCGATTTCTCCATCGGCTCTGATACCAATTGTTGGATCGTTATGCAATAAATAACCAAAGTTTATAGTTTTATTTACGAGAATTCACTAAATGAAAAGTGTACATAGGTTACATATTTATAGACACCAAAGGGTGCCATCGAACCATTGCGATGGTTCGTCAATAGGTGTTGTTTCATGAAGCATCACACCTCTTCATGAATGGTTCCATAAATAACTAACTATAACTACCCTATATATAACACACACATATATATATATATATACTAATTACATAGGTTTAATCGAGATTAATCTAACATGTTCTATATCATTATTTTGGAGTCAATTGGTCGAAATTGGGATTTTTGGTGAAGAACCCATAGTGCAGTCGCGATCTGCGACTTGGGATTTCAACCTGCGGGTATCGGCGACCTGCCGTTTGACCCGCCGATACTACTGATTCAGATTTTGAGTTTTTTGTTTAGTTTTTGTTTGGTGTTCTTTCGATCATGCTTCCTTAAGGGATGTTTAATAACAATGTTTGGTGAAGTTTGAACCCAATTGAGAGGGTCTAGCCTAGTCTAGGACTCGTGTTTCGGTTTTGCGTCTTAAGGTTGTCACTTTGATTGTTTGTTCATGTGTGCTTTATTGTGTAATGGATATAGGTGCTTGATATTGTGTTGTGGTGATCTAAGCACGTGATATTTGTGAAGCGAACTAAGGTGAGTACATTAACCCCTTATACGTGGCTATGTGTTCGAATTGCATGTTATACGTGTGTTTGCCGTGCTCATTGTAGTGGTGGTGGCCACCGTGAGTATCGGTTGTGTGGTATCCTGATATCAGTGTCTATGGTCCTTAATGGTAGAGAGCCGTAAGGATGTTTTTGGTGCTTGTCTAGTTCTCAATTGTGTATGTGGTTTGTGATATATAGTTGATGTGTATTGTGGTTTGTGCTCACTTAGCTTTCAAGCTTACCCGTCTGTGGTTTACTCTTTTAGTTGCAGGTCCATCTGGGAAGGACAAGGGGAAGGGACCGGCTTAAAGCTACGACCGTCACTATAGCTTAGTTGGGTTGTTTTGAAGAGAAACATTTACTTTTTAACATTTGGGGATTTCTTTATTTATGGTTGAACCGAGTGTTGAGGATTTTCTTTTGAAACTAAAATGTTGGATGTTTGTTATTGAGTTACGAGTTTAAAGTTCAAATTTTTACCATTTTCGCTGAAAATGTTACTTTTAGTTATTTTCGTCAACAATTACCGTTAAATCTAGAAAATTAGTTTTGAGTTGTTACAATTGGTATCAGAGCCTTGGTTTAAGGGATTCAAACATTCACATGTGGCGAGTGTTTGGACTTAAACCCAAGAGCTTGTGTTTTCAAAATAGGTAACCTTAAAATGTTGATGTTTAGTTAAAAGGGGGTATGAACTGAGCCAAGGATCGGAGCATCAAGACGGGGTGAGCATCTTTTTTTATATCATAAAGTTGATGTTGTTGTTATTATGGGTTTTCGGTTAACATGTTATTGTGATGATAGTACTAGCATGATAACGTGTATATATGTGTTGGATGTTATTAATGTTATGCTAGTTCTACTATATTGTTGTTGTACGCATGAGCACATGGTGATTGGATTGGTATAGTATCACTCTTATGTTACGGCAAATAGGAAGTGGCCTTGTGTATGTGAAGTTCTTGTGTGGTGTTAACCGAAATCGGAGATTAGGACCTTTGGTGATAACGTAGAGCCTAGACATGGAGGGTATAACTATGATGATATAAATGCCTATATCATTGCAGTTATATTGTGCATGTTGGGACTCGGCGAAGTTATAGAAGGGCTCTATGAACTGACAAGGTTGGGTTGGGTTAGTAGCATGCTAAGATAAGACGTATAAGCCTTAGACGGGTCGGTTGTACATTGCCTGTGAGAAGAGCATGCTAGAGCGTTAGGGAGTGTTGTATTTAATAGCTTTTGTTTGTTGGACCAGTATGGTGACTACTAGAAGAAGCAACGGTCGACCATCTGGAGACGAGGAGCCAGAGATTCCCGATCTGAGGGGAATTATAGCGGCTGAGGTGGGGGAAGTGTTGCATGAGCTACTTCCTTGCTTATTCGAGCAAATGAAACGAGAGCTGACCCAAGTGGTCACTCAAAAAGTGGAAGCCGCCACTGTAGGGCGAAGGAACGAAGCGGGAAGCTCTTAGTCGGGCCATACCAGGAATATTACTTTCAAGGACTTCATGGCGTGTCAACCGCCAAAGTTTGAGGGTGAGAAGGATCCCATCGTATCTTCCCGATGGATCTCTGAAGTAGAAGGGCTTTTCTAACTAGTTTTAGCCCGACGGAGGTGAAAGTGAGGTTCGCGTCAAACCTACTGAGGGGACCAACAAAAGATTGGTGGAACATGGTTAACCGAACCAGAACTCCGGAGTAGATAGCGGCTATGCCATTGGAGGAGTTCACCGAGTTTTTCAGGGCGGAGTTCGAGCCGTAGATTGAAATAGAGAGGCTCACTAGTGAATTTCTTTCCATGAGGCAGACTACTGAGTCGGTGAATGAGATCACCGAAAAAATTCTTGGAGCGGTTCCTCTTTTGCCAGAATTACGTGGCGAATGAGAGGATGAAAATGTATAGGTACACGGAAATCCTGAAGCCGGAAATTCGTGAATTCGTGGTGATGGCTCAATGCACTACCTTTCAGCAGATGGACGAGCGGGCAAGGGCAAGAGAAAGTGGAACAAGAGCGCCAAGGGAAGCGAAAGAGAGAGGAGCAACCTCAGAGTCATGTGGGTAAGAAGTTCGAGACCCTAGTGGCGAAAGCGGACGGGAGGAAGGAACATCTGAAGTGTTCCAAATGCGGCCGGAACCATCCGGGCGAGTGTAGGGCGGGACCCGGCATTTGTTACTGTTGGTCCTCTATTGATGGCTAATATGATAGATTGTATTGTAGAAGGGGGAGGGGGGGTTGAATACAATCAACACAGTTTCTTCCACTTAATTCAGTTCACGACTCCTATGGAGCCTTTGTGTGAAACTAAAGTAGATTGTTTGTTGAAGAGGATCAAGACTTTGTCAAGATTCAAAACAATCTTTAAGTTTAAGACACACAACCTTTGTTTATGCACTAAGCAAGAATTAGAGGGTAGAAGATATAAAGAAAAAGGATAGGGGTATTGAACATGGACCAAAGGTTCAGTGTTTGAAGAACACACTATGTTCATATTTATACCCCATGCATTAAATGCATGTCACACCCAACTTTACGCTTGTCATGTAAAGATTGGGTTTGGTGTACTATTGTACCATAAAATAATGCCCATGCTTGGTAGAGTCATGGTCTATGGTAAATAGTTGCCTTATGGTTGACAAGCAAGGAGGGAACAGTGAAGAGACATCCCTCTTGTACTTTTTGTCAGAAAGGTAAACCAAATCCTTTTTGTGCATATAAGACAAGAAGACAAAACTAATATTCTTAAAGGACAAGTCACTGATCAGGCCTTAGAATCGCTGATCCTTGGGAAGGATCAGGGAGGCACTGTGACTTGTCTTCATTGAACGTCATGTATGTGTAGTCAGCTAGCTGTCACTGATTTCAACTTTAGATCATTAGCATCGCTGACTCTGTCATCAGCTTGCATCAATAGATGGTGCTGATGGTTTTCCTAGTGACATGACTGTTTGTCTTCAGAGAATACATTAGCAGTTATCAGCTATCGCTGTTACTGAAAGGAGTCAGTGACAAGCTATCGCTGATATCATTTATGAACCATGCTCAGCAGTATGGACCTTCAGCGAACAGACTCGCTGTAGTTCTCTAAGCATCTATATTTTGCTAAGTATTCTGAGATGAAAGATAAAGGATCATTGATATTTCATAAAGTCTTAGGAAGACTGGATCAACAATCTCTCCCAAAATATCAATGATAAGACAACAGGAAGGTTGTCTTTTTCTAGTAGCTCAGAATTCATTCTAAGTCTAGAATCAACAGTTAGGAAATAAAACATGTTAAAGGTACTTGTTCTATTTAACTGTTAGAAGAAAAATCTTTTTCAGTGATGGGTATCAGGGATAAGGAACACTTGCATTTCATTTCATTCCAAAGTAAGAGTTTCAATACAGAAAGAAATTACAAGTCACTGAAAGAATTTACACAGAGATTATGCTAATCAAAAGGTTCTTCTTTAATGTAGCATCTATCTATGTCTTCTCCATTTTCACTTCTCTTTTTAAGTTCATATCGAATTCCCTTGGCAAAATCTTTAGAGTCTTGATCAGAGTTAGTGGAATAGGTCAAGACATTCATCAGATGCAGCGTAGGAGAGATGGGAATCTCACTGAACCTTTGGAACTTTAGATTGTGAAACCTGTCTTTGTAGAACAGTCCATACTCCGGTTCTTTGATAACGCAACCTTCATAAAGAGAATGTCCTCCAGGGAGAGACAAGTTCAGCATGGAAGTGTCAGCATAGTGGTAGGCACGAGTTGAAGGAGGAGTAGGGATAAACCGTGGTCCAGAGGCTCCACGCTTAGAAGAGGAAGGCCGAGAGGTAGAAGGTCTGGAAGTTGATGCAGCGAGAGATTCCTCCTAGACCTCAGGTGTTTCAATGAATTCGAAATTTTGAACTTTATTGATGAGATTTGTGAGTAGATCCTCCACCTGAGGTTTAGCTTGAGATTTTGAGTTCTTTAGGCATCTAAGAATTTCATGCCATTCCACCAGCCTATAATCCTCCAGAGTTCTCAGAGAGTGAGTGATATCTCTATCATCATCTCTGAAAACAGTGATTTTTATGTATGTGGGGGCATTCTTCTTTGCCCTGGGATTTTGAAGCTTAACAGAAGTAATCTTCACTGGTCTTTTTCTGTAGTTGATCTTCTCCAGGCACCAGTTAGATTCAACTTCTGAGGCTGTGAGCTCTCTTTAACCCTTAGTCTTTCAAAGACTATAAGGACAACCTGCTGAGCCAGGATGGAGTTAGCGTTTATATCGGGGTCTTCTCTGACAAACTCTTCAGCGAGTTGTTGAGCTGCCACAGCGTCCCTTTGATTTTCTTCGAGCTGCTTTTGAGCCAACTCGTGCTCCTTGAACACTTCTTGAGAGATCCCAGGCGGGATTTTTATTCTTGAGCTCTCAAATTGAGAGACAGCCTCCTTCAGCTTCATTTCCCTGTAAAGTGGATCATTGATGTTAGGAGAAGAATTGTCGGAGTCTTCATCAGATGAGGTTTCAAAAGATTCCTCGGATGTTGAGATGGTAATTATATTTGTAGGAGTGGGACTTGGTTTGATAGGAGAGACAACAAAGGTCAAGTTTTTGACTTCAGCTCTTGTACTAGCTGATCTACTATGTTCCATTAGATGAATAATGTCACCAGTAACAGAGCAATAGTTTACATCTTGGTTTAGTGGTTTTTGGGTTTCAGGTTCAGAAGATGAGTTTAGCGGAGGTTGATAAACAACCATTTGGAGGTTGTTTGTAGGAGAAGAGGAAGGGGATTCAGAACTTGAAATAAATTGGACCTTAGGGAGAGAATGGATAGAAAGAGTACCTTGAAGTTCTCCCCCTAAGATGGAGGCATCTTCAGCTTCAGTGTTGATGAAGCCATCATCATCAGCTTCCGCAGATTCCACAGCGGGACTGCTCGGATTCCCCCCTTAGATGCAGCACTCTGTGCTGCAGTTGATAGGTACCGCTGAAGGAAACAGGCCATATTTGCTTGAACGGTGCCTTGGCGAAGCACGCTGCCAGCTATACCTTCCAGCAGGAATCTATCCTTGGCAGTGAAGCTTGGTTCAGTCGGAGGTGGAGGAGGAGGAATTGCAGCGATCTTCGCATCAAGAGCAGCGACTTGTTCTTGGATGGCCTTGATGGCCTTGTCCTGTGCATCCAGGCGTTGGAAGACTTCATTCTGAAAGGATGGGAGAGCCGAGGGACCCGTCTTGATGGAGTTATGGAGCTCAGGGATCACTCTAGTAGCTAGGTCGTCCAGTGAGTTTCCAAGGATCCCTGAGGCTTTTGCCAGAACGTCCAGATTCCCATTAATAGAACCTAGGGCTGGGATAGAGAGAAACATCCTTAGGTCCTGGGAGGAAGAAGAAGAAGTTACCAATGCTATCTTTTCAGCGGCGGCTTTGGCGCCTGCAGTTTTAGGGTTATCCTGAGCGAGCTGGAGAGTGTGGGCCTTTCGGTCACGCTCTTGCTGATAGGCCTCAGCTTTGGCATCAGCGACCTTTTGACGGGCTACCTTCTCGGCAGCGATATCCTGAATCTCTGTTTCAGATATTTCAGGGGGGTTGGATAAAGATCCAGAACCTGAAGATTTTTGGTGGGAATCCTTAGAAGGATTCACCACTTTGGCTTTCTTTGCCTTTGGAGGCGAAGAAACACTGGGCCTTTTCAAGGAGAGGCCAATTTTGTGTGCTGGAGCCTTCTTCTTGGAAGCAGGCTTCTTCGGTTTATCAGTGGCAGCGGTAGAGGTGGATGTAGCAATGGGAGGAGGTAGAGGAGCATTGTCGTCTCTGATCAACACGTCATGTAATTGGACATTGATGTTGGAACCGTCATGTTGCAGCGCTTTGCTCCCAATGGTAGAATGTGAGTACCCAGAAGTGGCTGCAGGGTACTTAGGACCCAAATAGTCAGCAATTATAGCTGAAAAGTGTAGTTCCAGATTCAAGTTCTAATCAGCATGCAACAAGTAGAGAATGAATTGGATAGCCATATATCATTGATTCTTGGATGAATTGATTACACACACTAATACACTAAGAACACACACACTTAAGCTCTCAACTAACTCAATTCAATCTCACTACACATTTAAGCACACACATGATTCACACTTACACTTTGGGTATTTATACCCAAACACTTACAATCCTCACACTATTGAACAATTACACTTTCTACCCTAAGTAAGCAAAACTATTACAAAGTACATATAAAGCAAGTAAACATATAAAGCAAGCTTTGACTTTATTAACCACTTTGACTTTGCCTTTGTCTTCACTTTGAGCACCAACTTGTGATCTCGGATACAATCCGATTTAGCATCCAACAAAAAGAAACATGGGTATGCCACGTTCTTCTCCCTCGAAGGCTTCTTAAACCTAGCCAGCATATCGTCAAAGATATACTGAGCATAGTTGAGGGGTTTGTTGTTCATCGCTGCCCATACCATCATTGTGGTTGCAAGGGAGGCCTGATCCAAGCTGCCAATCTTTCCCATCAGGCATTGGATAAAGTGGGAGTAAATGAACCCGAAAACAGGATTGAGGTAGTTCTTTTTGATAGTAGAGGGGTTCTTGATGGGCTCTTTGGTGTCTTTGTCGACGGGCCATTGATACCCAGAGTTTCCAGCCAGTCTATGAGAGTATCTTGGGATGGTTCTTTGTAGTAGGCATCTAGTTGAGGGAGACCTAGTACCCTTCGAAGTAAGCCAACTCCAAAGGTGAGAGTCCCTGGTTCATTTCCTTTGGGACTATTGGGAAGGTGGCACTGAATTCATTCAGTTTTCCTTCCACTGGAGTTCTTCACAATGACCACTTTTGCAGTAGTCCATAGAGCTCCTAGCAGAACCTTGTTTGGAAAGCAATTGATGGTGAAAGCAGTCCTTAGTGGGCAACTCAGAAGGAAATTCCTTGCATTAGTAAGATGTCCTTTGTCCTTTGGAAGATCGAGGATGGAGAGGTAGTTATTTGTGGTCCAGGAGAGAGAGAGTAACGAGTCTTCAGTATTGTCATCATCTTGGGCATCCTCTTGCTGATCCTCTTCCTAAAAAAAGAGTAGATCAAGGCTTGCTCCTTCATCAGTGGGGATAGAGTGAAGAGATTCTTCAACCACTGTGGGGGTTTCAGTGGTAATTTGAGCAGCATCAGTGGTGGTTTTGCCAGAGTTCTTGACAGTTTCAGAAGTAGATGCGAAGGAAGAAGAAGAAGAAGAAAAAACTTTCAAACTTTCAAAGTTTAAAGAGGAATTTTGTTAACGGACAAGTTATGAGCCCTAGAAAGTAAGGGCTTGAAAGTTTGAGTCTTTTTCGATCGAAGGATTTTGAAAAGCAAAGGCTTTTCATAATCAATAGTTCAAGAAGGAGGAGGAATGTGAAACGTAAGTTGCTAAGATGATGATTCCAACAACATTTGTTTTCAGAATCAAGGGTTCTTGCATATGAATGCATGAACATTATCAGTTTTGAAGATAGAAAAGAAATTGCTTACCAGATAAGAGAGAGAACAAACGTTCTTGAATGAGAGTTGGAGGATTTGTTCTTGCCTGAATGCAGTTCTTGCTTTCTTGCTTGAATGCTTGAGAATTTTTGTGAGCGTAAAGAAGAGAGATGGAAGATGAGAGTGTTTATATAGTGGGGCAAAGGAGAGAGAAGAGGGAAAAGAACAGGTGCGTATGTGTACCGAAATTTTAGGGGTAATGATGAGAGAAGTTATCACGCGCCGAAAAACCGTCAATCTTTTTCTCACGCGCGTCACTTGCTATTACGCGCTTGACATGAGCTCGCTTGCATTAAATAGCACATTGTGTGTGCCAGACCATGAAGAGACAGTAGTCTAAAATCGAATCATTTCAACAAGGAGAAAATATCCTTTTTGATGATTATCCTTCACCAAGAGAATGTGAAAGGTTATCAGCAGGAAGAGTCCTCTTATCACATTAAATGTGTTAAGGTAGGTGAGATCACTGACATATGAAATAAATGCAATGTCTCAGCGAGAGAGAGAGAGAGAGTATCAGAGACATAAAAGTTGATCAGTGAGATCAATTCATTACAGTACACTAAAAAGAAAAGTACATAGATAGTTTACAAAAAAAACTAGGATTTCAGCTTGCTGAAGATCAAGCGTCAGGGATCAGTAGACTTAGTTCGCTGATGAGTAGGATGAGCTGACTCTTATCAGCATTGAAGAGATTCATTGTCTCAGCGATAGATATTTTCAGAAGGCACTCATGAAGCACACATTTTCAGTAGATTTATCCATGTTGATGATGTAGGCATCATGGGATCTTTGTCCTTTGAGAATGACTTTCTTGTGCTTGTCCTTCACCTGACAGCTTTTCTTAAAGAAAGAGACCTTGTGATCCTCATCCCAAAGCTGACTGATACTCAGCAGATTGTGAGTCAGTCCTTCAACGTAAGATACCCTCCGAAAGGTAGTCTTTCCATTGGTTAAGGTACCATAGCCACGAGTGATACCTCTTCCTCCGCCACCGAATTTGACTGAAGGGCCAGCTTCTTCCTTGAAGTCAATCAGCACATGTTTGTTTCCAGTCATATGCTTGGAGCATCCGCTGTCAAGATACCAGATGCCCTTTTCCTGTAAGAGAAGGAAGAGTTAATTGGTCTTGGGAACCCACATAAAGTTGGGTCTGTCAAGGTCAGCAAAGAAGGAAGAGTCATCAGGGATATAGATGACTGAATATTCAGTGGCCTCAGAGATTATAGCAGCAATAGGAGTAGAGGCAACATCTTCTGTCTTAACTGAAGTTTCAGTTTTGACAGGGTCAGGGATGATAACAGTCTCAGCGAGTAAAGGTTTATTTCCTTTGGCAGACTTATTTGCCTTAGGACCTTTCTTTACCTTGGCTGCTTTTTCAGCCTTGGTAGTATGAGGACACTTGCTAGCGATATGGTCATTTTGACCATAGTGATAGCAGTTTCTATAGTTCTTAGATTTAGAGGGACCCTTTGGCTTGTTAAGCTTTTGGTCAGCAGGACCAGGTCCAATAATGCCTATATCTTTGGTTTGAGGAGGAATGGGAGTCTTCTCCTGAGGTTTGGTTATTAAGTCAACCTTGATTCTGGGAGTGGGGCTTTGAGTGCATTTCTTAGCCCCAGATCCTGTAGGACCACCACCTAGGACTTTAGAATTCTTGTGGTTTTGAATCTTAGGTTTGGGAGGATGGATTGGAAGGCCTTTGCTAACCGAGTTTATCTTTGGAGATAGGAGTATCATCTTTGGAGATAGGAGAAGAACTTTGAGGGTTAGAGTCAGAACTAACAAACATGCCAAATTTCAAATATGATTTATCAGAGTTATCCATAGCATGCTGTTTTCCTTTAACAAAACCTAAGCAGGTTCTGTTCATAGGGTGACGCTGGGTGGCAATAATTTCATCCACCTTTTCAGAGGCATCAGCCCAGCTCTTAACAGTGACCTTTTCTGAAAGTAGCTCGGCAAGAGCTCTTTCTTTATCAGCGATGGCCTGTTCTCGTTCAATGCAAAGAACTTGGTTTGCATGAACTTGGTCTTTGTAACTAGCCTCATAAACAGCGAGCTCTTTGAGTTTCTCATGACACTCTTTGAGCTCAGTCCTAAGGTCAAAGCTGACCTTTTCAGCAGAGGACTTGCCATTTAAGGCATTGAACAGATCGATGGTCAGAGCATCCATCGCAGTCATAGCATTAGAAGGAGAAGGAGTAGATACCTGAGGAAGATCAGAGGTGAAGACAGAAGTAGCAGTGACTTCTTCTTCAGGGATGTCTTCGAGCTGTGCCATAAGAGCAGGCTTGGGGTCTTCAGCGATGGCCATCAGACATGTCACCTTGCTGGTATCTTCTTCATCAGAGGATTCATCCGAAGATTCATCCCAGCCTTTTCCTTCAGCGATTAGACCTTTGCCTTTTCGCTGGTATTTCAGCTTTTGGTACTTGGACTTCAGCTTTTGGTACTTTCCGTCCTTGTAAGCTGGGGTAGAAGATTCAGCGAACTGATTCTTCTTGTACCCGCACTCAGTGGCAAAGTGTCCTTTGCCCTGACATTTGAAACAGGTAGAGGTATCCTTATCACCAAAGGAGATGTCAGGCTTGTTAGTAAGAGAGAGCTGCTTGTGCTTACGGAAGTTTCCCTTCCTACCAAACTTTTTGAAATGCTTAGTGAGAAGAGCAAGAGACTCGTTGAAATCTATCTCATTATCAGAGACAAGATCAGAGTCAGAATCATCTATCTCAGTGATAGTCACTGTTAAGACAGGAGTTTGTGAGGGTTGAGATGTTTCAGAGAATAAGGCAAGAGATGTACCTTTCGCATCATCCTTGGTATCTCCGATGTGATTAGTCTTCAGAGACTTGGTTTGCTCATGGTTGAGCATCATACCATATAACTCACTAAGAGTTATAGTCTTAATGTCCTTGGACATTTTTAGACACATGGTGTAAGTTTCCCAATATTCAGGGAGGACCTCCATGAATTTGGTGATTCCCTGCGAGTTAGAGTAAACAATACCGTAGGTCTTCAGATCTATCAGAAGGTAGTTAAACCTCTGATGGGTCTGGGCTAAAGTTTCACCTTTAGTAGCGATGAACTTCTCATACTGATGTATGAGGTGAATCTTTTTAGATTCTATGAGAGCGTCAGCACCCTCATATTGGATACAGAGAGTATCCCATATCTCTTTAGCTGTCTTAAGCTTACTGATGGAGTGAAATACTTCATCAGGAAGAGACATGGCTATCAGAGATCTTATCTTGGTGTCAACATTCACCAGGCGCTTATCTTCGTCTGTCCAGTTGGACACTTGCTTAACAAATGTTCTTTCAGGAACAACGGGAGTGGTGGAAGTAGCAGCAACAGCTGGTACTATAGAAGTTGGAACATATGCTCCATGTTCTAAGAAGTAAGGGATTTGAGGATCGGAACCAGAGAGAAATAGTTCCATTCTTGACTTCCATAGAGGGAAGTTATCAGCATTGAATCTGGGAGGCTTTGCCATAAATCCAGACTCAAAATATGTGTCTTTTGGAGGATTGGCCATAGGGTGGATCTAGAAACAATCTTTCTTTTGTGAACGGTTAGGAAGAAGAAAGAGGTTTCTAACCGCTCTGATACCACTTGTTGGTCCTCTATTGATGGCCAATATGATAGATTGTATTATAGAAGGGGGGGGGGGTTGAATACAATCAACACAGTTTCTTCCACTTAATTCAGTTCACGACTCCTATGGAGCCTCTGTGTGAAACTGAAGTAGATTGTTTGTTGAAGAGGATCAAGACTTTGTTAAGATTCAAAACAATCTTTAAGTTTAAGACAGACAGCCTTTGCTTATGCACTAAGCAAGAATTAGAGGGTAGAAGATAGAAAGAAAAAGGATAGGGGTATTGAACATGGACCAAAGGTTCAGTGCTTGAAGAACACACTATGTTCATATTTATACCCCATACATTAAATGCATGTCACACCCAACTTTACGCTTGTCATGTAAATATTGGGTTTGGTGTACTATTGTACCATAAAATAATGCCCATGCTTGGTAGAGTCATGGTCTATGGTAAATAGTTGCCTTATGGTTGACAAACAAGAAGGGAACAGTGAAGTGACATCCCTATTGTACTTTTTGTCAGAAAGGCAAACCAAATCCTTTTTGTGCATATAAGACAAGAAGACAAAACTAATATTCTTAAAGGACAAGTCACTGATTAGGCCTTAGAATCGCTGATCCTTGGGAAGGATCAGGGAGGCACTGTGACTTGTCTTCATTGAACGTCATGTATGTGTAGTCAGCTAGCTGTCACTGATTTCAATTCAGATCATTAGCATCGCTGACTCTATCATCATCTTGCATCAATAGATGGTGCTGATGGTTTTCCTAGTGACATGACTGTTTGTCTTCAGATAATACATTAGCAGTTATCAGCTATCGCTGTTACTGAAAGGAGTCGATGACAAGCTATCGCTGATATCATTTATGAACCATGCTCAGCAGTATAGACCTTCAGCGAACAGACTCGCTGTAGTTCCCTAAGCATCTATATTTTGCTAAGTATTCTAAGATGAAAGATAAAGGATCATTGATATTTCATAAAGTCTTAGGAAGATTAGATCAACAGTTACAAGTGCGGGAAGACACGCCACATGATCCGCGACTGCAAGGCTCCCGCCAAGCTGTGTGTCCGATGCTTCCAGCCGGGCCATTTTGCTCATGATTGCCCGACTGCAGCAGGATCCACACAGCTTTTGGGATCGACGCCGGTGAAAGCTATCGAGGCCAGCTCAGCCAAGAAGACAGAGATCCCCAAGAGCCGTGCTCGAGTCTTCCAGTTGACAGCGGAGGAGGCGAAAGTGGAGCCGGAGGTGGTGCCAGGTATATTTCCCGTAAACTCAAAACCAGCGCTAGTTTTATTTGGTACGGGTCCTAGAAAGTCTTTTGCTTCTATTTCTTTTTGTAAAAGTTTTTCGATTATAAAGGGTAGACTAGATGAATCCTTAGATGTAGAAATAGCTGATGAGAAAAGTGTGATGGTTAGAGATGTGTATAGTGGAAATGTAATAGAGTTGGGTGGGGTGAGGTTTCGTGTTGACCTCATACCTATTCCTATAAAGGAAATTAACGTAGTGATAGGGATGAACTGGCTTAGTCGTCATGGGGATTGGTTCGACTGCGAGGGTCAAAGAGTGAAGATCCGCAATCCTAGTGGGGGAGATTTGATCATCGCAGGGAACGGCATGAAGTGGCTGCCAAAGACATGCTCTTTGGCTAAGGCGAGAAGATACGTGAAGAGTGGAGGCGTCAGTTACCTGGTGTACGCCATAGAAAGTTCAGGAAAGAAGAAAAAGAAGACTGTGGCTGACGTTTCGGTGGTGAGGGAGTTTCCGGATGTCTTTCCGGAAGACTTGCCGGGAGTTCCTCCGGAGCGACAGGTGGAGTTTGGGAACGACTTGGCCCCGGGAGCAGCGCCAGTGGCTAAAGCTCCTTATCGTTTGGCACCTCCAGAGATGTAGGAGCTGTCGAGTCAGCTAGAGGAGCTGTTGGGAAAGGGGTTTATTTGCCCGAGTAGTTCACCTTAGGGAGCCCCTATCCTTTTCATGAAAAAGAAGGATGGCTCGATGCGGATATGCATCAATTACCGCTAGCTCAATAAGCTTACGGTGAAGAATCAATACCCCCTACAGAGGATCGATGATCTCTTCGATCAACTTCACGGGGCCGCATGGTTCTCGAAGATAGATCTTCAATTAAGGTACCATCAGGTGAAGGTAAGAGAGGAGGATGTGCAGAAGACCGCGTTCAAAACGAGGTATGGGCACTTTGAATTTATAGTGATGCCGTTTGGATTGACGAATGCGCTAGCGGTGTTTATGGACCTCATGAATCGAGTCTATAGGCCTATGTTGGATAGATCGATAGTCGTATTCCTAGACGATATACCGATCTACTCTAAGACCAAAGAAGAGCATGTGAGGCACTTGGTTGAGGTGTTGGAGACCTTACGAAAGGAGAGACTGTATGCCAAGTTTTCCAAGTGTGACTTCTGGTTACAGGAGGTCCAATTTCTAGGACATCTTGTTAACCGGGAGGAGGGCATCAAGGTGGACCCGGCGAAAGTGGAAGCGGTAATGAAGTGGGAGATCCCGAAGACTCCCACCGAGATTCAGAGTTTTCTTGGATTGGCCGGATACTACAGACGGTTCATCCAAGATTTCTCGAAGATAGCAGTGCCTCTGACGAGGCTTACGAGGAAGAATGTGAAGTTCGCTTGGGGCGAAGAACAACAAGAAGATTTCAAGGTGTTGCGGAGGAAGTTGTGTGAGGTGCCGGTATTGTCATTACCGGAAGGGATCAAGGACATGACAATCTACTGTGATGCTTCATCTCACGGGCTAGGCTGCGTGTTGATGCAGCGTGGGAAGGTGTTAGCTTATGCGTCTCGTCAATTAAAGACGCATGAAGAAAATTACCCGACCCACGATTTGGAGTTGGCAGCGGTTGTTTTTGTGCTGAAGTTGTGGAGACACTATCTTTATGGTGTTAAGTGTACCATTTACACTGACCATTAGAGTCCACGGTAGTTTCTCGACCAACAGAATCTGAATATGAGGCAGAGGCGGTGGCTTGACGTGGTAAAGGATTATGATTGCGAGATCCTATACCACTCGGGAAAGGCAAACGTGGTGGCGGATGCTTTGAGCAGGAAGGGCCATGGTGTGGTGATGCGGGTACCATTGATGAAGTTGATGTTAGGAATTATGTGCAGAGTTGACAAACCAAGTAATTACACATCCAATGTTACAAGACACTTGAGGGTCACACCTGTGAGGACCTATAAATCGAATAAGTTAAATGAAACCCGGAAATGGAGAGTTAAGATTTATAATAGTGAATTATAAATCAATTGGGTAATTTCAGTCAGAAATCCCAAAGTTGGAGGATTATTAATTAATTAGATACATTATATATTTATTTGATAAAATAAATATATAATAGTTAATTAATAGGTAATATATATATTAGATAAATATATATATATATATATATAGGATTATCATAAGCAAATTCTTTTCCAGTAATTAAAAGGGAAAAAGATTTGAGATAATTACAATATGGAAACTGGATCCTATTCAAACTGTATTTTTCCTCCATATAAATAAGGCTTATGGGTTAAGGAAAAATTAAGCTTTCAGTTGAATCAACTCATAATCAGTTTCCAATCCCCTCTCTCCCTCTCTCCCTTTCGGCGCCGCCACCTCCCTCACTCGGAATCCGGTTTAGGTTTTCCAGTCTTCGGGTTTTCATTCGGTTCAGCTAGAGGAACATTCGTTGGTCAATCACCGGTGGACTAAATTCTCAAGCAATCCAGGTAAACCAACGAAACCGTATAAGAATAATTGAACTAAAAGATCTGTAAGCTTTTAGGGTTTTTAGCTTAAACGCTTCCGCATTAAAATCAAATCAATGTGTGTTAGATAGTATAGGGTTTTATCAGTTCGGATATTAAACCTATGGGATTTATCGAACCAGTGAGGATTCGAAGATCCACGATGATCCTCGAGACAGTTTGATCCGAGGGATCCCACAAAAACCCAACAGTTGACGGTGACGACTTCATTATTAGAGTTGATTAGGAATTCCCAATTAGATGTCGTGAAAGAGGATAATCAAAAGAAGGAGAGGATTAAGGGTCAACTGGCTAAGTTGGTGACAGACAGTCGGGGACTCTTGAATCGTTCAGGACGTGTCTGGGTGCGGTGTCATGTGAGGCGAGACAAACACTTTTGGACGAGGCTCATAAGTCCAAGTTCTCGATTCACCCCGGGGGTACCAAGATGTATCGGGACTTGAAGACCGAGTACTGGTGGCCGGGAATGAAATGGGATGTGGCCCGTTATGTGGAGAAATGTCTAACATGCATGTGAGTTAAGGCAGAACATCAAAGGCCTCATGGGGAACTTCAACCGTCGGAGATCCCTGTGTGGAAGTGGGAGCATATCACCATGGATTTGATCACAAAGCTACCATGTACTTCGAGAAATGTGGATGTGATTTGGGTGATAGTGGATCGGTTGACGAAGAGCGCTTATTTCATTGCCATTAATGAGAGCTCCTCGTTAGAGAAGTTAGCCGATATTTACATTAAGCCGATGATTGTTAGGCATGGTGTGCCGGTGACAGTGATCTTCGACTGAGATGTGCGGTTTATATCGAGATTCTGGGGGAGATTTCATGAGGATCTAGGTACTAAACTGCAATTCAACACCGCGTTTCATCCTCAGACTGACGGCTAGAGCGAGAGGATGATTCGGATTCTCGAGGATATGCTGAGGGCGTGTGTGTTGGATTTTGGAGGTAGTTGGGATACTTATCCATCGTTGGCCTAGTTTTCGTACAACAATAGTTATCATGCCAGTTTTGGCATGTCTCCTTACAAGATGTTGTACGGGAGGAGGTGTAGAACTCCCATTTGTTGGGGAGAGGTGGGCCACCGGGAGTTGGCTAGCACTGAAATAGTTCAGAAGATGACGGAGAGTATCGAGATGATCCAAGAGCGGTTGAAGACCGCCCAAAGTCGTCAGAAGAGCTATGCTGACAAGCGGAGGTCGGATTTGCAGTTTGATGTGGGTGATGATGTGCTCTTGAAGATATCACCGTGGAAGGGAGTGATCTGATTCAGAAAGAGGGGCAAGCTCGGCCCTAGGTTTATCGGACATTTCAAGGTGATAGCGCGTGTGGGAATGGTAGCGTATAGACTTGACCGCCAAAACTCAGTCAAATACATAATACTTTCCATGTGTCACAATTGAGGAAGTGTCGAGCGGACGAGTCGGCTCACATACTGATAGATGATATTCAGGTTGATGAGTGGCTCAATTATATCGAGAGACCGATCGCGGTGTTGGAAAGGAAGACTAAAACGTTGCGGAATAAGGAGATTGGACTGGTGAAGGTCTATTGGGAGCATCACAAAGGGTCAGAGTGGACGTAGGAGCCGGAGGCCAAGTTGAGGGCTAACTATCCGGAACTTTTCCAAGCCTGAGCGATTTTGGGGACGAAATCTTGGTAAGTGGGGGATAGTTGTAACACACCATTTCTTAAGATAATTATTTAACAGGATTTGTTAAGTTTTAAGTTAACGTGAGTTAGTTGTGTAATTTTTAGGTGCAAGGACTTGAGTGTCATTTGTGAGAGTGGAGGATTGTATATGTTAAGTATGTAAGTGTAGTTAGAAGCCTCATCCCATCATTTGAGGCTTAGTTCGATTTTTAGAGAGGAGAAAGAGAGGCTTGCGTGCTTCTAAGGAGAATTGTCGATTTGTGGTGAAATTGGCGAAGGCAATCGACTAGAAGTCGCATAGATAGCGATTGGTGAACCCAAGGTATGATTATTGTTGTTTAATTTCGTAGTTGTGTCAAGTTTTGGTATTGCTTAGAATTAGGGTTCTTACGGATTGGATTTTGATCCAATTGGTGACCTTTTGATGTTTGTATAGTGTTTATAATGTTTTGGATTGACATATATGGGTTTGGGGATGTTCTATATCATTATTTTGGAGTCAATTGGTCGAAATTGGGGTATTTGGTGAAGAGCCCGTAGTGCAGTTGCGATATGCAACTTGGGATTTCAGCCTGCGGGTATCGGCGGGTCGTGACCCGCCGTTTGACCCGCCGATACCACTGATTCAGATTTTGAGTTTTTTTGTTTAGTTTTTGTTTGGGGTTCTTTCGATCACGCTTCCTTGAAGGATGTTTAATAACAATGTTTGGTGAAGTTTGAACCCAATTGAGAAGGTCTAGCCTAGTCTAGGACTCGTGTTTCGGTTTCGGGTCTTTAGGTTGTCACCTTGATTGTTTGTTCATGTGTGCTTTATTGTGTAATGGATATAGGTGCTTGATATTGTGTTGTGGTGATCTAAGCACGTGATATTTGTGAAGCGAACTAAGGTGAGTACATTAACCCCTTATACATGGCTATGTGTTCGAATTGCGTGTTATACATATGTGGTTGATCTGAGACTAGCTTGAAAGGATTATGTGCTTTATTGCGTGTTATACGTGTCACCCTGCTACACACCCAACCTGAGACCATTTGGATCTATAGTGTGTGGAAATAATTAATTGAGTTTAATTAATTAAAGAGAGAAGAATAAATAATAAATTGTTTATTTAATATTTATTAGATAAATATAAGTATTTATAATTAATAGATTAATTGATTATGGATAATTATTAAGAGTTATTTATGGATTGGGATTCTATTAACATTACCATATTTACCTATTTGAATATAGGGTTAAGGTAATTGAATAATCCATCTAATTTCATAATTTTCTTTCTCACCAAGAATCCCAAACCTTTCTCTCTTTCTCTCTTGGCCGCCGGCCACCTACACACACTCGCCGGAGTTCTTTTTCCGATTTATCCAAGGCGGTCTAGCAGCCCGTCTCACGGTGGTGCAGTAGCGGTGTATCCCTCACTAGCCTCCAGAGAATTTTTTGTATCGTTTAAGGTAAACGCGAGAAAACCCCCTTGATAATTGTGTTTGATTAAATTACGGATGGATCACTGTTCGGGTCGTTTTTATCCGCTGCGTTATTAGTTTTATCCGAACAAACCCCAATAGTGGTATCAGAGCCACTTCCGTATTTTTTCAGAGCTGTTATTGTTAGTTTTGATAAAAATTGGTTTTTTTGGTTTTATCGTTTTCCCGAAACCAGTGGCAATCGTCGGCGGAATGGTGGTGATAACCGGCCGAACCACCGGGCCGATCGCCAGACGGTTCACGGCCAAAAACACCAAACCACCGAAGCCGTGACCGGCGACGGTGGTTGTGATCGTTTCGCTCGAACCACCGCGAACCACCAAACCACCGAAGCCATGATTGGCGACGGTGGTGGTGGTCGTTTTTCGTGACAGTCACAAACCACCGGACCACCAAAGCCACGATGGCGATGGTGATGGTGATCGTCCCACAGCCGCAAGCCGCACCACCGATCGGCTAGGGCAGCCACGGTGGTGGCGGTGGTTTATTGTTTTCAATCGCCACAACGGAGATGGCGGTGGCGGTTTTTGATGCCGCTGCTGTCGCCCGTGGCCGCCGGTGGCGGTGGCGGTGCTTCGGTGCCGTTATCGTCACCGGTGGTACGGCGGTGGTGGTCTGTCCGTTCCAGCAGCGTGGCGGCGGCGGTGGCGTTTTGGCGTCGCCGTCGTACGCCGGTTTTTTTTGACAATCGTCGATCGGCCACGCCACTGTGGTGGCGGCCGATCGCTGCTGCTGCCGTGATTGTGGTGGCGGCTGTCAACAGTGGTGGTGGTGGTGATGGCGGTGCTTAAGCGCTGTTGTTGCCGCCGATTTAAGGGCGACGGTGGTGGCGGCGGTTATGACCGCTGCCTCGATCAACCAAGCGGCAGCGACGGGCGGTGGCGTTTACGTTACCTCTGTCGCCGGCCGAACACCATAAATCGATAGACCGCCAACGGCGGTGTTTTGTGTTTCCTCGTCGTTGGTGGTGGCCGGAATTGGTAATTACCAATGTTTATCCAACTAACGTTTTGAACGAGTTTGTGATAATCGTTATCGGTTAAAATTAATTCGGGATAATCATCGAATTCGAATTAGATTATTTTTCGAATTAAGATAAGTTTAGTTGATTATAATAAATTTTATTATTAAAACCTTGTTTTAATCCAGTTTGGATTATTACGGAAAAACCAGTTTTATCAAAACAGTTTTAGTTAGTTTATTTTGTTAAGTTAGTTATTGTTGTCATAGCCGAGCCCGTTGACCAATTGTTGTGTTTTATTGCTTTACTACTTTATTGCTATATTATCTTGTTTATGGTAAGGGAGGCCTGCGAGCCATTTACAACCCTGTTTGTACTTTATTTTTAAATAATTTAGATGGGAGGCCTGCGTGCCATTTACAACCCAATTTTGTAATAGTTAAATTAGATTAGTTCGAAAGGAGTAAAGTTTGAAGATGGAGTTTCACAGAGACGCAACCAAAGATGTTGGAGCCAGTGGAAGCGCCAAGATTTCATGCCTTGTGGTTGTTTAGTCACATAGGATTTTGGACTGTTAGTTCTCGTGTTGGCTCACGGAACTGACATTAGATCTGGGCGAAGCTATGACACTGTCTTGTTTTATCTGCGTGGTTGTCACTTTATTTTAGATAAGACGAATTTTATGAAATCAGATAAAAGAGTTTGATTACAGTTTGTTTTTCGAACCAGTCATTTTTAAAAAAAAAATTAAAACTGGCTAAAATTCTTAGGAAAATTTTATATCAGTTAGTGTGATCCATTCTTGGACACCTTTGGCGTAAGGTACATTGGGGCTCGAAGAGAGCAAACCTTGGGCACCCACGTTCAAACCCCAAGCCGAAGGGGGTGAAAAGACTGGGATAATCGGGTGGTACCGACCAGAGTACATCCAGTTCAAAATGGTGCGATCTATTTTGGTTTTTGTTACAATTCACCGGGTGGTACCGGGCCAAAACACACTAGAGGGACTAAATATGCACGGATTTAAATATCCGATGTCCCGACGATCTAGATGTCGTGTCTTCGTTTAAAGATGCGATTGGTATAAGTTGTTACCTACCAGAAATAGCATGGATTGACTTGTGTGAGCAAACCGCTTGTCAATTCATGTGAAATATGGATTCTAGTCTAATAAATTTGTTGTGCTAAGGTAATAATTTATTAGAAATATAATCAGATAACTAAAATTGGAATTTTAAATTTTTCTGTAGATGTCTGCTATTACCTTTTATTCACCTGAGGAATCTCTTCGCCTGATAATGGGGAAATGGAAGCTTACAGGCCAAAATTTTCCAGTCTGGAAAATGCACCTTGACAACGTCTTGGATGCACAGGGTAAGCGATACGTGATAGAGAAACCCATCTCACGACCCAAATGCAATTCTCCTGAAAAGGATTTTGCTTAATACTTTAAATTCATGGCTGACGAATCTGATGTGATGTCGATTCTGTCTTTCTCTACCTCACCCGAGTTCACGGTTGATTTAAGAGTTAAGTATTGCGATGAGGTCGTGAAGAATATAGAAAACCAGGTAGGTTTCTATAAGAAAAGTGGGAAGTACCTAATCATGAAAGAGATTTATTCTCTGAAACTGGAAAAGGGTCAATCTGTTAAAGATCATCTTCTGGAAATGAGGAAGCTCTTTAAAACTTTGTCACACATGGGATATAAGATGGTTCAGGAGGAACTAGTACATCTCATGTGGTTCTCTCTCACGGAAGAGATATGTACCACAGTTAGTGGATATATTGGAGAACCAAAGAGAGACGTGGCAAAGCTTTATGAGGATATTTTGGCCAGTTTGGAGCCAAAACCCGCAGCAGCTGCTGAACTCATGGACACAGACTGGATTGACGAGCTAGGAGATCTGAGTTGCCCAGAATGCGGTAGCAAGGATATTTGTGCTCACTCGATGGACATCGACCAGCTAGACATCGCTTTACCCGATGCACCAGGTATCTTTATGATAGACTGTTTGATCACTTCTTATGAATCATGGGTACTTGATACAGGCAGTGGTAACCACATTTGTAATCATTTACAGGGATTCAAAAGAAGGGAGACACTGAAGGACCGTTCGAACCTAAGAGTCGGTGAAAGCACGATGCTTGTAGCTGAAACTGTAGGGTCTTATAGTCTTAGTTTACCCTCGGGTGTAGTATTGGAACTTGAAAAATGTTATTATGTTCCTAAGATGATCAAAAATGTTATTTCTTTCGATTTACTTGTAGACCAAGGTTTTTGTTATAAATATGATTATAAACTTATTTCTTGCTTTAAAAATGATGTGTTTTAATTCAAAGCAACTCCATCCAATGGTCTATATGTGTTAAATCTACAAGAAAATAAAGAAGTCTATCATATAAGTAAACGATCCAAAGAGATTGAGGATCAGACTTACCTCTGGCACTGTCGTCTCGGTCACATAAACAAGAAACGCATAGAAAAACTTCGGAAAGAAGGATTTCTTGGGTCTTTCGATTTTAGACCCTTTGATAATTGTGAATCTTGTTTATCTGGCAAGATGACAAAGCAGCCCTTCAATAAAGATAATGAAAGGGCAAATGAATTGTTAGGAATAATACACACAGATGTGTGTGGTCCTATCAGTCATGTGGCTAGGGGAGGATACCGGTACTTCATCACTTTTACTGACGATTTCAGTCGATATGGTTATGTCTACCTAATAAGACGTAAATCTGAAGCCTTTGAAAGATTTAAGGAGTTTCAGAATGAAGTACAGAATCAACTTGACAGAAAGATCAAGTTTATGTGGTCAGATCGAGGTGGGGAATATCTGAGTCGGGAATTCGACAATCATTTGATGGAATGTGGGATTGTCTTACAACTCACACCTCCGTATACACCTCAGATGAATGGTGTGTCAGAAAGGAGAAATCGTACTTTACTAGATATGGTACGGTCAATGATGTATCGTTCCTCGCTACCAGTGTCATTTTGGGGACATGCGCTCGAAACAGCGGCCCACATACTAAACAGAGTGCCGACTAAATCGGTAGAAAAGACACCATACGAAATATGGACGGGTAAGAAACCTAAATTGTCTTTTCTGAAGATTTGGAGTTGTGAGGTATACGTCAAGCGACCAACCTCTGAAAAACTCAAACGCAAATCAGATAAGTGCTTTTTCGTAGGTTATCCCAAGACAACTGTGGGATACTACTTCTACAATCCTACCGAGAACAAAGTCTTTGTAGCTCGGAATGGAGAATTTCTGGAGGATAAGTTTCTCAGTACTTAAAATACTAGAAATGATGTAGACCTACAGGAAGTAGAGGAAGATGTCACTTTACCGATAGTTGAGCTAGTTACTCAACAAGAACATGTTGAGACTCAACCGGAAATGGTTGAGGAAGTGCAAACACAGGACCTTCGCAGATCCACTAGGTAAGGAAAGAACCGGATAGGTATCTTGGGTTCCTAGTCTCTCAGGATGATGGAGACTTGAATGAACCAACCTCCTATGGAGAAGCTGTATCAGGCAGTGAGTCTGAACAATGGCAGGAGGCCATGAAGGTAGAGATGCAGTCCATGTACGACAACCAAGTATGGGAGTTGACAGATTTACCCCAACACTGTAGGGATGTTGGACGTAAATGGGTTTTCAAGAAGAAAACTAATATGGATGGTAACGTGCACACTTTTAAAGCCAGACTGGTTGCAAAAGGTTTCACACAAACTCATGGCATCGACTATGATGAAACTTTTTCACTAGTAGCAATGTTAAAATCTATCAGGATTTTGATGGCCTTTTCAGCGTACTTTAATTACGAGATTTGGCAAATGGATGTTAAGACCACCTTCCTGAATGGGAAGTTAACAGAGGACGTCTACATGCAACAACCGGAAGGTTTTGTAGATCCAAAGAATCCTGATAAAGTGTGCAAACTGCTAAAATCCATATACGGATTGAAGCAAGCATCCAGGAGCTGGAACTTACACTTTGATGAGTGAATCAAGGAATTTGGTTTTGCTAAAAGTGAGTTTGAGCCATGTGTTTACACAAAGTTCAGTGGGAGCGTAGTGACCTTCTTGGTCTTGTATGTAGATGATATTCTACTCATTGGAATTGATATACCAACTTTACAGAGTGTAAAGACTTGGTTAAGAAAATGTTTCCAAATGAAAGACCTTGGAGAAGCCGCCTATATACTTGGTATAAAGATCTATAGAAATAGATCTAGACGGCTTATTGGGCTTAGTCAAGGTACATACATTGACAATATCCTGAAACGGTTCAGGATGGATGAATCCAAGAAAGGATTTATCCCGATGCAGCATGGCATAGTGCTAAGCAAAGCACAATGTCCTGTTTCTAGTGAAGATCAGGACAAAATGAAATTGGTTCCATATGCTTCTGCAATTGGATCAATTATGTATGCCATGTTATGTACGAGGCCTGATGTTGCTTACTCGATAAGTGTTACGAGCGGATACCAGCAGAACTCAGGTGAAGCCCATTGGGTGGCTGTCAAGAACATTCTCAAGTACATGAGACGGACTAAAGAAATGTTCTTGGTCTTTGGAGGATCTAAGGACGAGATTAATGTCACAAGCTGATGCGGTAATTATCGTATATAAAAAGCGTAACAAGTTTTAACCTCTAATGCCTAGCCACCGTCTTACCACATATACAGGCAAGCGTACCTGATCGTGAGTAATATAGTGTAGGAAAGTCCAGGTATCGTATCTACCACTGGGAACGGTCAAGTTATCGTAGACTAAAGTCTGAATCGGTTTAATTAATCTAAAAGGGGGGTTTTGTATGAAAAAGGTTTAAATACTTAAAAAGGTAATTAACTAAGTAAAACTAAGAAAGCGATTAAAATAATGATTTAAGTTTATAATAAGGGAAAAACAGCAGTACTTATCATGATAAAGTGAATCCCCAATATGGATGACATGAGTAGGTCGAAGGTTTGGTTGTTTTGACTATTGTAGGAATTTAAGTCTGGGACACCCTAACATGTGCAATTTATGGCTATAAACTAGGATATGGTCCTCCTAATTCCAATCCTAAATCGTTTGGTCCACAATCTAGAATCGGTAAACCCTTCCCAATCAATATTGTAATGGCTATTTTACTATCGGTCACTTATTGGTCAAAGTAACCCCTTAACACAACTCTATGGTCCAAGTCGAACTAAGGTAGGTTGATTATCCTTTCGGAGTCTATCTGCTTTTGGTCTAACAAATACACCCAACCAAGTGAATTCAAATCGCCACAACAACAATAATCAGAAAAGAACCATAAACGACATTCAATTAATCAAAAACAAACCAATAAACATTAATTGCAAAGTATCATCCATAAAGGTTCATCTATCATGACAAGCACTACTAATAGACTACTCACTCATAATGAAAACAAAAACATAAACAAAAGTGGACATCGACATGATACCGACAGCACAACGATAGATGATCGGAGATCGACTTCCGCAGCGTATCGGCACCTTTCGTACTCTCACTCTCGTTCCTCTGCACTTCCCTCGTGTATCGGACTTCAAAACTCATGTCTAGAACTGAAGGAGGAGGCTGATATTTAAAGAAAAACGACCAGGATCCATCTGGCGATCGCCAGACTGCCCACTTGGCGACGCCAAAACATTAATTTAACCCTAATCTTCAACTCAGTCGCACTTGGCGGCGCCAAATATAGGACTTCGTGATCGCCAAGTGTCTTCTGTGTTGACTTTGTGCATTTTTCACGTTTTCTCGCCTTTTTCCGTACTTTTCCGTTCCGCGGCCTCCAAATCCTTCACAATCAATAATAAGCTCATTTAGTGCATGAAATGATCATAAACGGGTGAGAAATGGGGTAAAGTCATACGATTACGCGCAACCAAAACATGTATAATTTTGGTGTTATCAAAATCCCCACACTTAAGCTTTGATTGTCCTCAATCAAAAGACTGAAAGATAAGAAAGATAACTCCAAAATTATCTCCACCCAAGATCATCAAAGAGAACAAAGTATACTCACACAATCGAACACACAAACAAGACTTATCAAGCAATCGGATACCAATGCCAACCTTTTACCCTCACATAATATGAATAACAATATAAAGTGTATCTCTCGGGGGTAAAAGTGTATATGTAAGTGATCACACCAATACTCGACTAATTCCCGCATGCATAAGCTTGTCACCAAATCTAATCTCCACCACTGAGAAGTTGTCAACCGTCAAGAGGACTTTAGGGTTGTAATGTTAGGCTAAGGGTTAAGGGTAGGATAAAGGATATATATAAGTGACTAAGGGTTTTGCAACAAAAACTTGAAAACTTAATCAGTAATGATCCAAACAGTAAAGCAATCTGACTTTCGAACAGTGAGACTTTTGGGATGAGTATTTCCTCTCTTTTCTTAGAATTGGCCTAAGCCTATGGCTTATTTGGGGCGCAAATTCTTTTTCTCTCTTTTTCAGCTCTTATTCTTTTCTTTTTTTGTATTCTCGACTCTTTTGATATTTCTTTTCTTTTCTGAGTCTCAAATATTTTTTTTTTCTCTCTCTTTTTTTTTCAGAGCAGCAACTATGTTGCTTTTGGGCTCTTTTTAAATCTCAATCCCATAAAAACTGTCAGATAAGAAAACTGGATCAAAACATCTCAAGATTCAAATTTAAGTCACGGCCAAGAGATAGATAAACAATTAGGCTCAAGGATAAAGTGTATAGTGGGTAATGAAATGAAAAGGCTAAGGCTCAAAATGGTTTCAAGGGATAAAGTGTTAAAAGGTGCACACTTTTCAATTAAAGGCTAGGCAAATCAAATAACCTTATGATGAGGTTATCTGACAAAGGCTAAAAGGGTTAGAAACGAAGGCCTCTATCAGTGCAATGGTGATAAATACTTCTCTTATGTGGTCTCGACAAGCATTCAAATGACAAGTTCTACCTTGGGTCAAAGTCGGTATTCCTCACGAAATAAACAGATATAACAATATAGGCTCAATCTCTCAACGGAATTGGGTGAGGCACTCATGGTAATCAGTATTCCAAGGCATCCTTTTACTCAACTAATCCTATTCAGTGTTCTCCTATGCAAGCAACTAAGTCTTCAAAAACAATCTCAGCTTTCGAAAAAAAATTTGGGGTCAAATCTCAAAACTTTCAAAAGTTTGAAAAACGACAATCCACAAGCAAAAAGTGAACCCATTTAAAAAGATAAGTCTACATAACCCCCTCCCCACACTTAAAATTTGCAGTGTCCTCAATGCAACAATTAACAAATTAAGGAGTAATTGGAAAAAAGAGAAACTTCCCGGGTTATGTGACGAAATCTGTTATGATCTGAGAGTGGTGCATAAAATTCGTGCTCGATCATAAATCGCCATATCTACCAACAAAAAGAAAAAGAGAAAGTAAAAACGAACAAATGAAAAATAACCAAACCAAATTACTTAAAATCCTAAGCAAACCGACAGAAAAATAAAATTGTTCAACACAACCACGCAGTTCAAAAATAAAAAATTGTTTAGGACAACCATATCGAATAATGGAGATAAAAGAGAGAGATCAATAAAGGCCACGAGGTTGGTTTTGCCAATCCTCGTAAGTCTGGTAACCGGGCGGAGCATCCTCGGAGTATGGCCAATATGGAGATGGAGCATAAGCGGTATTCGGTTGAATACCGAAGTGGAAGGCCATCTGGTTCATCACTCCACTTTGCCAGTTGGCTTGGTGAAGAGCCTCCACGGTGTTGTACTCCATGTGTTGTTGATGCTGGCCATAAGAAAGTGACATCTCCGAGAGTTGGTTACTCAAGTCTTGGTAACCTGAATAAGCAGTCCAATCCGCCGGTTGTTGACTTGCACTCGCCCCACTCGTTCCACTTGTTCCGCCAATCTCGTGCGTGCTCCTCGGTGCTTGACTCGGTTGACTTCTCGGTTGACTCCTATACGCTTGAGGATTACGGATCCATGCATTGTAGTCCCTTCCGATCGCATGCTCAACTCTCGCCACGCCCATACCTCGGAGTTGGTCCATGTCAATCAACCCCATCTCCCCGAGGTTCGTCATCGAAGCGATCGCGGCGTCGGTTAAGATACCGAGATGCTTGGCCAAGAGCGTCACGTACTGGCCACCAACGATGCGACTACCCTCGATAACCACTCGCCTTAACGAGTTGAGCGGCAATGAGATACGGAGCATTCGGATATTTATCATCCGTAGAGAGTTGCTCAAGAAGCCACAAATCCTGCACGGTCACTTTCTCCTCACTCGAAGAACGAGCGTTCACCGCTTGAATGAGCATGCGGTGTAGAAGTCTATCCGACGAAGCAAGAAAACCTTTCACCTTGAGGTTGCCATGATAAACACCATCACCCAAAATCGACCATGCCAAACTCGGATCAAAATCATCGGGTCTCTTCGCGGTCGCCCACATGTACTCCTCAAATCCGGGAGCATCAACGTCCAATTGGGTATATATCCCCAAGGCAAGAGCGAAGTCAATCAAAGAAAGAGATCTCCAAACACCACCAAGTCGGAAAGTCATACACGATTGGTGAAATTCCCCAAGAGCCTTGATCGCATCAAAACGAAACGTGGCCACAAACTCCACGATAAGCTCTCGGTAGAGGGTCTCGGCGATATCGAAAACTCGCTCCCATGCATGGCATATGTAGTACTCATTGCCATCCTCGTCGTATGCGTGCTTTTCAAGAATCGCTTTGATGTCGTTCTCGACACCCATCGATCGAAGAAGATCCCAATCGACTCTTTTCGGCATGAGAATTTGGCGGGGGAGAAGTCGGTTGACAATGTCCCGATATTCCTCCTTCTTTCGAGCGTTCAACGTCGGGTCGTTTGTAAACGAGGTGAAAACATGACTTCCATCCGGTGCATGAAAGTTAATTGCGGCGGTCGTAGACGAGCGGGTTCTTTGTCTCTACAAAAACCAAATACCATTGTCTTAGAAAAGTTTCAATCCATAAACGCAAGAAGGTTTATTTACATTCGAAATTTCAACGAGACAAAAACCTATACGACTAACAAGTTCAAGCATCACATATATATGCATAACAAAACAATAACAATGGGGATGTGGAACATCCCCACACTTGAACTTTTAGTTCAATTCACAATTTCAAACCAATCTAGCTAGCAAGAAAGAATGGGGGATTTTGGTTTTCTCAAAATCCCCACACTTATCATTTAACCACAATCACTAGATTAATCAATCAGGTAGCATGCTAGAAACAAGATTTCAATCACAATATAGGGCATGCATTCATCTATAAGCTCTAAACAATCCATGGTGTATAAAAAACAATGTCAATTTCATTCAAGCAAACAAACACCATTGATACCCAAAACAAGATCTCCAATTACCAAATCAAGCAATCCTTACGAAATCAAAGTTAGGAAACGTACCTTGTTCATGATGAAAGATGAAATTGAAGCTTAAGAAGGACGAATTTCGCAAGAACGTGAGAGGGTTTGGCGGCGCCTAAGAGGAATTAGGTTTGTGTGTTTGTGAAAAGTGGGAAAAAGAAGGTTTAAAAACCCCCTGTCCCGACTTCACGTCGCGAAACCCTGGGTTTCGCGTTGCCAAACAGGCTGATTTCTGAAAACCCTGATTTTTTTTTTAAAAGTTTCACGTCGCCAAACGGCCTTCTTCGCGTTGCCAAGTTCGAAAATTTTTACCTGATCCGTGGCTTAATCACTTGGCGTCGCCAGATTGAGAATCTGGCGATCGCCAGATGCCTACTGTTTCCAACTTGTGAAATTTTGCATCGCATTCCGATATTGCTCGAATCTGGTTTCTATCTCCTCCGTATGGTTACCTAAGCAATATCAAATGAAAACATTAACAAAAACACACACAAAAATTACTAAAAATGAAAGAAAATCAAAAAGCTCGGGTTGCCTCCCGAGAAGCGCTTCATTTTTGGACGGGTCTAGAGCTCGACCCCACTTTTTGGCTCATTTCTTGGCACGTCGGGATGACGAGCCTCTCTTCTTCCTGTGATCTTTCTTGGAGGATCCCGGTTCCTTGGTTGATTGCTCCTTTTTGTGCATCGGGTTTGAATAGTCCTCCGATTTCTTTCCAAGCTCATGCGGGAGTAGCGGGCGGTTCATGCTTTTGGTGTAAGCCATAAAAGGATCGTCATAAGGTTCGTCGAGGTGTCTAACCGGCTCTCCGTTAGGATCAAAGTAAATCAGATTGTCTCCAAAGCCTAAGCTTGTGACTTGATTTCTCATATCGGTATTTACTTGAGCGGTGTGCAAGAAAGATCTCCCGAGGATTATCGGGATCTCCGTGTTTTGTGGAAGGTTAGCTATGACGAAGTCCATATAGTACACAAATTTTCCAATACGAATCGGGACTCCTTCCGCTATTCCTAACGGTGTTGTCATATAACCGTTCACTCCCCGGTATTGATAGTTCGTTGGCACGATCCTCTTGACTCCCATTTTCCTGCAATAGCAAACATGCATCATATTAAGAGCGGCACCTGAATCAACCAAAGCAAGACCACTAAATTTATGACAAGAAATAGGTAAGTTGTAACTCCCTGGATCATGCTTGATTGGTGCGATGTAGATGAGATCATCTTCCGGTGCTTTCTCCTTTTCTTTCTCCTTCTCTTTGCCTTTATCTTCTTTCTTCGGTATTACGAATTCTGCGTATCCGCCTTGCTTTCCATCTTCCTCATCTTCATCATCACTTGAAGCTTCGGGAACCTTGAGTCGTAGGTGTTCGAAAGACACGGTGAACCCCTCCGAATCGTAATCCGTGGCATAATCAGGTTCACTTTCACTCTCGGTTTCCACGTACTTCTTCGTGTAGATGTCCGTCCATTTCTTCTTTGACGGCTCTCTGGTTATCATGAGCATTGGTTTTACATTCTCCACCTTCGGGTGGACTTGTGTTTGCGTTGGCAATTCTCCTTGCGTTCTTTCACTCAACATTTGCGAAACACGTCCAACCTGCAATTCCAAATTCTGGATGGTACTCTGGTGATTACGTAGGTATGAACCCACTTCATCGTTTAGCTTCTTTTGCGCATCCATGAATTGGATAATCCGATCTTCGATAGAAACACGTGGCTCTCCATCCGATCTTTGGTTCTGTTGAGTTGGTGCAAAGAAACCGGGAGGTCTAGGGATGAAATTACGGTTGTTGTTCCACCTCCCTTGGTAATCGCCTCGGTTGATATAGTTCACCTCCTCGGGTGTCATCATTGGTTTGTTCGGGAAATCCTTAGTCAAATGCGGTCCATTGCACTCCTCGCATCCAACCTGCAAAGCATGAACAGATTTAATAAGTTCCTCGATTTTGCGTTCAAACTTTACCTGTTGATTTTTCATAGCGGCTAGTTCATCGGATGGATCGAAGTCGGTAGAGATCTTTCCGGCCATCCTCGGGATTTGTAATTGCTTGTCCGTCCTCCAGTCTATGTTATGTATGAGCATGTCTTCGAGGAGTTTGTAACCTTCCGTGGGCGTTTTGTACATGAAGACACCACCTGCAGATGAATCCAAAGTAGCTCGTGAGGAGTAAGCAAGTCCACTATAGAAAGTTTGAACTTGTTCACTCTTATTCAACTCATGACTCGGGCACGAGTTTAAGAGGTGCTTAAAACGTTCCCATGCTTCGGATATGGTTTCTCCGTCTTGTTGTTGGAAGGATCGGATCTCGGCTATCAGTTTGTCGATCTTGGATGGTGGAAAGAATCGGGAAAGGAACTTGGAGCGAAGTCCTTCCCATGTAGTAATTGAGCTCGGCTCTAAAGATCGCAACCAGGCTCTAGCTTCTCCGATAAGCGTTAGAGGAAAGACCCGAAGACGAATCGCATCATCCCGGTCTGCCTCTGTTTTGAATAGATCACATATGTCCACGAAGTTTTCCATGTGAACGATAGGATTGCTATCGTTTTTCCCGTCGAAGGTAAGGTCCTTGATCATGTGTAGGAGCTTCCCCGGGATTTCTTTGTTCAGGTTTGGCTTCGTGATCGGATTGGTGGGCACAGTTGGACCGGCTCTCCTGGCGGTCCACATCGGTGCCTCGTCTCCCATCTCAAAAATCAAAGCTCTCGGGCGAACTTTGTTTTCTTTTGATTTCTTTTTGTTTCTTTTTCTGAACTCTCTCTCCGGCTCCTTAAATGGCTCTAACAAGTTTGCCGTGACTGAAATCACAACAAACGGTTATGGGCAACTTGCGGGAAACAAAGAGATAAATAAAAATAAAGATAAAACTAATGAACTAAACTAGAAAGCGAAAAACTTGCAAGGGACAGAATCCCTCACAAGGATCGATTAACAAAACTAATTAGACTAAAATCTAACAACTACCGTACCCCGGCAACGACACCAAAAACTTGATGCGGTAATTATCGTATATAAAAAGCGTAACAAGTTTTAACCTCTAATGCCTAGCCACCGTCTTAACACATATACAGGCAAGCGTACCTGATCGTGAGTAATATAGTGTAGGAAAATCCAGGTATCGTATCTACCACTAGGAACGGTCAAGTTATCGTAGACTAAAGTCTGAATCGGTTTAATTAATCTAAAAGGGGGGTTTTGTATGAAAAAGGTTTAAATAGTTAAAAAGGTAATTAACTAAGTAAAACTAAGAAAGCGATTAAAATAATGATTTAAGTTTATAATAAGGGAAAAACAGCAGTACTTATCATGATAAAGTGAATCCCCAATATGGATGACATGAGTAGGTCGAAAGGTTTGGTTGTTTTGACTATTGTAGGAATTTAAGTCTGGGACACCCTAACATGTGCAATTTATGGCTATAAACTAGGATATGGTCCTCCTAATTCCAATCCTAAATCGTTGGGTCCACAATCTAGAATCGGTAAACCCTTCCCAATCAATATTGTAATGGCTATTTTACTATCGGTCACTTATTGGTCAAAGTAACCCCTTAACACAACTCTATGGTCCAAGTCGAACTAAGGTAGGTTGATTATCCTTTCGGAGTCTATCTGCTTTTGGTCTAACAAATACACCCAACCAAGTGAATTCAAATCGCCACAACAACAATAATCAGAAAAGAACCATAAACGACATTCAATTAATCAAAAACAAACCAATAAACATTAATTGCAAAGTATCATCCATAAAGGTTCATCTATCATGACAAGCACTACTAATAGACTACTCACTCATAATGAAAACAAAAACATAAACAAAAGTGGACATCGACATGATACCGACAGCACAACGATAGATGATCGGAGATCGACTTCCGCAGCGTATCGGCACCTTTCGTACTCTCACTCTCGTTCCTCTGCAATTCCCTCGTGTATCAGACTTCAAAACTCATGTCTAGAACTGAAGGAGGAGGCTGATATTTAAAGAAAAACGACCAGGATCCATCTGGCGATCGCCAGACTGCCCACTTGGCGACGCCAAACACTTAATTTAACCCTAATCTTCAACTCAGTCGCACTTGGCGGCGCCAAATATAGGACTTCGCGATCGCCAAGTGTCTTCTGTGTTGACTTTGTGCATTTTTCACGTTTTCTCGCCTTTTTCCGTACTTTTCCGTTCCACGGCCTCCAAATCCTTCACAATCAATAATAAGCTCATTTAGTGCATGAAATGATCATAAACGGGTGAGAAATGGGGTAAAGTCATACGATTACGCGCAACCAAAACATGTATAACTTTGGTGTTATCACAAGCTATTCTGATGCTAGTTTTCAGACCGACAGAGATGAATTTAAATCACAGTTAGGATATGTATTTACCCTAAATGGAGGCGCGATCTCGTGGAAGAGCTCGAAGCAAGACACCATAGCAGATTCCACTACAGGGGCAGAGTACATTGCAGCATCAGATGCAGCAAAGGAAACAGTCTGGCTCAGGAATTTTATCTCGGATCTAAGAGTTGTAGCCAGTATCTCTAGACCCGTAGATATTTACTGTGATAACTCTGGAGCAGTAGCACAAGCGAAAGAGCCCAGAGAACATCACAAGTCAAGACATGTACTCAGAAAGTATCCCCTCATCCGAGAGATCATAGGAAGAGGAGATGTGAGAATATGCAAAATTCCGACGGATGAGAATGTTGCAGATCCTCTAACAAAGCCACTAGCTAGAGCAAAGCATGAGGGGCATGCTAGTTCCATAGGAATGCAGTACCTGGATACTAGTAGTTAGTTTATGTTATCGATTATTAATGTAATATTTTGAGACATTATAAAAGTTTATTTCACAGTGTGTTTGAAATAAAGAGATACTATTTATGAAATGTTTCAGAAATTACCTTTTTGCATATTTAAGGTTATCCATGATTTTTCTCAAGTTTGTAAAAATCTAAATCCCATAGCTACTTATTGAGGTGGGAACCTCAGTAGGGTCATAACGCTATTATGAATGTTTTACATACAGTTGATATGATTAAACGTTCATAAGTACTTATCAGAGTGAATAAGTATTGGAGGTGACCAGTTTCAAGTCTACTTCATGGAGCCTATGTCATAAGTATTGACTTGATGATAGGTTGTCCTTAGACCTGAGATATCTGGTTTGTAATCATGAGGACTATTGTACTCTTAGCATGCTCTAATGCTGCACCATAACTAGGTGGCCATAAGGGGTATGACGAGATGCAGCGGAAGCCATGGTTGCAGATGCGGGTAGTCAATATGGGATTTACACCTCCTTTATGGGAGAGATATTTCCGGGCCCCCTGGCGATTAAGATTGGCGGAAATGCGTGGCCACGCTCGGATAGAATAACATTAGTTATTTGGGAAGTTCCGTAACTGCAGGCAATCGAGATCAATGTCAGGAAATACTTGAGTTTATGATTGAACAATCTCAACTCCATGTCTAAAACTCATTTTAGAAATATCGTGTGTAAAAGGAATGAACCTGTGTACAATTCAAATATGAATCGTATCTCTGGCTATAAGAGATCTTATAACCTGGTTAACCTAAGTGTCTGGCTAGGGACCTCCTTAGGCTAATGGTGACAGTTAAGTTACTTGTCTCGCACAAGTGGGAGTCTGAAAGGATTATGTGCAAGACAGTAATTAAGGATCACTATGTCCAATGTTATAAGACACTAGTGGGTCACACTGCTACACACCCAACCCGAGACCATTTGGATATATAGTGTGTGAAAATAATTAATTGAGTTTAATTAATTAAAGAAAGAAGAATAAATAATAAATTGTTTATTTATTATTTATTAGATAAATATAATTATTTATAATTAATAGATTAATTAATTATGGATAATTATTAAGAGTTATTTATGGATTGGGATTCTATTAACATTACCATATTTAACTATTTAAATATATAGTTAAGGTAATTGAATAATCCATCTGATTTCATAGTTTTCTTTCTCACCAAGAATCCCAAACCTTTCTCTCTTTCTCTCTTGGCCGCCGGCCACCTACACACACTTGCCGGAGTTCTTTTTCCGATCTGTCCAAGGCGGTCTAGCAGCCAGTCTCACGGTGGTGCAGTAGCGGTGTATCCCTCACTAGCCTCCAAAGGATTTTTCGTATCGTTAAAGGTAAACGCGAGAAAACCCCCTTGATAATTGTGTTTGATTAAATTACGGATGGATCACTGTTTGGGTCGTTTTTATCCGTTGCGTTATTAGTTTTATCCGAACAAACCCCAACATAGCTTGCATGTTTGTCGTGCTCATTGTAGTGGTGGTAGCCACCGTGAGTATCGGTTGTGTGGTAGCCTGATATCCGTGTTTATGGTTCTTGATGGTAGAGAGCTGTAAGGACGTTTGTGGTGCTTGTCTAGTTCTCAAATGCGTATGTGGTTTGTGATATATAGTTGATGTATATTGTGTTTGTGCTCACTAAGCTTTCATGCTTACCCGTCTGTGGTTTACTCTTTTAGTTGCAGGTCTATCTGGGAAGGACAACGGGAAGGGATCTGTTTGAAGCTCCAACCGTCACTATGGCTCAGTTGGGTTGTTTTGAAGAGAAACATTTACTTTCTAACATTTGGGGATTTCTTTATTTATGGTTGAACCTTGTGTTGAGGATTTTCTTTTGAAACTAAAATGTTGGATGTTTGTTATTGAGTTACGAGTTTAAAGTTCAAATTTTTACCATTTCCGCTAAAAATGTTACTTTTAGTTATTTTCGTCAACAATTACCGTTAAATCTAGAAAATTAGTTTTGAGTTGTTACACCTATGATGATGGCTTGACGACTTTCTTCTTGAAGCTTTGGTCTCCTTTCTTTTCTTTGATGATCCTTCACCTCTCCGAGGTGGTGGTGGTGGTGGCGGTCTCTCTTCTCGCTTCTCGTCCGGTCGTCCCTTAGTCTTCCACAATCCATAATAGGATTCGAGGCGTCGTAGAACATTCCGATGTTCTAAACGATGCTCGATGATCATGAGGACTTTGTCGATCAAGATGGATGGGTTGATTCAGTGTTCGGTCTTTAACACTTCAAGCTCAAGTCTCTTCTTTTCCGTAGGCAACCCCGTGTTGATGAGTCTTAAAGTCCCATCACTGTACTTGTAAACTTCATCACATTGCAAGAACTTTTTCTACTTCTTCTCGTTTGGATAGACTACCCCAAGAACCGGTTTCTCGAGGACCTTGTAGAGAGGATAGCGATCGATATTCGGAAGATCCTTGTTCGGAGGTGAAAGGTTGATGGTGTTGTGGTGACTCTCTAACCCAATCTGGAAGTCATGGATCTTCGAGTTCCTCCGGTTCCTCTTGATAAAGCGCTCCACGACTTCTAGTGCTTTGACAACCACCAGTGGCCAGTTTGTAAGCGTCTTTATGTCGGTGAAAAACGTCTCTATGTCATCAAGGTGCACATTCTCGAAGTCGGCTTCGGTGAAGGTGTACACCCCGATGCTCTTACGATTGACGGTGAAGATTGGGAACCACAATTCCTTGAAGCACACAGATCTAATGTCTCTAATCAGCATGATCAGGTTATTGTAAAAGAACACATTTGCTTGGGGTTTGGCGTTGGCGCTGGTCCAGTAGAGGTACACGGTCTGATGTCGCAACGGCTGTTTAGTAAGGTCGTAATACTTCTCTAGAGGCAAGTTCTTCACCTTGTCTGTGAAGATGGATCTGTGGATATGCTCAATGTATCTATCGTACCTCCTCTCTCTATCCCACATAATCGGTTTCCACGGCTCCACATACTTACGGCGATTAGACGGTGCACCCTTATCCCTTGTGAAGATCACCTTTGGAGGTGAGATAGGCAGTTAAACCCATTGACCATGAATTGGTCGCTGGGGGCCGTGGGTCACAGGGTTGATCGGAGCACGGCATATGTTTGTACGAGGAGCTCTGATTAGTAGAGAGGGAGTATGCGAAAAAGAGACATTCGAAACTAGAGACGACGGGCGAGATGGTACTCTCAAAGATGCATCATGATATGAAGGAGATGGTGTAAGAGGAAGAGGAGACCGATGTGGTGAAGGTATGTCACATGTAAGCGGTGGAGAATGATGTGAAGACATAAGGGGTGGAGACTCAGAAGTATAACTCTCCATGCCTGAAGGAGACTGATGTGGTGCCAGAAGTGGAGAGTCAGAACTGTAGCTCTCCATGCCTGACTCATAATGATCTGAAGGATCATCCTTTGACTTCACCTAAACTGGTTTGGAGAAGGTGAACTGCGTGTATTCGTCATCTTCATCTGAGGAGAAGTCATCGAGATTTATGATCTCCTTGAGCTCATCATCAGTAGCGGCTACGTGAGTGATAGGGATCGAAGAGACTTTGTCAATACTCGGGTTGACAAAAATCACAATCTCTCGACCCTCCGCGGAATCTCCCATCCCGGTCCGACCAGGTTGAGAATGAGGTACATTGGTACCGATCCCTATATGAGTACCGGAAAGAGTGGCGCCGGAAGATGTACCTGTTAGAACTGAGAGGTCAAACCGAGCCTTTTTCCTGATTTCCCCCTCACGGCGATCGGGGTGTCTCCTCTTTAATGGATCTATAACCGCATAATGGATCCGATGATGCACGACAAGTAGTCTCAAGGGCTTGGATCTATAACCGCATATCCGAAATGGATCCCTTGATCTCGGCCAGATCTTCCGTCTCTATGGCATCAAGCTTCCCTTCGAGCCGCTGGATAGAAGAGACTACCTCTTGAGAAGAGGAGGTGGCCGGCTCGGGATGGTTCATGGGAAGTGATATGTAGGTGGACTGCTTCAAGTACCCCAGAAGGTCAATCTTATTCTGCTGGAGATCCCTACGGGAGAGTAATGACGCCATAAGAAGGTCCTGCAACTCATCGGTCGAGTGGGCGGGAGCGGTCGATCTCGAAGGTGATGATGAACGGGGAGGTGGTGATGGATCTCAATCAGGCTCAACCACCTTCACTTTGCCTTTAACTAGGGCCTCAAGAGCTGCTATCTTGCCTGCAAACTTCTCTCGGACAGCCTTTAGGGTGCTATCCACAATGTCCCTGACAACAGATGCCGGGTAAGTAACGTCGGTGTCACATAGATGATCCGTTTGCATAACCATCGAGTCAACGTCGTGGCCTACGTTCATGGCTGGCGTGATAGTTGTTGGGTTTTTATGGGTATCCTCGGATCAAACTGACTCGAGGTTTAACACAGATCTAACGAACCTCACTGGTTTGATAAATCTCATAGGTTTAACAATCAAACTGATAAAACCCATACGATCAAAAACACACTGATTTGATCTTATCAAGCGGAAGCGATAAAGCAAAAAACCCTTAAACACTTATTGATCTTTAATTGTTTCTAGTTCAATTAATTCTAACAGTTTTAGATCAGTTACCTGGATTGCTTGAGATTTAGTCCACCGGTGATCGACCAACGAATGTTCCTCTAGTAGAACTGACACCCGAAAACTGAAAAACCAAAAACTGGAATTTTACCGGAAGGAGGGCGGTGGCGGCGCCGATTTCGGGAAGAGAGAGAGGGAGAGAGGAAACTGGAACTGGATTTTTAGTTGATTGAAAGCTTAGCTTTTTCCTTAACCCATAAGCCTTATTTATATGGAGGAAAAATACAGTTCGAATAGAATCCAATTTCCATATTATAATTATCTCAAATCTTTTCCCTTTTTAATTACTGGAAAAGAATTTGCATATGATAATTATATATATATATATATCTAATATATATATTATTTATTAATTAACTAATATATATTTATTTTATCTAATAAATATATAATGTACCTAATTAATTAATAACCCTCTAACTTTGGTAATTCTGACTGAAAATACCCAATTGATTTATAATTCACTATTATAAATCCTAACTTCCCATTTCCGGGTTTCATTTAACTTATTCGATTTATAGGTCCTCACAGGTGTGACCCTCAAGTGTCTTGTAACATTGGATGTGTAATTACTTGGTTTGTCAACTCTGCACATAATCCCTAACAGACTCCCACTTGTGTAAGTTGGCAATACCGCCTTTGATTACACTGACCAGGTTACAAGAACTCTTATACCCAGACTGGTGATATAAACATTCCGTAAGGAAATAGTATCTATGAAACTACTGTTCATTGATTGGGTATATCTTGGCTTTTCCCTTTGCATCGCGATATTTCATCTGTGAGTATGAGCTTGGAAAGTGTCAACTCTAAATACTCAAGATTCTGTTTTCTTGACTATCCGACTTTTACTGATAGGTAAACGACAAAGAGCTAATCAGTTCGTTTGGGCATGGCCATGCACTTCATCAGTATACTCAGTCACTCAAGATGGGCCCAGAAATATCTCTCTTCAGAGAAGAGGTGCAAATCCCATCTTGCATATCTGCCTTTAACACCACGGCTTCCGCTGAATCTAGTTACGCCCTTTATAGCCACCCTGTTACGGTGTAGCGGTTGAGTGCACTAAGTATTCAGTGGTCCTCATGATACTAAATCAGATACCTCAGGTAATAGGGACAACCACTGTGAGACTTACTTATGACTGATTCCAAGAAGTAATCTCAACTGCGGATCACGTCCAATATTTGCTACTCTATCAAATATCTGTGCAACTTTTAGTCTACAACACTTGTAGCTGTTATTCAGCAACTGATCATAACTACCTAAAAGTTCACAATGACTTTAACACCTTATCATGTTCCCACAATGATAAGTTGTCACGGACAGGTTTTGAATGAAAACTGGAAACTAGTTTCATTCCTGGATATATTAAAACATGCAAAATTGTAAAAGTGATAAAGAAATCAATTTTGTATAGTCCATATTACACGCTGTAATAATAACAAGATTGAATGTCTTTTCTTTAATAACTTTCATCATATCCATTTAACATTTGTTAAATACTGGTCTAAAATGAAGTATCACCTATCTTCAGTTTAAACCCTTTGATTAAAGTTTACCATTTTAATCAAAGTGATAACCAAATAATACAAGTCTGTTTATACGATCTACTTGTATCTGCTAATTATTGTTTTGCAAACACCTCTTAAACAATAACTAGACTTTTATCATATTCCATGAACTCGGAGACCTGGACTAACTTCCAGTTCCTGAATATGTAAAACTACAACTTTCCTTAGTTGCTATGTAGATGAATGATTTCTACCTGAAATCAGGTTCCATTTGCAATGCTGGCAAATCTACTGGAATTCTATATTTAATCCAACACTTTTATTATTGATTTTAAAGTCAATTATGACTTTACTTTGTTTCAAGGGTCTTGAAACTTTTATCCTTTTGACTAGAAAGGTAAATTATATCTTATGAATTCTTATCCTATCTGGATTATGAATTCCGAGATATATCGAATCAATAATTGTATCTTTTATTCTTTATCTTAGACTAGATAGAGAATAAATTGGGCTCCCACTTACTTATATAAAAACTAACTATTACTCAAAATTTACCATTGACTTAGTCAAAACTTTGATTTGTCAATTCTATTTTAAGTAATAAACTTTGAGAATTTCTTTTATAAAACTTAACTGGATTCGATTAAATCCTAAATCCAAAACTTGGAATCTTTCTAGTTTTACAAATACTGTTATTAACGCCATCTGAGTTAATATCCTAAATTCTCCTTTTAAAACATTTGAATAATAAAACTTGACCAAACTTGATTAGTCAATAAAACTTAACTGGATTTGATTAAATCCTAATTCCAGAACTTGGAATCTTTCTAGTTTTATAAATACTGTTATTAACGCCATCTGAGTTAATAAAATTTGATCACAAAACTATTATTCATAAATGTTTTATTCTCAAAACACATTCCTGTAGAATTTCGTGTGTTTTGATAGTTTTTATACAAATTACTTCAATTTAATAGATTTTTGAAGTAACTATAACAGGCAACAACTAGGATCATACGGATTTAAGAATACTAAGCACAATCAGATATTTCAATGTCAAGACAATAACTTTTGAAAATAAAACCATAAAATTATAAATCAAAAATATAATCATCCCAAAAACTGTTTAAAACATAAATCCAAAATTAACTGTTTTAAAAACATAAATCCAAAATGTCTTGACTTATATCGAAATTAACTTGTACTTAAGATCCTCAGCAACTTCTGGGCACTTCACTTCTGACCTCTTGCAATAGTCATTTGCTCTAGGTATCAGTATACTTGTAAACCAACAAGTAAGAAGTGACAAATTAAAGCAATCATAAATTTCTGAGGTTTACATACCTGCTTCATGACGCTTAGGGCAGTTTTGCCTCCAGTGACCGACCTCATTGCATGTGAAGCAGCGGTTCTCGGTCCTAGCTTTATTTGGCTTAACCTTCTTGCCCTTGCCCTTGCCTTTGCCTTTCTTGGGTGCACTCTGGATGGCCTGGACTGGTCCCTTTCCTTTGCTGGTGCTAGCATGCCCATTTCTCTTTTTTACCCCTCCGTCTTTCACCATCAGGATGTCCTTGGTTTTGCCTTTGGTCCCCATATTCAATTCAGCTGTCTTAAGCATGGAGTGCAATTCTGCTATTGTTTTCTCCATGTTGTTCATGTTGTAATTGACCACAAATGGCTTGTAGTCGCCTGACAGTGAATTGAGTATAGTATCCGTTGCCAGCTGCAACGGAACTGGGTGACCAAGTCTCTCCAGATGATCCAAGTGCCTTTTCATTTTCATGACATGGTCACTTACTGATGTCCCTTTTATCATCTTGCACTCATTAAATGCTTTTGTGGCATCGTAATGTTCGGTACGAGCCTGGGTCTGGAACATGTCCCTCAGCTGGCGGATCATGTCATAAGCATTTGTATTTATGAGCGCTGCTTGCAAATCTGGGCTCATAGTTGCAAGCATCAGACAGGCGACATCAAGGAGATCATCCGAGTGCTTCTTATGGGCATTTCTGGAAGCAGCCGGAGCATTTGCCGGAGGTGCCTCCCCAAGAGGCTCCTCAAGGACATACCATTTCCTCTCATGTCTGAGCACAATCATCAGATTGCGCTCCCAGTCGAGGAAATTAGAGCCGGTCAGCTTATCCTTCTCTAGGATAGAGCGGAGGGAAAGATTGTTAGTGCTGGTAACAGTGCTTGCCATCCACAAATTAAAACTTTTGGTCTTTAGCAACTGTAAATAGATTAAATTCCAATAATTATCAATAAACCCTTAAATGATCAATTTATTGGACTAGGATCCTTATTTCATACGTTCTGATGTGCGTAATGTTCTTGCTCCACCAGACCCGTATTTATTTCGGTAGGTAAGGACTTTTACCAATCATGTCTAGCTGACATGACTCCTAGATCTTTTCGGGACCACGGCAACTACCTGTGCATGTTTTAGTCCCTCTAAGTGCTTTTTGGCCCGGTACCTCCCGGGGAACTTAATAGTACCAAAATAGATCTCACCATTTTGGGGACCTGATCACTATACTCTGGCCGGTACCACCCGGAGATAATTCGCAGAGTTATGTAACCCCTCCAGCTTCAGTTTGAACACGGACGTTGAATGTGTGATCACTTACAACGCTTGTGTACTTTACGCCGAAGGTGCCCCTAGATGGGTTGCACTACTGATCTATGATTTTCGGGGTTTTGAAAAACTTTACTTCCAGGCTTTTTGAAAAACTGATTGTTATAAAGGCCACTGATGTTTTAAACTATCTGTTTCAAACATGCATGCAATTTTAAAACTAACTATTCTAAAATCACTTGATAATTAAAACTAACTGTTTTAATAGCACATCTAGTTGATTAAAACTAACTGTTTTTGTCAACAATCATCTATAGGTTTTAAAATAAAAACTACCGTTTTGAAAAGTTTGAAAAACTGGTAATTTTAAATACAAAACCTATATGTTTTTTTTTGTGATACAACCTAGTTTTAAAATAACCTTTCTATTTAAAACTACTAACATGCAAGATATCACAAATAATCAATCAACCATGCAATTAAACAATAATTAATCACATAATAGCTAATTATAGTTTTTGCCAACGTTTGTTTCCTAGGGACCAATAATGACCTATTTCACTAAAAGCTTCAAAACTTGCTTAGCTCCCACTGGCCTCGCCATATTTGTTAGAACTCCGGTAAGAGGAAGAATTTCAGTAACTCCCACTGGCCTCGCCATCCCGAAAGAATAAAAATATCTATCCTAAGGTCATTATTACATAAGGGGTTGTAAATGGCACGCATGCCTCCCCGTGAATATGTCAAGGGTCTAGGTTGGCAAATACTATAATAGACATATATATATGCTCAAACTGAGATGTATATATAGAACTCAAGCAATCACGTCATTATATATATGTGCAATATAATAAAAGAAATATAGTAAAAACGAGAAATAAACCTGGATCTGTTAAAATTATCTTGTCTTAATTATCGCAAAACTTGGTTTTAACTAATTTATAAAACAAACTATTTTATAAATCGAAAACAATATTTTAGACTAAAATTAGTTTTATCTAATTTTATAAAATACACTTTTATAAATAAAACTGATTAGCTAAAATAATTCCCTTTTATCCAAAAACATATCAAGCTGGTTTTATCGATCCAATTTTAAAAAAAAATACTAGCCTTTGTGTTTTAATTAAATAGTAAAAACATAATATTAGGCCTATTTGAAAAACAGGTGAAAAATTTAATTTTTATAAAAGATTCATCAAACCGGAAAAACAATCCAACTGGTTTGAACAAATTTTATTAGATAAAAATTAAACAGAAATTAATTTTGGATAAGAAAACTTAAAACCAAACGATCCCTTTTGGGCCATAACTTGGTCCAAAGAACTGGGCTTTGGGCCTGATAACAGAACTTGACCCAAAAACGAAAAACCCTAATCGCCGTGTATCGTTTCGTGTTTCGCAAGCAATCATCACCAATTGTTATCGACTTGTAAACGATTGACGATGGCAACAACTGAGCCACTATCGTCATTGACGATGGCAACCACGGCCGCTATCGTCTTTTTGATGGTTTCAAATTCATTGATCGCCACCACCACAAACGGTGGTGTGGCTCTTAATCGGTTACCGCCGCTTCCCGTTAGTCAACAACCATAATCGCCACCATCACCACGAACGGTGGTGTGATGGTCGTTTTGACGATAGTAATAGTATCCACCACCACCATCGCCGCCTCCGCGGCTGTTTCATAACATCACCACCACCGTCGCTGTTTCCGGCTTCGGTGGTTTGTCCAATCTATTGCCATTAACACTTGCGGCCGGCGATCGAATAGCCGTTGCCACCACCGTAACTGGTGGTCTGGCTTGGCGGTCGCGAAATCGCCGCCACCACCTCGCTGGTGGTCTGGCTTGGCGATCGCGAAATCGTCGCCTCCTGCCGCTGTGAATACCGCCATCCACCACCATCGTGAACACCGCCATCCACTGCCGCATATGTGGTTTCTAGTGGTTGCGGTGTTCGAACCTTGGCTGCCACCAATCGCCGCTTGGATCTCGCGGCTGCCGGTGAACAACTATCACCACTATCGTACCCACCACCTAGCGGCGGTGGCGGCTTCGATATCCATCCATCGCCGTTTAATTTTGAAAACGAAGAAAAAAATCAGCCACCACCGTACTGGTGGTTGCGGTTGTGGGTGTGTGGATGCCGCGGCCACCATCTGGTGGTTGCGGCTTGGTGGTTTTGCTTTCGACGACCGGTGCCGCCACCAACGGCTGTGGTGCGGCTCGGTTGCTTCACGGCAGTGGTGGAGTCGGCCACCACCACCTAACTGGTGGTGCGGCCTGGTGGCTTGTTAGGACAGCAGCCGGTTGCCGCCACCACAAACGGTGGTGCGGCCCGGGGATGCGATTCAAAAGTCGATGATGGAATTAGGGTTTATACGATAAACAAAAAATATAAACCATATAATAAATTTCAGATTTTTAAACTTGTTATGCAAGAAACAATAATTATAACGGATCACAGAACCTGATAAAAAAAACTAAAACGATTATAGCCAATGGCTCTGATACCACTGTTGGGTTTTTATGGGTATCCTCGGATCAAACTGACTCGAGGTTTAACACAAATCTAACGAACCTCACTGGTTTGATAAATCTCATAGGTTTAACAATCAAACTGATAAAACCCATACGATCAAAAACACACTGATTTGATCTTATCAAGCGGAAGCGATAAAGCAAAAAACCCTTAAACACTTATTGATCTTTAATCGTTTCTAGTTCAATTAATTCTAACAGTTTTAGATTAGTTACCTGGATTGCTTGAGATTTAGTCCACCGGTGATCGACCAACGAATGTTCCTCTAGTAGAACTGAAACCCGAAAACTGAAAAACCAAAAACTGGAATTTGACCGGAAGGAGGGCAGTGGCGGCGCCGATTTCGGGAAGAAAGAGAGGGAGAGAGGAAACTGGAACTGGATTTTTAGTTGATTGAAAGCTTAGCTTTTTCCTTAACCCATAAGCCTTATTTATATGGAGGAAAAATACAGTTTGAATAGAATCCAGTTTCCATATTATAATTATCTCAAATCTTTTCCCTTTTTAATTACTGGAAAAGAATTTGCATATGATAATTATATATATATATATATATATATTTATCTAATATATATTATTTATTAATTAACTATTATATATTTATTTTATCTAATAAATATATAATGTACCTAATTAATTAATAACCCTCTAACTTTGGTAATTCTGACTGAAAATACCCAATTGATTTATAATTCACTATTATAAATCCTAACTTCCCATTTCCGGGTTTCATTTAACTTATTCGATTTATAGGTCCTCACAGGTGTGACCCTCAAGTGTCTTGTAACATTGGATGTGTAATTACTTGGTTTGTCAACTCTGCACATAATCCCTAACAATAGTAACCATGGTAGGTCTTCCCGTCGGTCCTCGTGAAATGCCCATCATGGACACCACTCTCGAGGTTTCGATCACGTCACTAAGACTCGTGATGAGTGGAGCAGAGACTGAGTCACATAGACTGGTAGTATGTGTACCTAAGAGTGTATCGGGCTCTATACTCTGGTGCACGTGAAGGAATTGTGGGGATCGAGGCAGGGATCCTCCTGTTTCAATATCATCACCCCCCGTGGAATGAAACACCCACCTTTTGAGAGATGGATGAATGGCTAGGTGGGGCGTGCAGTTGCATCTCTGGGTGGGAGGTGTCTACTTCAATACCCCTACTTAACAAATGTGTACAGGTAGCAGATGTGGTTGCCCGACGTCTAGCTGTAGATAAGGAGGGACCGGTTAAAACCTTTGGTCCTATCTCCTACTCATCAATTCTTTCACTTCCCTCGCTCTGCTGACTATATTCGACTGTTCGATCTCCCTCAAACCTTATCTCAACCTTACCGGAGTACTCCGGATCGGTATTATAGTCCACCAATGCAAAGGGTGTGGAACTGTGATATTTGTCAATAGTTACATACCAGCTCCAATGTGATCACCGTCACCGCCTAAACTACCCCTGTTATCTCCCCCCGACGCCTCATCCTCACCCCCTTGGTCATGACCCCCAAATGAATGACCACTCTCAGAACCCTCACTCTCTTGTCTAGAGGATGCCTCCAGGGTGCCAGCCTCTGGCTTTGGAGGACCTGGTGGAGGAAGTAGTCCTAAGTACTTTCTCACAACCGGTGAACGACGATTAACGGCCTCCAGAAGTGCCCGTGGAATAGGCACACAAATAATGTGAGGTGGATCAGGTGCACTGTCCTGTAATCTGGTCATCACCTAGTTGGTACTCATCGGAACGTCTGTCATTATGGTTTCAGTGAAGTGATCGATAATCAGTGCCAAGAATCGTGGGTAGGGAAGAAATTTCTTTGCCTTTGTTATCATCGTCTTTGTCTTCATGACAGATGTGAACTCTTTCCACAAGAAGAATAAATAGTCGGTTGTTGCATTGTTGGTGGCACATCCAACAAATATATGTTTCAGTTCCATACTACATTGATCAGTGCCTCTTGTGCGTGATGACAGACATTTGTTGAGTATGACAAACAGATTGGACCAGATTCTTGGAAGTTCCGCTCGTTTGAATGCACTGAGAGTAGTAAGTGGATTTGAAAATCTCTCTATAAAATTAGTTAATACGACACTTTATTTTGAAATTGTCCTAAAAAACTTATTACGGCGCTCAAAAGCGTCTTATAAACTTTTTGTAACATGTTTAGACATGACACTTAGAATACCTTATTATGACGCTTATTTATTTAATAAGTCCTATAATAAAGTGCTTATCAACTTATTTTGGTATGATACCGGTAACCAGGAGTTTTTTAGTTTTTGGATGGGGAAAAATCTTTTATACTAGCGTCGAAATAATAAGTTTTTGATAAGTTAATTCAATCTAACTTGTTATCTTGTTTTATTGTCGTATCACCGTAAGTTACTCATCACTCCTTTGTTTGCTTATTTGTCAAACACTAAAAAAACAACTTATCTACTTATTATGTTAAATAACCACCATAAGGTAATCCAAAACATTTTATAAAATTCTTATTTTATCACCACATATTAACATTTATAAAAAACAATAAATTACTTTAAATAATCAATCCCATACACCTCGATGTATACCTTAGAAGTATATCTAGCCTAGTGGGTGGAGGTAACACCCTTGTGCCTTTAGGGGATGGTATCCTCAGTTGGCCAAGGTTCAAACCCTGCGGACGACGACTTGCTGCGGTATTTAGCTCTTGGGCCGGCCCATAGAGCCAGTTCAGGGGCGAGTTCATGAGCTGGTCCATAGGGCCGGTTCATGGGTGCGGGGGATTAGTCGGTGCCCGTTTGGATCCGGATACCCCCGGAACGTGTGTGTAAGTTATCTGCAATTAAAAAAAGTATATTTTGAAAATACGTTTTATAATATAAGAATGAAACGGAAGTGCTTAGAGCATCTCCAACAGCTTCCCTATAATTTCTCCAAAATGGAGAATCAAAACTCAAAATCTCTAAAAGAAAATTGCATTCATCTCCAACAGCTTCCTCATATTGGAGAAATCAACATTGATTATAGTAATAAAATATTACACCTACCCATTAAAAAAATATTTTTTTCTTTAAAATTTTATTTTCTAGATTTCCTATTGGTTCTTTTAAATTGTAATCATTTTTGGGGTTATCTCCATATTTGGAGAAAACCTTCTTCTCTTTCCTACTTTCTCCATTTTTGAGAAAGAAATGGGGAATCTGTTGGAACTCATTTTAAGCTGAAATCCCCATTTTTCTTCATTTTCCCCATTTTAGGGAAGCTGTTGGAGATGCTCTTATAATTTGTATGCAATTTGTTTTAGCCAAATACACATTTTCTTTACCAGAACTCATCAAAATATCACCTCAAATTCGTAAATCAAGAAGATGAAAAATTATCATGTTTGTTTATTACAGCCTACAAGTCTTACGGGCCTGTTAACGAAGTTTAATGAGCTAACTTAGGAACTAGTGGGTGTTTGGATAGCTTATAACTTAGCTTATTCATGAAACGCTACTTGGAGTAGCGTTTGAGAGCTTTTGTAGCTTTTTTCCATATTATATCCTTATTAATACTACCTATTATACCCCAATATACTCTTTTCGTCATTTTACATACTAATATATAAGCTAGTTTTAGCAAACCATAATTTATTCATAAGCTAGTTTATTAGCTACTGGCTAGATTATCAATCAAGAACTAGTTTATCAACTATCATCTACCAACTAATTAATCATCTAATTTGCCAAACACAGTCTTCTGTCAGTTATACATGATTATTTGATAGCGGATTAATGGTCTAGAAAATGGCTTATTCAAGAAGCTTTTTGCGGAAAGCCAGTTTTTGTACAAACTTGTCTGTCCAAATAAAAAAATACGTTCTTTTCATCTATGAAAAATCTTTCCAAATCTATACAAATAGATTAATTTACACAAACAAATTCATACAAAATTTAATGGAAAACCAACGAAAATACAACATCTCAAATAACAACATTTTACGCTATTCATTTAATATTTGGCTATCATGGACCAAATCGCTTTTCCTTCGAACTTCCTCATCTCATCTCCTTGCTGAAACCTAATAGGTTTAATTAATTTTTACCTTGTTCTATTGAGATACCGTATGTGTGTTGCATATTGCTCAAATATAATGTATGTTCATCCCTGTATCCATTGCGCTTTTGGTTTTTTAATTCCATAATGTCACTTGAACTATCACCATAATAAAATTGAGTTTATCTAAAATATAGTGTCTTAATATCAATTAATAAAATTTATATTTTAAAGAACCGACCATAAAAACATCGTTATAACAAAGTATTACAATAAGTCTATAGATTGTTTTTATTAGTCTCATCAAATAAAGTGTAATAATGTATTTTTAAAACACTACGGGAAAAGAAATACTTTCTAAAAAAGTGTGCTCCTATAAAACTATGTATTCGTAGAGCATTTCCTAAAAGTACATCTTATAAAATAACGGATACAACATTTATATTAATAATGTCGTAATACATGCTAAGACGTCTATATAAATTTATTATAATACTTTTAAATATAATATCTTATTATTTGTCCTATCAACTTAATTTTTATATAACCACTTTTAAGAAATTTAGGCATTCTTCACACCATATAAACCCAATTTATTATAATAAAGAATCCAAACATCAAACCTGTAATCAAAGAAAACTTTAAAACTAGCTACCCAATCCAAATTTATCATCCTCACATATAAGCAGATCAAAGATATATATGGAAACACACAAATTTTATACACAGGTTGGGGCAAGCCAATCCCCTTTAAATACCCTTTTTTAAACATTCTCTTAAAAAACAAATTAAAACGACATTTGATTAACAAATCTGTATCTTTGTCACATATTATTAACAAATACTTTGAAAAAGCATGAAAAAACATTAACAAAACTACAACAATACAACATTGTTCAATTTGATTCCTTTTTTTATAAAAAAAAAGGCCATTTTTATGAAATCATTTTTATTTTCATACTCAAAATAAATCTTTAAACCATAAATTAACCCATAAAAAAAATACAAATTCACTGCCTAAAAGTTGAGGACTCTTGGTCAGAACGATGAGATATATATACAATATGATATGAGTAGAGGGAGGTTCATACAATAACAACCCATTTTGCAAGAAAAAAAGAACCAAGGAAATCACATGTGATTTTGTTCTGCGATAGAAAAAGCGTGTGTAGGCCACGCTCCGACAAGGCGAGTGGGTGAGCCGCGAGTGGACGTTCATGCACAAAATCACGTTTGATTTTGTTGGTTCCTTCGTTCTTGCAATTTGATTTTGTTCTTGTTTGAACTAAATTCGATATGAGTATGTATATATATGTATGTGTGTGTGTGTGTGAGTGTTTATGTGCATTTGTGTGTTTCTTTCAAGCAGTTAATTACATTTCTTACAGAGGAAAGATCTTGACCTGTAGAAGGAAACCCTAATCAATAAAGTAAAAAAAAATACATTAAACCACTTATACATTGCAATTTGCAACCAAACCCTAATCAAGAAAGAAAGAAAATGCGACCGAATGCCCATGAAAATTAACCACTTTACACATAAAAAAGAAAAACAAATTAAACATACCAACAAGCCTTATCAATTAAACCTTCAATCGATCATAAAGAAACTATCCGAAATAAAAATGAAATTGAACTAAGATATTGGCACGGCTCAATCAGATCAGATCGTCCAAAAAATAACAACATTTTGGACATTCATCTGAGTGAACCAGGCCAATATCATAGCTACAGTTTCATGATGGTAGCTGCTAGCTAAAGAGAAAATGGAGATGAAAAGTGAAGGTGAATAAGGAGGGTGGGAATGTCGTAGGTATTTAATAAGAAGATATCAGAGCATTAATTATTCCCGGCTACCGAGCCAGAAGAAAAGGGTCCACTGCATTTATTTTTCCATTCCTTAATTTCTCTTCTTCCATAAATAATCGCTATATCGTATTATATATTCGATATGTTTCGTTAAGTTTGTGTAAACCAACCTAATGAACGCGGTTTTTGATCCTAACGATTGCGTTAGATTAACTACTACCACGTCTCGTTGCTTCTTCTGGTGTCTCGTCAAGTATTGTGTCATGCCAACAGGACGTAGCTGTGAGTGACGTAGTTGTGAGTTCGAGTCCTGTCATAGACAGTGGTATAGGATTTAAGAGTTGATTTTAGAAGTAGGTTAGTTGGGTGTGTGTAATCTGCTGTTTAGAAAAAAAATATTGTATCATGTTTAATTTAAAACAGAATGAAGTCATGTTGTAGGTTGTTTAAGATCTAGATATATATGTTTATCTGGTGGCACGGTCGGAAAATCTTTGAAAAAGGGGGCTAAAGGGGGTTGAAAATTTTGGTTAACATTGTTAGAGCATCTCAAACAGCTATTTTATAGTGGAAATTTAGAACTTTTTAGCTCAAATATTATGGTAAATGTATGTTTGAATGGAGAAAAAAAAAAGAAATAAAATAGTTGTTGGAGTTCTGATATAAGAGCATTGATTACCTTCAAGGCTTGAAGTCTTCGACAACTATTTTATATTTTTTACTAATTTTGAGAGAAAAGTTTAAAGAACCCATTTTTAATGGTTAAGTTTCTAAATAATTTTTTTGAACAAAAAGATCGTTAAAGTTTCTCATTTTGAATTATTAACTCATTGAATTATTCTTTTGAATGAAAAACCATTAAACATTTTCATTTCGACTAAACAAGTTCCTTAACATTTTTCTGATAAAATAAAAGTAAATTACATATTTGGTTCCTGTGGTTTACACTTTATTTCACTATTGGTCCCTATTTTAAAAAAATTACGAAAAAGATCCCTGTGGTTTACATTATATTTTGTACTGTTGGTTTCTTTGTTGGGTTTTTACTCGTATCAAACTGATACAAATTAACTTGAATCTCAAACCTAACTGGAATGAGAAATACGAGACTTAACCCGAAAGATCAAAACTTGACCCAAGGGTTATCAAAACCATACTAGGATAGAAATCCATGGTTTATACAATCAAACCTAACTGGTTTGATTATGCAGAAGCGATTAACTGATAAACCCGAAAATCACAGATCTTTGTTTTATCTTAAAAACATAATTATTAGGGTTAGATTAATTACCTTGGAAGCTCATGATAGATCCACCCGTGATGAAGCCAAATGAAAACCTTCTAGCCGGTATAACCCTGAACAATCATGAACAAACTGTACGCAAATTAAGCTGACTAAACAATCACAAACCGAATCTGGTTTGTGGATTATTGTTGGCGTCGAACTAGAGAGAGAGAGAGAGAGAGAGAGAGAATCAGGAGATTTCTTTTGGAGTAAGTTTTTAATTGAACGAATGAATTGGTTAACCCTAACTATCCCTATATAAGGTAAAGCTTACCATACATCGGATAATACCAAAACCAATTGATATTTATCTCTTTGGAAATAGAATCTTAATTTATTTGATAAAGTGAAAAGATATTTCTTATACATATAAGTGTATTTACTTAATGATTAAACAAGGAGGGTGAACCCTCTATATATACAAGATGGAAACCCTAAAAGACATCTAAATTAGGCCTATGGGCTGAGGCCCGACGTATACAAAATATACAATTAACACACCTCCTCAAGTTGGAGCATAAATGTTAATCATGCCCAACTTGTTACAAATAAAATCTATTTGAAGTTTTCGAAGAGGTTTAGTGAGGATGTCTGCAAGTTGAAATTCTATATTAACGTGAATTGGTTGAATGGATGGAGGATCTGCTTGTGTGCCAACTACCGATCTCTGTTAAGATGACAATCAACCTCAATGTGCTTCGTCCGCTCATGAAATACTTGATTTTTTGCTATATGAATAGCCGATTGGCTATCGCAGTATAACCGCATCAAGTTATTAATTAAAACTACTCAGGGTCATGCCTGAAAGAGGGCGGGCCGGGCGTACGCCCAGGGCCCAAGAAAAATAGAGCCCCAAATTTTAGGCTTTAGTATATAGTTATTATAAAAAACAGAGAAACATTTTTTTAGTATATAATGGAATCCTAAAAAGAATTTTGTATCATATTCAAGGATAAAATAATTAATTACATTAACAAAGACAATATATAAAAAAATAAGGTCATTCACTTTATACTTTGATATTTGTTTATGTGAGTTTTTTTACTTAGCATTAAAGTTTCAAACTATTTGATCAGAAAACTTTTGATATATTTATACTAGCAAACCAACCGCTTAGTACTAAATTGGTTTCATAGGACGTATAAAATGTTTAAGCTTAAAATACTTCGTGATTTATAGGACTCAAATTTATACGAGCAAACCAAACACTTCATTTCTAAAAATGTATATTATAGTGAATTGTTAACATTATGACTTCAAATAATGTTAATCTATATATTAAAAAGTTTATTATAGGATGTTTTTTATGGTAAAACTTATTGACAATATTATGTTAAAATGATATTAACTTATAGAAATAACTATTAATTGATTTTTTGCAAAGATACTAAGAGAATGGTTTTATATGAATTAGTAGTATATCTTCAATTGAAGAATATATTGTTATTTATGATAAATACGATATATTAAAGGTTTCCTTCGTATTTAGCGAGAACCCCTTTTTAGATCTCGCCCAAGGCGTATAAAACGTCAGGAACGGCCCTGAAGCTTCTCCGAGCTCTATGAGAAGACGACGAACCCATATCACTTCTGACATCTGCCATGGCTCTGTATTCTAATTCAGCACTGGATCTAGATACTATATGTTGCTTTTTACTCATCCATGATACAAGATTTCCTCCAACAAATACACAATACCCGGTAGCAGATCGTCGAGAGATCAGGCAACCTGCCCAGTCTGCATCTGAAAAGCCAGATATCTGACCATATCCTTGCTCTATAAAAGCACCCACACGACAATGCCCTTGATTAGAATATAAGATGCCAAGACCTGGCATGGTCTTGAGATATCTCAAGACACGAAGAGCAGCATCCCAATGTCCAGTGTGTGGAGTACCCATGAATTGGCTTAGGATACTGACGGTGAAGGAATTATCCAGTCGTGTGACTGTTAAATAATTAAGCTTCCCGACCAATCGTTTGTAGCGCTCAGGATCGTTCATCGGATCTCCGTCCTCTAGAAGGAGCTTCTTTGTAGGAAGCATTGGAGTATCAACGGGCTTGCAACCCAGTAAGCCATATTCAGTCAACATATCAAGAACATACTTCCGTTGTGAAATAAGTATTCCTTGTGGATAACGAGACACCTCTATGCCGAGGAAGTACCAAAGTCGAACTAAGTTGCTTATCTGGAATTGTGACTGAAGAAACTGTTTGAGTTCCGTAATCCCGACCTCATCATCCCCTGTAATTATGATGTCATCAACATAAACCACTACAATAATCTTTTTGCCTTGCTTCTATCTAAAGAATATAGAATAATCAGATATACTGCAAATCATCCCAAATTATCCCATAACACTAGAAAATCAACCAAACCATGCCTTGGGAGACTACTTAAGACCATATAAAGAACAGCGTAATGTGCAAACTTTCGAGGCCTCCTCCTTGACAATGAATCCAGGTGGCTGCTCCATATATACCTCCTCCTCAAGAACACCTTTAAGAAAGGTGTTCTTCACATCAAGTTGATGGAGCGGCCAATGATGAATTGCATCAAGGGCGATACAAATACAGATAGACGATATTTTAGCAACCGATGAAAAAGTTTCATCATAATTAATGCCATGTGCCTAAGAATACCCTTTAGCAACTAACTGAGCTTTCAGGCGATGTAAGGAGCCATCCGAGTGTAGTTTAACTGTAAATACCCAACGACAACCAACAACACGTTCTCCCAGAGGAAGTGTTTCAAGATCCCATGTATGGTTGCCCCGGAGAGCTCCTAACTCATCTTCCATAGCCTACCGCCATCCTGGGTGAGCTAAAGTACTGCTCACATCTTTGGGAATCGGGTAGGAATGAAGGGTACTGGTATAGGTTAGACTCAGGGGAGACGTGAGAATAGGCAACATAATTTTGGATAGGATAACGATTGCAATGTCGAGGAGCTTTGTGAAAGGCAATAGGTACATCGGGAAATGGGGCTCCAGAAGGATCATAGATAGGAACATCAGGTGCAGGAGAGGTGGTAGCAGGTATGGTTGTTTCTGGTAAGGATGTAGCTAGTATTGGTGTCATGGTGTGTGAGGCTCATTCATGGGAAGTGGAACTGAGGATGGACCAGATTCATGGTTTGGTTGTGAATCAAGTGGCTCTATATTTTTATCCTTACCTCATCGAGTATATGTTAAAAGTCACGGCGTAGGTTCTATCGGGAGGCCCGTGGTAGCAGGAGTCGGAGCATATGAGACCGGAGGTTAACAGAATGTTCAGCGGACACAAGGATAGTGGGAATAAGGGGAGAGTCGGGTATGTCATCATTAGGAAACGGGTCGAAAATGAGATGAGAATGTTCAAGGAAGTAAGGGCACGACTCATGAAATGTGACATCGGCACTCGTAAAGTAGCGATGAAAAGAAGGATTATAACATCGATACCCTTTCTGGACTTGCGAGTAACCAAGGAAGACACAACGAATGGCTTGTGGATCAAGTTTAGTGAGTTGTGGATGATGATCATGAACATAGGCTTAGCATCCAAAAATTCTCGATGTAAGAGGAAAGGGAGTTCCTTTAGCAAAAAGTATAGAAAAGGGGGATTTACCATGAAGGAACGGTTTAGGCATGCGGTTTATCAGTTACGTAGCAATAAGAATCGCGTCCCTAGAATCGTTTAGGGACATGGGATTGAAACATGAGTGTTCGAGCAACATCCAACAAAGGGTGATTCTTACGTTCAGCAACACCATTTTGTTGGGATGTGTATGCACATGAAGATTCATGAACAATGTCGTGTGTTTTCAAATACGAAGAGAAGTCAGTAGAGAAATATTCCTTTGTATTATCGGGCCATAAAGTTTTCATTGATGAGTTAAAATGGTTCTGAACATATGAATAAAACTCCCAAAAAATGGTAAATACTTCACTACGAGATTTTAATAAATAAACCCAAGTAGCACGAGAATTGTAAAAACCAAGAAATTTGATTTGGTTAGTTAAGTTAAATTACGTTTAGGTACCAAGTTTGTGAGACTTTGGAAGGAGGAGGGGTAAATTTTGTCAAACTTTCAAAATATTATTGTTGTTAGGCTTTATCCAAAAGAGGTATAGGCTTGGCCCTTAATCTAGCTACTTAAAGGGAAATTTTAGTGTTTATTCCATTTTTGGCAAAGAAATTAAGGTGTAAGTGTGTGTTTTATTTTAAGAAGAGGAAGAGGTTGTGAGTTAGGCAAAGATCTCCATCAATCAAGTAAGTTTTTCCTTAATTCCTTGTTGTTAATTGTTGTAAATCGATCCATATGTTGTTTAGGCTTAATTAGGAAATCCAAAAAGGCTTTTAAATGCTTGAATCGAAGTTTTTTTTTTTGGGTATTTTCGTGGCTGCTGTTCGATATCCCGACCCCCGGGTTGCAGAATCATGACTCGAACTTTCCCTAGTCCGACTCGGTATATTTTGTTTTCTTGACTCGGGATAATGTAGTTTCCCGACTCGGGATAGTGTAGGAGTCCGACTCGAGATTTCATAAATCCCAACTTAGGGTTGTTAGAAGTCCGACTCGGGCTAGTAAGTTTCCCGACTCGGGATATTTGATTCCCGACTCGAGCTAGCGGAACCCCCGTGCTAGGTCTGCCTAGCGGTGTCATAGTTAGTGGGTTTTATTAAGCGCAAATCGTTAATGCCTTAGAATATTTTCGGATTCTCTAGGCGGAGTAGCTAGGAGTGCAATGAGTTAGACTTAGGTGAGTTCCCTTACCCAAGATTTTTGTGAACTAAACTGAAACGAAATGTTTTGCAAATGTTAATTGTGAATTCTTACTTGAACTGTGGTTACTATACTGATGATCATCTTTATGCATGCTTTAAGATTTTATGAAATGTTTCGGAGTTGCACTGTGAGCAATGTGTACTAAGGGACCGTACATCCCACGGGAGTGGAGTGGTGTGAGGCACGAACTATGTTCGTCACTCACTAATTAAGCATCCGGGGGAGCCCTGCCACTCAAGTTACTACTAAGGCCTGGGAGGTATGGAGTAGCCCGGTTAGTCACGGGCTGACTTGTTCTTTGCTCATAGTGCCTCTCTAGCTAGTAATTGTGGTAAATAATTCAGTGTTTGGCCAGCAGGCCGTGTTTAACTATTTTGAACTGTTTCTGAGGGAATTCATTAGGCCTTATGGTCTAACACTCGCTTTCAAACTTTTAAAACCTTTTTCAGGGAAAGATCGTGCTCTAAGAGGAAAGGAGAAGGTGAATGCTTAGTGTAGCGAAAATTAGTTTTATTTCTAGACTTGATTTAATAGAATCTCAGCTGTTGAGGGATGTTCCGCATGCACCCTTAACTATCTTGCTATGGTTTAATATTTTTATATCACTCGCGACCTTAGATCATTGGGAGTTTATTTATATACGCTATATTATTGTTTTGGAAATCTGGGGTGTTACAAGAATAATCATCAATAAAAGTAATGAAATACTCAAAACCCAAAGTAGACTTTGTAGGGCAAGGGCCCCATACATCAGAATGCACAAGTTCAAAAGAAAACTCACTCTACTAGAGACTCTAGGGGATAGGGACGTCTAGTGTTTTTACCAAGCTGACAAGACTCACAATGAAAATTAATAGACGAAAGTGGAAATTCCGGTCCCATTTGTCTCAGAACTGTTGCAGAGGGGTGGCCTAGCCGGCAGTGAGCCTCCCTTATACTGGAATCACATATGTTTGTTGTAGGATGTGAATGTAATGATAAATGGTAGAGACCTCTTGATTCAAAACCTGTGCCAATCAGTCGCTTCGTCCCCAGTTCCTGAAAAATACAATGAGTTGGAAAGAAGGTTGTAGAGCAGTTATTTTGTTTTGTAATTTGACTAACTGAACAAAGATTATTAGCAAATTTAGGAACAAACAAAATAGAGGAGAGGCGTAGGTTTTTCGAATTGTTAATGGATCCAAAGCCCTGAACTAGGCATGAAGATCATTCAGCAAGACTAACGGGTGGTTGGAAGGCTTTATGTAGGCTAGAAAGGATACTTCGATTCCCAGTCATGTGATGAGTAGCTCCAAAAAATCAACAACCCAAGATGAATCAAGACTGGAAAATGTACCTGAACTAGCTAAGTTGGCGTATGGAGTGGGGGAGATCGACTAGGAGGCTAGGAGTTGCTGGAGTCGGTGATAGTCTTCCTCACTAAGTGTGTAGGTTGGAGGTTGATCAGCAAGCTCACATCGATCCAACAGGTTCGGACACGAGCGAAGGGAAGCTAGGTATTATTGTTCAATGGGTGAGGATGCTAGGTAACCAGGTTCTCCAATTGGGTATTGAAACTCAAGTTTCGCCCAATAGAAACTTTCATTTATACTTGACTAGTCAAATGCCTAGTTTCATCAGTGGCAACTCGAGCTTTGGGACGAGGAGGTGGCTGATATCCAGAAGGACGATTCAGACAATTCCACTTCCTGTGTCCAAATTCTTTGCGGTAGTTACACTGAATACCACTTCCACGTCCGATATCCTTCTTTGGAATCACACAAAAACCTCAGCCAGTACTGGTACCTTTACTAGCAGAAGTATGCATGGCAGAGGTGTCAGTAGTGGTTGTATCCGGACCATAAATTTCCCGTAACAGATGATAAGTGGACACAACAGAGGATGTAGCGGTAAGGTTGCTCAACTACAAGGGGCGAGCATTAGAGTATTTAGATGATAGACCAACAATAAACATCATTACATACATCTTGTTGTTCCGCTCCTCCGAAATCTTTATATCAGTAGTGGGTGGAAACATGTTCTGTACTTCATCCAAAAGTTGTGAGAATCGGGTAAAGTAGTCGGTGAATGAAGAATCACCTTCCTCGGCTCTACTATAGGCTTGGACCACAAAATATGCATGAGATAGAGATTCCTTTGCTGAAAAGGATGGGGAAAGATTATTCCACATTTCTTTCAATGTGGGAAGGTTTTGAGCAATGGTAAGTATTTGTGGTTCCATAGCATTCCACAAGGCCATCTGAATTCCACTGTCGTCAATATACCATTCTCCGGGAATCGGAGCAGGGTGTTGTTTAGTTAGATGATCTGCTTTGTCTATGCTTGAAAGACCATTCTGAGCAAACATACTCCATTGAGCCCAATTAGAGGAACTCGGTTTAATAGGAATCTTCAGGATAGCAGAATAATTGATTATACCTGGAGCTACAAGATCACTTGACTTTTCTTCTTTGTCAAGATCACTTGACTTTCCTTCTTTATCAGACATTGGAAACTTGATTTTAAGAATCAAGAACAAAAAAAGGAGACAACAAGAAAAAGTGTCTCGGACTTGAAACAGGAAGACGGAACAGCGGAGGCAGTTAACGGAAGACAACAGTGGCAGCGGTGGCAATCAACGTTGGTAGGCTGCGGCGGCAGGCACTCCGCAACAGCGGCCAGTGGTGGCATGCAGTTTTCGGCGGTAGGTAGTGGCGGCGGCAACAGCGGCAGCAGTGCTAGGGTTTCGACGAAGTCGGCTAGGCTTCCGGCAAATTCGATTAGGGTTCGAGCAAAGTCGGAAGGCGAGTTTCGGCGAAGTCGGCAGGCGGTTTCCAATGGCAGGTCGGCAGGCGGTTTCCGGCGACAGGTCCGATGAGGCTTTCCAGCGGCAGGTCCGGCGAGGGTTTCTGGCGGCAGTGGTTTCCGGCGGCAGGTGACAGCGGTTTCCAACGGCAAACAGTCCAGCGACGGCGACAAGCGGTCCGACAATGTTGGCTTAAGTTATTAGATGAGGCTATCAGAGAGGCTCTGATACCATGTAAGTGTATTTACTTAATGATTAAACAAGGAGGGAGAACCCTCTATATATACAAGATGGAAACCATAAAAGACATCTAAATAAGGCCTATGGGTTAAGGCCCGACATATACAAAATATACAATGAACAGTACACATATATATAAATTCGAAATCTATATATATATATATATACACACATATCAATTTTCCAATTAAATAAATAATTCCAAGACAAATATTTTAATTGAATAATTAATTCTTTTATATATTTATTTAACTATTAAATATATAAACTTATTAATTAATCCTTTTAACAAGAAACTTTTACTTTGAGTTTCTTACAGAAAACACCCAACTGATTCATAATTAACTATTATAAATCCAAACTCTTCGAACTGAGGTTAATTTACTATTCGAATTACAGACCCTCACAGGTGTGACCCTTGAGTGTCTTATAACATTGGATGTGCAATCACTGGTTTGTCAACTTCTGCACATAATTACTAACATTCTTGTTTTTTACAGTATATTGCATTGTTGGCTCCTATGGTTTACGCTATGTTGCACTATTGGTCCCTAACCCTATGGGCAAAATAAGAACCAATAGTGCAATATAATGTAAACCACAGGGACCAATAGTGCAATATAGTGTAAACCATAGGGACCTTTTCTATAACTATTTCAAAATAGGGACGAATAGCGCAATAGAGTGTAAACCACAGGGACTAAATATGTAATTTAGTCTAAAATAAATCATCGAACTTTTAGAAATTTACTGCTTATATTTTTTAACCGAAACTGATATGGTTATAGTTTACCTTCAAAACCTTTTTGGTCCGTTAAAATAATAATTTCGTTCACTATTTAGATTTCTTTGTGTTGATCCAGCTCTCTTAAGACCTGATGAAATGATAATGATCCTGAATCTTTACTTAGTGAATAGGTTTTTACTTCTGTTGTAGCTTGAGGAATTATCACTGAGATTGTTCAGTGTTACTCCATATTACTTATGATGTAACTTAGTTTTATAATGATCAGGATCAGGATCAGGAGACGAACGAGCCTGTTCTGCAGTCTACTGATCCTATCCACCGAAGTGAAGACCTCCTGAAGACATTCAAGTACTCAAAGCACCATCAGCGAAGTCGAAGAATTAGCTGATGACAGGACCAGCATGCTCGTGATCTGAAGACGGAACTCAGTGATAGCAGACTGCTCAAATTCGTATGACATCCTGTTGACGCGTCAGGATACAGTGACCTCTGAACACCATCAGTATCAGAGCTTTCCTCACTGATCAGTATCCTGATCCTGAAGGATTAGCATAATGTCTTAGTCTAATGCACAAAAGGATTATCTGCCTTTACTGACACAAAAGTACATAAGGACAGTCTCTTTTCTGTTCCCTCCGTACTTATCAGACCTCAAGGCAACTGTTTACTCACATCCTCTTTTGCACACCATGCAAAGAGTATTTGTTTATAGTAAATAGTACATAGGACCACTAAGATTGTGACACGTACACAAAAGTGAGTCTGCATGCATTTAATGCATTGGGTATAAATAGGACTTGAAGAGATGTTCTCCATACTTCTTCTTCAATCCTAAAAATACCCTAATCCTTTATTTCTTATTCCCTCTAGTTTCTTTCTTTTCTTATCTTCTCACTCTAGTGCATGGTGAAAGAACTTAGATTGTTTAGTTTAGACTTATAGTCTTTTCTATTTCCGCAACAATTTGTAAATTCATATTGTTAATACAACAAAGAATTTAAAAGTGAAATTTGTGTGATTATATTCAACCCCCCCCCCCCTTCTATAATCCCATACACTATCCTTACTTGAAGGTCACCTCATTGGGACCAACAAGTGGTATCAGAGCAGATACAAGCTCTCATTTTCTTCTCTAAGAAAAATCTTGTGATCCTCTCTGTCAATCCACGGCTCTTCAAGCTAAGGATAACTACTTTGATACCGATTCTGCTGGAAAACCTCCAAGGTTTAACAAAGACAACTTCTCTCTTTGGAAAACCAGGATGGAAGTTTTCCTATCTGGTTCTGATCCCCAGATTCCATACTTCTTGGAAAATGGACCACATGTGCCTACACAACCTGTCCATGCTGTGCCTCCTGCTGGTGACCAACCAGGAATACCCGTAAGGGAACTGGTTAAACCAGTGACGGAATGGAATGATGAGGACAGACGCCTTGTCAACATTCACACTAAGGCTAGGTCTCTCATTGCCATGTCACTCCCTGATGACGTCTTCCACTCTGTCTGTCACCTTCGCTCTGCTAAAGAGATTTGGGACACCCTCTGTGTTCAATACGAAGGTACTGCTGTTCTCATGGAATCAAGAAAGATTTTCTTGGTTCGCTAGTACGAAAGCTTTATTCATCAGAAGGATGAAACTCTCTCCCAGCTACATCAGAGATTCAACTGTCTCCTGATCGACCTGAAGACTATTGGTACTATCTATCCTAACTCTGAGGTGGTTACAAGTTCATGGAAGCTCTTCCTGAACATTGGGAAATTTACACCTCCTGCTTAACTATGTCAAAGGACATAAAGACACTCACACTAAGTGAGTTGTACGGTATGCTTCTAAACCTGAACAACAGAAGAAACTGAAAAAGAATCTCATAAGAGACACCAAAGATTCCAAAAGCACGTCTGTTGCTCTGGTCTCTGATTCAGTTCCTCCTGTCACCACTCCTTCTTCTTCTGTAACTATTACTAAAATAGAATCTTCTGACTCTGATATGTCGGAAGATCCTGATTTCAATGAATCTCTGGCTTTACTGACTAGATCTTTTAAAAAGTTTGCCAAAAAGGGAAACTTCCATAAAAAGAAACCTCTCACTATAACTGACAAGCCGAAAACAGAACCTGTTGATAAGGCTACTGCTATCTGCTACAACTGTCAGGGCAAAGGACACTTTGCCAATGATTGCAGGTACAGGAAAAGTTAGTTTGCTCCCTCTTCTGCAAAATCTTCCTCGAAAAACCCCAAGTACCAGCGCCTGAAGGAAAAATACAAAAAGATGAAATTCCAGCGCAAAGGTAAAGGTCTTATCGCAGAGGACTGCGACTGGGATGATGTCTCCTCTGATGACTCATCTGATGAAGAAGATACTCAAGTGGCACTGATGGCCATTATTGAGGAACCTACCTTAGCTCTCATGGCTAAGATAGAAGAGGTCCCTGAAGAGGTTCCTACTCAAGCTCCTGAAGCTTCTTTCTCTACAACTCCTAAAGCTTCTACTTCTGCGACTGAATCTGCCAGTCAGGTACCTACTCCTATTGTTCCTCTTGAAAGTCTAACTCAACTAGACCTTGTAACCCTTGATCTCTATAAAGCCCTGAATGGTAAAACCTCTGCTGAGAAAATGAACATTGATCTTCGTGATCAACTCAGAGAGTGTCAAGAAAAGATTAAACAACTTACCATTCTGGAAGAAAGTTATAAGGAGCAGGTCACTGTTAATCAAACTCTCTGTATCGAAAGAGAAAAGGCTCTTGCTGCTAAAGAAAGAGCCTTGGCCGAACTTAACGCTGAAAAAGTCACCATCAAAGGATGGAGTGACGCCTCTGAAAAGGTTGATGAAATATTAGCCTCAGGGAGAAATGTTAAAAACAGAAAAGGTCTTGGATTCACTAGTGGATGTACCAGGCCTGATCGTTCCATGCTTAAATTTGGAATGTTTGTTTCTTCTATCCCTGATCCTAATGCTCCTGAAAACATCCCTTCTTCATCCAACACATACACTGAAGGTGCTCCTAAGAGCAAAAAGAAAACAGCTAAGGAAAAATCCAAAACTGTAACACCTTCAAAGACCAAAAATCCTAAACCTAAGAACAAAATTCTAGGTGGTGGTTCTTCAGCCTCAGGGACAAAATCCTTTTCTCAAAGTCCTGCTCCTAGACTGAAGATTGACCTGAAGCAAAAGACCCTGGAGAATAAACCAATTCCTCCTCTGTCCAATGCTAAAGGCATACTTGGTACTGGTCCTGCTCATTTGAAGTTCAAAAACTTCCTGGACCCCACTAAACACTTTCAGTATCGCAAATGTTATCACTGTGGATTTAACGACCATATTGCGAGTAAGTGTCCTGATGCTACCAAAACTGAAAAATCAGCTAAGGTAAAGAAAACTCCTAAGACTGATAATTCAGTCAAAGGAAAGAAGGTTGTCAAGACTGTTCCTTCAGTCAAGACTCCAGCCTCAAGAACTGATAACTCAGTTAAGGCTGTCACTAGCTCCACCAGTCCTACTGATAACTCTGGATCCATAGTTTTATGGGTACCCAGAAAAACTTAAACTCTAAATTTTACAGGACAAGGGCATCTGGTACCTAGACAGTGGATGCTCTCGACATATGACTGGTTCTAAATATGTCCTTTCTAACTACCGTGAAGAAAGAGGTCCTGCTGTGACTTTTGGTGGAAACGGGAAAGGCCAAACCCGAGGGTATGGCACACTAACCAACGGAGTAACTACGTTCAAAAGAGTTGCTTATGTTGAAGGCCTGATGCATAATCTACTAAGCATCAGTCAACTGTGTGATAAGAATCACAAAGTCTCCTTCTCAAAGAAAAAGTGCAAAGTCAAAAACAGACGCAAGGAAGTTATTCTCACTGGTGTGAGACATGCTGATATCTACATCATCAACATGAATACTTCCACTGACAACTTCTGTTTTGTATCTCGTGCTTCCTCTGATACAAATTGGCTATGGCACAAGCGTCTTTCTCATCTCAACTTCAAGACGCTGAATCAACTCTGCATCAACAATCTTGTTGTTGGTCTTCCTGACTTTCGCTATACAAAGGTATCTCTTTGTTCAGCATGTGAGAAAGGAAAACAGACCAGGGCTAGCTTTAAGTCCAAGCAGATTTCCTCCATCAGCTCTCCTCTACAACTTCTCCACATGGATCTCTTTGGACCTGTCAATGTCCAATCCATTGCTGGAAAGAAATATACTCTGGTAATCGTTGATGAATATTCCAGATATACTTGGGTATTCTTTCTTCGATCCAAGAGTGATGCTCCTGAAGAAATCATTCTGTTCGTCAGGAAGATGGAAAGGCTCAACAACCTTACCGTTCGATCAATCGGAAGTGACCACGGAACTGAATTCAAAAATAGTACCCTGGAAACTTTCTTCGATCAAAAAGGTATCTCTCAGAAGTTCTCATCTGTAAGAACTCCTCAGCAAAATGGTGTTGCTGAAAGACGAAACAGAACCCTGATTGAAGCTGCACGATCTATGTTGAGTGAAGCCAACCTTGCCACTCAATTCTGGGCTGAAGCCGTTAACACAGCTTGCTATACTTAGAACAGATCCCTGATAGTAAAACACTTCCGAAGAACCCCTTACGAACTCTTTCGTAACAGGAAACCTTCAATCGAACATCTCCATATCTTTGGTTGTGTCTGCTACATCCTGAACAACAAAGATAACCTTGGAAAGTTCGATTCCAAGTCTGATGATGGAATCTTCCTTGGATACTCCTCTATCTCCAAAACCTACCTTGTGTTCAACAAACGAAGACTAACCATAGAGGAAACAATTCATGTCAAATTTGATGAATCGGGTCCTACCTTTCCTCACCCTCATGATAATTCTGAAATAAATCAGTGGGCTGACTCCTTCTTTCATGTCCCTGATATTCCTACTGCTGATCCATCTCCTCAAGACCTTCCTGATGGTTTTGAAGAAGATCCTCCTACTCCACCCACTCAAATATCCTTACCTCCAATAATAAATGCCACCCCTATCACCCAAGTCACACTACCTGAACCTGATCAACCCACTAACAGTGAAGACTTTTCTCAAACCACTGTTAGTGAACCTGCTCCTACTAATCTTCTTCCTGATCCGTCAATAAATGAAGCCTCTACTTCAGGACAAGAGTATCAACCACCTGCTCTTCGATGGACCAAAGATCACCCAATTGATCAAGTCCTCGGTAATCCTTCCACTGGTGTTAAAACTCGACGCCAATCTGGTAACGTCTGTCTTTATGTTAATTTCATCTCTGAAAATGAAGCTAAAGAAATAGATGATGCCTTGCGTGATCCTGCCTGGGTCTCAGCCATGCAGGAAGAGCTAGCAGAGTTCATCAAAAACAATGTCTGGCTTCTTGTCCCTAGGCCTCGAAAACGTACAATCATAGGATCCAAGTGGATCTTCAGGAATAAGCTTGATGAGATTGGTACGATTATTCGAAACAAGGCTCGCCTTGTGGCTCAGGGATACAGGCAGGAAGAGGGCATTGATTACGATGAAACTTTTGCTCCTGTTGCTAGGCTCGAAGCAATTCGACTTTTCCTAGCCTTTGCAGCACATATGAACTTCAAGGTTTTTCAGATGGACATCAAAAATGCCTTTCTAAATGGAAAACTTAATGAAGAAGTCTATGTGGCTCAGCCTCCTGGCTTTGTAGATCCTAAGTTCCCTGATCACGTCTACAAGTTAAACAAGGCTCTCTATGGGTTAAAACAGGCTCCTCGTTCCTGGTATGATACCCTCTCAACCTTTCTTCTCTCTAAAGGTTTTGTTCGTGGTAAGATCGATAGCACCTTATTTCTTAAGAAATATCCTAAGCATATCCTTCTTGTCCAGATATATGTCGATGACATTATCTTTGGATCAACCAATCCCAAACTCTGCGAAAAGTTTGAGTTACTCATGAAATCTGAATATAAAATGTCTATGATGGGTGAACTAACATTCTTTTTAGGACTTCAGATCAAGCAATCTGAAAAGGGAATCTTTATCAATCAAGGTAAATATGTACATGAGATGCTGAAGAAATTTGATCTCACATCATGTACACCGATGAAGACTCCAATGGCTCCTCCTCTATCACTTGACAAGGATTCCAAAGGGAAACCTGTTGATGTGACTCTTTACAGAGGAATGATCGGCTCTCTGCTGTATCTAACAGCTAGTCGCCCTGATATCATGTATTCTACATGTTTATGTGCTCGTTATCAGGCTGAACCCAAAAAATCCCATCTGACCGCTGTAAAGCGTATTTTCAGATATCTGAAGGGAACTCCTAATCTGGGTCTTTGGTACTCCAAGGACTCAGGGTTCGATCTAACAGCTTATTCTGATAGTGACTTTGCAGGATGTAAGATCGACAGGAAAAGCACCACTGGTGGGTGTCACCTACTTGGTGGAAAGTTGGTGAGTTGGACTAGCAAGAAACAGAATTCTGTGTCCACATCAACTGCTGAAGCTGAATATGTTGCAGCAGGAATCTGTTGTGCTCAAGTCCTGTGGCTGAGAAATCAACTTCAAGACTATGACATACAACTTTCTAAAATTCCTATATACTGTGACAACACTTCAGCGATAGCCATCGCTAACAATCATGTCTTACACTCCAAGACAAAGCACATTGAAGTGAGATATCACTTCATCAGGGATCATGTGATGAATGGTGATATTGAACTCCATTTTGTCCCTACTGAATATCAGCTTGCTGACGTCTTTACCAAACCACTGGATGTAACGCGTTTTAATATGCTCATCAGTGAACTTGGGATGTTAAATCCTGACGAATGAAGTTTATCAGGACAAACAGTTGTTAAGTCCTTTAGAAAATCTTTTCTCAGGACACTCTTTTCTTAACAACTCCTGAATAATACTCTCATCAGGAGATAACTCTATTCAGTACTTACAAAATCTTTGTTCAAAATCCGAATACTGATGATTCTCAGGTAAGTATCTCTGTTCCTGAAACCTTATCGCATTCAATGTGATAAGAGGATTTTTCCCAAAACAGTACTTAACTGATAAGTACTCTAATTCCAAGAAAATTCTTCTTTCATCAAATTGGAATTATCCCCTGAAAAGGTGGCTTTTAAGCTTTTTGAATAAAACAAACTTTTCATCTGCACTGACACGTAATGGGACGTTTCCTGTTCCCCACGACGTGTGCCAGGCGCGTGAACGCGCGTAGAACTTTTTTTTTCATCATTACGTTTGAAATTAGCCGCTCTTTTCTCTCTCATCCATTTTCTCTCTCCTACCACGAGGTATAAAAACCTCATTCGTAATCCATTTCACTCTTTACGCTCACATTTCTCTGTCAAAGAACTCAAAGCAAGAAAGGATTTTACTCTCGAATCTGCATTCTCAAGAACACCAAGAACACACACTCACCACATTCTTAACAGAATCATCGTAAGTGTCTCTATATTCTTTGTTCTTTCTACAAACTAAGTTGATCTTCTTCCCTAAAACAACTTATTTTGATAAACGTTTTTCCAAAAACCCTAAGATCACTTCGTTTGATCTTAGTTTTCCCAAAATCTTCTTAGATTTTTGTTAAAACAATTTATATGAATTTTCTTATTTCTTTTAAGAACAATCATAAACTCCTATTTTGATATATCTTCATCAAAATAGAAGTTCTCTTTAATACCAAAACACATTCCTTTTGTGCATTTTGGTATCCAATCTATTCCAAGTATAAAGGATTTCACCACTTTTATGAACATATTCTGTGTTCATTGAAAAGTGAAGAAAAATGCATATTTTGGATTCTTAATCGTCCACATATGTTATTTTTGTTTTTAACAGGATGGCTGCTACTACTTCTACATCACTAGACGCCCAGCTCTCCTCTGAGGCCACCACTCTACTCACTGCTACTGGAAGCCTTCCGGTTGTCATTCCTCAACATGACATTCAATTCAAGGCCAACAACCTTATTGGCCTATTCGACATACCAACAAACAAGGCATATCTCACACCTGCCAGGGACTTTCTCCTCAACAGTCCTCTGAAGACGGCCTTCACCATAAGCCCCAGGCCAAACAAGCCCCTTCTTCTCCAACTCTGGTCCACTGCTACTATGGCCCAGGAGAGGAACTCCAAGGGCAAGATGCACGAGGTGATCAAGTTCCAGATAAAGGAAGATATCATCTCTTTTGGAATCGGGACTCTCAGGACGTCCTCCAAATCAACAAGAAAAAGAGATATCCTCCTCCCCCATCCGCTGAAGAAGTCATCACTCTGTTGGATGACATTGGCTACAGATGGCCAGAGAGGGAAGGCGTCCCTCTGACGAAGACTGCTGCTACTGTCCACAAGACAGGGCTGAACGCTACGTTCTACTATATCTGGAACACGTTCGGTCTCTGCTTGACGGGGAAGACGGGGAGCACAAAACAGTTCCCCACTGCCATTCAAAACATGGTCTACTCTGCGATCAAAAATCGCAAGTTTGACTATGTTCGCTGCATCTGGGACGACATGGTGAAGAAGATCAAGAACAAAAACCGTGTGGTCAACGTCCCCTACACTCGGTTTTTCTCTGCGGTTCTTGAACTCCATATGGGTGCTGCCTACCCTACTGAAGGCAACTTCAACAACTACGCATTAGGCGCGAATTTCCTAGAACAGGTTCCTTCTCGTCCTGATGACGTACCACTCTCTGCGGTTCTGGTTGTCCCTGAACCCAACCAGGAAGCAGATGAGCAGCTTGCCTCCCCTCCTGCCCAAGGTATGTCTTCTCTATTCTCATCCAACCCATCTTCTTCTCTTTCTCTGCATGCTATGTCAGTAGCTAACCCCTTACTGACTTCCCCAGCTGCAACATCTTCCGCGCTCCTGAAGCGCCCACCTCCTTCTGGCTCTACTCCTCCTCCCCAGCCCAAACGCGCCAAATCAAAGGCGCGAGAAGAAAAAGAAGGCTCCTACTGCTGGTAAGAAATACTATCTTACCATGCCTCAAATTTTTAATAGACCTTCCCCTTTATCTAAAACTTCTCTACCCGCAGATTCTCCTGCTCAGCAATCACAAGAACCTGAGGTTGTTCTACTCGAACGCTCAGAGAATGTGGAGGGTAATTGCTCTGATGCCCTCCTAGCCTCAGGTAATATTACTAAGCATATTATTGCCATTCCTTCTTCTGAGAAAGCTACTGAGTCTTCTAGTACTCATTTAGCTACTTGTATTACAGGTTCTTTTGGAGCTACTTCTCAAGGACATCCTCAACTACAACAGGATGATCCTTTCGACGATTTTATCTTCACGGACCATGAACGTCAACTGAGCACTGCTGAGCTCAGGAGACAGTCCGCAGAGAGACAACTCCAGGACGCCAAAGCTGCCCTGCAACAGCAGAAGGATGCGCACAAGGCCCGTCTCCAGGCCTTGGAACTGGAGTTAGCCTCTACCAAGGCTGCTGCTGCTACCGCTGAAGCCGCCGCCGCCACTGCCGCTGCCGCTGCTGCCGCCACAGCTGCAGCTCCGCCACCAACTGGAGTTACTCTCACCATACCTTGTCTGGATAGTATCCATGACAAGATATCTCAAGTGGCCACCTCCTCCAACTCCCTTCAGGCGTCCATCGACGACCTGAAGGCCACCGCCCTGCCCACTCTCTCTACTGCGGTTAACAACAGCTCCAACTCTCTCACCACTTTTCAAAGTGCAGTGGTGCAGAGATTGGATGCTCAGGAGGCAGGGATCCGAGCTCTACAGGAGAAGGTATCTGATCTCTCCAACGCTGTCACCGCCATCACTACTGCTCCTCCACCACCGCCAGCGTTCACAAGCGCTGACAGGGACATTCTGCAGTCCCTGATCACATCTTCCTTCATCACGCGCAAGCTTCAAACGGACATGGCCTCTCTCCTTCAGAGGTGTGTTTCAACAGCCTCCCTGGCTCAGGCACCTGTTGAGGGGGAGAGACAGCCTACTCAGAAGGACCATTCCGTTTATTCCCCCTCCACCAACTAGAGAACAACTGAAGAGGGGGGAACAAACGAGGATGATGATGATGAAGATGATGATGATGATGAAGACGACGATTTCATCGTCGAAAAGATCCCTGCTTCAATGCCCACTCCAGGGCCTGCACAGTCTTAGGGGGAGAACCCCGGTGCACCTGGTATGTTAACTCAACCATCCTCTCCCTCATCTTCTGATAACCTCCCCATATCTTCTCTCCTTAAATCTAAACCTACCCCTGAAACCATTACCCTTACTGACACCTCCTCTGAAGACTCACCCACAAACAACCTACAACTAGTTGTCTATCAACCACCCAAACAACCTACCCCTGAACCAACACCTCAACCTACTCCTCAACCAACCTCTGAACCTGAAAACCAAGCCAACTCTGAATTTCAGGATGTAAACTTTGGTTCAGTCACTGGTGAGATTATTCACCTCTTGGAGAATAGTCGATCAGAAGCTGTCAGGACTGAACTAAGCAAAATGACATTCAGAGTAACCCCTTTAAACCCTGATTCCACTCCTTTAAACCCAACCCGTTTCAATTCTGAAGCTTCCTCATTCAGAACCCCTGAAATTCATGCCCCTCCTGAAACTGTATACCTATCGTCAGATGATGAATTCATCTCTGATGACTTCTCAACCCCTGCTTCTTCTCCTAGATCTCCTCCTTCTAATTCTCCACGCTCTGAAGGAGAAAACTACCCTGACACTTCTACTACTGTGAACAGGGATGGGTGTTTAGACGCCGTGATAGAGCTGTTGGGAACCAATGGCATAAACATGCGCAGCGGATAACAAAAACTAATTCCCAATCGAGGATCCAATCCTAACCTTAACAGATACAATTAAAGTGGGTTTGATGGTTAACCTTTTGATGAATAAACTTCCAGAATGCTTGCAGGGGATACACCGCTACTGACACTTCTCGAGGAACGATTGCTAGACCACCACCTAGGATTATTCCGCAAACGAAAAATTCGGCTCTCGCCTTTTGCTTATGATCGCCGGCGGTAGAGAGAAAAAGAGAGAGAGATTGATTTGAGAATTATCAATTCAGTTATTTTCAATCAAACCTTATGCCTTTATTTATATTAACTAATAAGGCAATGTTTGATGCCATATGGAATACCTTTATAATTATCAACCTGATAATTAAATATATATTCCATATTTATCTCTTTATTAATTAATTCAACTGATTAATTAATTTATAAATAAATAATTCAACTAATTATTTATTTCTTTCTCCTTTTATAATTAATAAACGATTAATTATTTCTCTCAACCAAATAATCCAAACATCCTCTTATTTAGTGTGCAGCGGTGTGACCTACTAGTGTCCTATAACATTGGATATGGTAACCTTGTTACTGTCTCGCACATAATCCTAACAGACTCCCACTTGTGCTAGACATGTAACTGTACTGTTACCATTAGCCTAAGGAGGTCCCTAGCCAGACACTTAGGTTAACCAGGTTATAAGATCTCTTACATCTAGAGATACAATTCACACTTGAATTTATACACAGGTTCATTCCTTTTGCACACGATTTTTCTAAAGTAATTTAAGACATGGAGTGGAGGATTCATTTCTTAAAATCAAGTATTTCTTGACTCTGATTTCGATTGCCTGCAGTAACGGATATTACTAAATAACCTCTCTTATTCTATCCGAGCGTGGCCACGCGTTTTCTGCCAATCTTAATCGTCAAGGGGCCCGGAAATATCTCTCTTTTGAAAGAGGTGCAAATCCCTTCTTGACTACTTGCATTTGGATCCACGGCTTCCGCTGCATCTAGTCACGTCCCGTATGGCCACCCAGTTACGGTGCAGCGTTAGTACGTGCTAAGAGTACAGTGGTCCTCGTGTTCCCAAACCAAGTATCTCAGGTCTAAGGACAACCTTATCAAGTCAGTGCCTATGACTAAGGCTCCATGAAGCAGACTTGATTACTGGTCACTTCCAATACCCAAACACTCTGATGAATATCTACAAATACTTGGTCACATCACTTGTGCTTTTATTCTCTACTTTGAACAAATCATCAAGTATTTATAATAGCGTCAAACTCCCTATTGAAATTCCCATTTCAATAAGTGGCTATGGAAATTTAGATTTCATACAAGACTTTGTAGAATCATGGATACGTTAAATATGCAAAAAATAGTTAATTTAGAACAATCATGAAATTAAAACCTCCATTTATTTCCAACACACTGTGAAATAAAAACTTTACATGATTACATTGTTTCTAAATTAGACTATAGTAATAATTAATAAACTAAGTACTAGCTACTGGCTTCCAGGTACTGCATCCCAATGGAATTTGCATGTGCCTCATGCTTTGCCCTTGCTAGTGGCTTTGTCAGCGGATCTGCGACATTGTCTTCTGTTGGAATTTTGCATATTCTTACATCTCCTCTTCCAATGATCTCTCGGATGAGGTGATACTTTCTGAGCACGTGTCTCGACTTGTGATGCTCTCTAGGTTCCTTTGCTTGCGCCACGGCTCCTGAGTTATCACAGAATATATCGATCGGTCTCGAGATACTGGCAACCACTCTGAGATCCGATAGAAAATTCCTTAGCCAGACAGCTTCCTTTGCCGCATCACATGCCGCAATGTACTCTGCTTCTGTAGTTGAGTCTGCAATCGTGTCCTGCTTCGAGCTCTTCCATGAGATCGCACCTCCGTTTAGGGTAAAGACATACCCTGACTGTGACCTGAAGTCATCTCTGTCGGTCTGGAAACTAGCGTCAGAGTATCCTGTGACACTAATTTCATCCTCAGAACCTCCAAAGACCAAGAACATTTCTTTCGTTCTTCTCAGATATTTAAGAATGTTCTTGACAGCCACCCAATGGGGCTCACCCGGATTCTGTTGGTATCTGCTCGTAACACTTACTGAGTAAGCAACATCGGGCCTAGTACATAGCATGGCATACATAATCGATCCAATTGCAGAAGCATATGGGACCGATTTCATCTTGTCCTGATCTTCACTAGAAACAGGACACTGTGTTTTACTTAACACTATGCCATGTTGCATTGGAATGAATCCTTTCTTGGATTCATCCATCCTGAATCTCTTCAGTACTTTGTCAATGTATGTACTCTGACTAAGTCCGATAAGCCGCTTAGATCTGTTTCTGTAGATCTTTATACCTAGTATATAAGCGGCTTCTCCAAGGTCTTTCATCTGGAAACATTTACTTAACCATTCCTTAACACTCTGTAAAGTTGGTACATCGTTTCCTATGAGTAGTACGTCATCTACATACAAGACCAGGAAGGTTACTATGCTCCCACTGAACTTAGTGTAAACACATGGCTCGAACTCACTTTTAGCGAAGCCAAACTCTTTGATTCGCTCATCAAAGTGTAAGTTCCAGCTTCGAGATGCTTGCTTCAATCCATAAATAGCTTTTAGCAGCTTACACACCTTATTAGGATTCTTAGGATCTTCAAACCCCTCTGGTTGTTCCATATAGACGTCTTCTGTTAACTTTCCATTCAGAAAGGCTGTCTTGACGTCCATTTGCCAAATCTCGTAATTAAAGTACGCTGAGATGGCCATAAGAATCCTAATTGACTTCAACATTGCCACTGGTGAAAAAGTTTCATCATAGTCAATGCCATGAGTTTGCGTGAATCCTTTTGCAACCAGTCTGGCTTTGAAGGTGTGTACGTTCCCATCCATGTCGGTTTTCTTCTTGAAAACCCATTTGCGTCCAACAACCTTACAGTGTTGTGGCAAATCAGTCAACTCCCAGACTTGGTTGTCGTACATGGATTGCATCTCGGCCTTCATGGCTTCCTGCCATTGTTCAGACTCACTGCCTGACACAGCTTCTCCATAGGATGTTGGTTCATTTAAGTCTCCACTGTCTTGAGAGACTAGGAACCCAAGATACCTATCTGGTTCTTGTCTTATCCTGCTGGATCTGCGAAGGTCCTGTGTTTGCACTTCCTCAATCGGCTCTGATTGAGGTTCAACATTGTTATGTCGAATTTCTGGCTCAACAACTGGTGTAGTGCTTTCTTCGTCTACTATCTGTAGATCTACATCCTTTCTGGTGTTCTCTAAACTGAGAAACTTTTCTTCCAGAAATTTTCCATTTCGAGCAACAAACACTTTGTTCTCTTCAGGGTTGTAGAAATAATATCCCACGGTGGTCTTGGGATATCCAACGAAGAAACACTTGTCGGATTTGGGTTTGAGTTTTTCTGAGGTAGGCCGTTTGACGTAAACCTCACAACCCCAAATTTTCAGAAAAGATATGTTGGGTTTCTTACCCTTCCATAACTCGTATGGAGTCTTTTCTACCGACTTTGTTGGCGCTCTGTTCAGTATGTGTGATGCTGTTTTGAGCGCGTGTCCCCAGAATGATACTGGCAGCGAAGAATGACACATCATTGTTCGTACCATGTCAAGCAAAGTACGATTTCTCCTTTCTGATACACCGTTCATCTGAGGTGTATACAGAGGTGTAAGTTGGGATACAATCCCACACTCCATCAGATGATTGTCAAACTCATCACTGAGATATTCGCCACCACGATCTGACCGTAAGAACTTGATCCTCTTGTCAAGTAGATTCTGTACTTCATTCTGATATTCCTTGAATTTCTCAAAGGTTTCAGATTTATGTCTCATCAAGTAGACATAACCATACCTACCGAAGTCGTCAGTGAAGGTAATGAAGTACCGGTATCCTCCTCTTGCTACATGACTGAAAGGTCCACATACATCTGTGTGGATTATTTCAAGCAAGTCAGTAGCCCTTTCATTCTCACTGTTGAAAGGTTGCTTTGTCATTTTACCAGATAAACAAGGTTCGCAATTATCAAAAGGTTTGTAGTCGAAATTGCCAAGAAAACCTCCTTTTAGGAGTAGTTCAACGCGTTTCTTGTTTATATGGCCCAAACGACAATGCCAGAGGTAAGTCTGATCCTCAATATCCTTGGATCTCTTACTTATATGATAGATTTCACTATTGTTGTCTTTAAGATTTACAGTGTGTAGAACCCAGATGTTGAGAAGAGTCAGAATCATCTATCTTTAAAATGCTTTCTAGTTTAGTTTCCTTGTTTTGTAAACAATCTTATTTTGTTTAAGCCCTTGTTTGAGGTTTGGAACCTCGGGGGCCGTTGTTGACAACTTATGTAACTTCCTTTTCCCTATAAAAGGAAAAGGATGTTTAGGGTTTTGATAGGGAATCAATATTATACCAAATTGGGCAACTTTTTTCACCATTGTTGAGTTCATCAAAGCTTCATTGATTTCATCTCATTCTTATAGGATTTCCATCCATTTCTATTTGCATTTCATTGTTTTTAGGGACAACAATTGGTATCAGAGCCAATCTTGTTGATTCCTTGGCTTTTGGTTTGTTTTTCTAAAAGTTCTAAAGGTTTTTCAAGTTTTGAGTTTTTCAAAACTTTTGGATTTTCAATCCAAAAGGTGTTTTAAAAGGGCTTAAAATAAGTGTTAAGTGATTCCCCATAGTTTTCTAAGCATTTTCCTACATTTTGGGGGTCTAAACACTGATTTTTAAGAGGTTTTTGAGTGTTTTTAAGAAATTTTTCGAGCTTTCTGTGCAGGTTTTCCGAATCGGAAAACAAGAGCTGAAATTTCAGCTCAAATTTTCCGAGTCGGAAATTGCTCATTCTCCGAATCGGAGATCTCTCCTTTTCCGAATCGGAAAACTCTGTTTTCCGAATCGGAAAACGAGTCTCTGACTCGGGGTCTTGCTCTTGAGAAGTTTCTCTCTTTTCCGAGTCCCTTTTCCGCACCCACCTTTTCCGAATCGGAAAAGTTCATTTTCCGAGTCGGAAAAGCTGCTTTTCCGAATCCTGTTGTTTGAGCCAAATCCGAATCGGAAAACATCTGTTTCCAAGTCGGATTTCGCCTCTTTGAGCCGAAACTCTTGCCGCTTTGTTTCTCAAATTCGACACTAAGCTTGCTTTCAAAACCTTTTACCTTTCCAAGCTTTCTGTGTCCCGAGGCGCTCGAAACATCAGCTTTTTCAAAACCTTTCTGTGTTCAAGCCAAGTGAATCTTACAAGGAGGTCTCATTCTTTTCTCAGAAATGTCGAAGGAAATCCTGGGGATTGGTTCCGAAACTCGCCCTCCTGTCCTGGTGATGGGCGAGTACCAGCAATGGAAACGCCGGATGATACACTTCCTAGACATGCTCGACGGAAATCTCATGAAGTCAATCCGTGAAGGCCCAATCCGACCAACTGTTACGGTTGCCGCTGTTCCCAAAACAGATACGTGTCCCGAACTTCCGTCGTATGTAGTCGAAAAGCCAGTTGAGATGTTCAATCCAGAACAAAGAGCCCGGCACCTCGTTGACAAGCGTGCACTGACCCTTCTGATTATGGCTCTTCCCAATGATATGTATGCAAGGGTGGATAGTCTGACAAACGCACGAGACGTTTGGTTAGAAATAGAGCAACAGATGCAGGGAGGTGACACCGCCCTCGAGAGTCAAAAGGAAAGTGCCTTAAACGCTTACGAAGGCTTCAAAGCCAGGGAAACCGAATCCCTCACCGAATCTTATCAAAGACTGAACGCCTTCGTGAATGACCTACGAAGACTCGGGATAGAAAAGTCAAAGTACGAGGTGAATGTTAAGTTCCTGAAGAACCTAACACCGGTATGGCAAAATCTGGCGATCAATTTGCAGCTGAGCCGAAATCTGGGATCATGGGTCTACACGACCTTTTTAGCATGATGGTTCAGCACGAGGAATTCATCACTGGAGGCAAGTTCAAAAATACTGTTGACCCTCTGGCACTCGCGGCAGTACCATGTGGAGGATCAAACTCAGCTCCCTTCCAGCACCAACAGTACAACAACTCATCTCCTCAGCAGTACAACCAGTCACCACCTCAGCACTATCAGGAGAACTACAACCAGGAGTTCAACGGGAACTATGGTTCAAACTACCCAGAGTTCAACTCGAACTACAGTCCAAGCTATCAAAATCCAGATGATCCGCTAATCATCTCAATCTCTGATGATGAGCTCTTTCATGTGAATGAGTCCCTTGCCCTCATCTCTAATAGCGTACAAAAGCTGAATTCCAAACGTGGATACAGCAGACCTAGGGGATCTGGATACCCCAGTGGAGGAAGGATGGGGCAAGGCCGAGGTGGACACTACCAGCAAGAACGAGTTCAGTTTGGGAATCAAGGAAGAGGAGGATACCAGCAAGGGGACAGATATCAGAATCAGCATCCAGGAAGATACCGTGGTGATCAAGGCCAGTATAGGGAAGCAAGGGGAAGCTACAGGGATAACACCTACCTGGACTATCAGGGAGGTCCTGGAGATCAGGGAGATTGGAGAGGACAAGTCTCTCATATCAACTATCGCCAAAACCAGAGAAACTACACTCCTGAATCAGGATACATTGATCGTCAAGGATATGGCAGCGGGTACGAAGGTGGCCAAGATGGAAGACGTGATGATGGAAGATATGGAAGATTTGAAGGCAGTCAAGGTGGCCGGGGATATGGACAAGATCAAGAAAGGAACTATCCAGAAGGCAACCATCAGAGTGGTTCTTCCAGGCAAGCCCCGAGAGAAGGACATCATCAAGGTCCTGTTGAGATTGGTGATCAAAGGTTGAATGCTCCTCCAGCTCCGGTGAATAGTGGTGCTCCTACCCCAGCTCCTCAAAAGACCGCTAGTGCCACTACATCCTGCTTCAAATGTGGTAAGCTGGGTCACTATGCGAACAACTGCCCTGTCAGATACAAGGATGCTGCATACTTTGAGAAGAAGGCAGCATTGATGAGGAAGAAAGAGAAGGGAGTTGCCTTGCTAGTCGATGAGGAAAACTGGGTGTGTGAGGAAGAAAGCTCAGACGAGGAAGATCATCTTGTTGGGGGTCCGTGTTTGATGGCAGACTTCGAAGGACCTGAAGCTGTTGGCCCCAGCACATATCGAGACCTCGACGCTTCTGAGGTATCCACTATTCCTGACTTAACTGATGATGTGACAATGTTAGAATCTAGAATTTGTGAACTTGAGAGATGTCTCCAATCGGAACGATCTCTCGTCACGAAATTTAGAATCGACAGTGCCATATACAAAAGCTCTCTTGAGGACTTGACCATAGTGTACAATCGTGAGACTCTTGAGTCTAGCGTCAGAGAGTCCAATTTGTCCAACAAACTCAGTTGTCTTCAGAAAACCCATGAGGAACTTAACAGTGACCATGGTGAGCTCCAACTAAAATTTCAGTTACTTTCAGAAGAAAGAACTAGACTGTTTTCCAAAATTCAAGAGCTTGAAGATAACAACTTTAAAAGAGGACAATCTGAGCAGACCTTGAGCATTCTTACACAGCATGCCAACAAAAATCCTTTCTATAAAGCCAGACCCGGACTTGGACTGTCTGAAAACCATGTTTTAGAAAAGGCACCTTCTAATCTATACAATTTTGAGGACATGGCAGCCTCAAAACCCAAACCTGCCCTAGTAGGAGGACATGTGACCGAGGAATTTGTTAGGCAGACTGTCACATATACCGAAGTTATAAACGGTGAGACCATAACCACGACCATCAGTCCAACGAACAGTACCTCTAGCAGTCCTCCCACTAGCCCTACTCCCAATAAACCGATCTTTGTCCCAGCCAGTGATCCAACAAACACTAAGTCCACATGGGAAGGCATCAAGGCTAGGACCCCTAGGGTAGCTATGCCTCCCATCAACTATTCAGACCTTAACACTAGTTATGACACTAGGAAGATGGATTTTTCAGAAGAGACCTTAGTTATCCCACCAGAGGATGTTTCCGCAACTAAGAGTCCCGACCTAGTCGAACTAGAGAAGGAAATGTTTGGACTTAGACTAAAAGCCATGGATCTGGACGCATGTCAACATCAGATACTGAATCTGAAAGTGCTTATTTCTGAAAAAGACAACTTGGTTCACACTTTGAAGAAAGACTTGATCGAGGCAAATGCCGAGAGAATTAGAATGTCTTCAGAGTGTGAGACCGCAGCCTCAACCTTTACTAATTTTCAACTCAAGGTTGCGGATCTTAAGGCACGATATGTTCTCCTAAATGTTCATTCAGAAATTGCAAAAGAACTTGATCATGATGAAAAGATCAATTATCGTGTGGCCTTAACCAACCAACGTGTGTCAAATTCCATCTTAAAAAGAAAAGTCATGTACTTTGAAAACCTTTCAGACTCAGTTAATGATAGGACTACTCCACTCCTAAACCATCCGATAGTTGAATCCCAAACCAAATCTGTTATTGATCCAGAGGACTATTACACCTTACTGTCAGATGATGATGAACCTCTCAACTCACACCATAGGATAACTGAACCAAAGACTATCCATGATCCTAATGTTGAATACGATCTGAAGGTGTTCTTAGATGAAGGTGATGATCCTTCAGGCTTCATCCCAAAAGGGCCAAAATCTGTTTTTGTAAAACCTGAGAAGTCTGTTGAGTCACGAGCTCCTGTTTCTGAGAACAGTAACCCTAAAGGTGAAAAATGTGTTGGTACTGACAAGGGGAAGTCAGTTAAGCCTCACGCACCCAAAGGACTCCAGAAAAAGCATTCAAAGTCTAATGATGCTCGTAACTCAGCTAAACCCATTAAAAGTCTTGACCTCAATTCAAGCAGCTTTGAAGTGGGTGAGACCTCTCAGTTGAGACCAAAGCAACCTTTCTCTTCCACAAAACCTAAATTTTCAAAAACATCTTCTGGAAAGGGTGGCAACTCTTCTCCTATTAAACCGTCATCTAACTCACACCATGCTCGTAATGCAGATGGGAGGAAGAAGGATGGTGGACAGGAAGTGAAGCCACCGAGGAAGAATCACCGAGGAAGACCCAACTCTTTTCAAGCTTTCCCTAAGCAGCATAGTCCTAACCGTGCGGGTCTTGGCTATGCTCCACCTAGTGTAGGAATTAATTCAAACATGTCTGTAAAACGTAATCGAC